>PVKB01001276.1:48044-449949 GCA_004027205.1 Ctenodactylus gundi | reverse complement strand
GATTTGGAACTGTGTGTTATTAGGAGGTACAGCCTGGCTACCAGGGCAGATGCTTGGAGTTAAACCTGAAAAGTGTGCCAATTTGTTGACCATGGTGTAAGGGGCAGCCCAGGTGTTTGTTATTGACTTGTGGTCTAGGAAATGGGAGAGGGGCTCCCACCTAGGGTTTGGGGGTCCCAGCTGCCAGCCTGAACTAAGTAAAGAAAGGAGGAAGAAACACTGTTGCAGCTTCTTCCTGGGAGGATTCTGGCTTTCTTAATTCTATACAGATTGACTTTCCTTATGAACTCCTTGGGCTTCTGTCTGCAGTGGGGTGAGGATCTCTCTAGCCCCTGCCATATGCCTTCACCATTGCCAGCTGCCCCATGAATGGATGGTGTGTGAGAGAGAGACCTCATGAAACAGTGAACTAAATAAATCTTTCCTCCCTCAAATTGTGGATATTGTGTATTTTGTCACAGCAATGAGAAAGTAACTAAGACACCCTGGTGCCAAAACCAGGCAAAGACTTAACCCAGAGAGAAAATTACAGATCAATCTCCTTAATAAATATAGATTCAAAAATTCTCACTAAGATATTAGCAAATAGAATCCAGCAAATTATTACAAAGTTCATGCACCATGATTAAATTGGCTTCATTCCTGTGATGCATTTGGTTTACCTATGTAAATCTATTAATGCAATACACCATATTATTAAAAGCAAACTAAAATCATATGATCATCTCAATTGATGCAGAAAGGGCCTTTGACAAAATCCAACATCCATTCATGATTTAAAAAAAAAAAAAAAAAACTCTAAGGAAAACAGGCCCTTACCTCAAACTGATAGAAACTACGTTTTCCAAACCTACTGCAAATATAGAAACTGAAAACTTTTTCCCCTAAATCAGGAACGCACTTTCACCACTCCTATTCTACATAGTCCATAAAACCCTAGCCAGAGCAATCAGGCAAGAGATGGCAAAATACACACTGGAAAGGAGGAAGTCAAACTATCCTTATTTGCAGATGACATTATTATCTACATTTAAAAAAAATCAAAACTCCATCATGAAACTCTGAGAACTAATTAACAAATTCAGTCAAATTGCGGGTTATAAAATTCATGCCAAAAATTGATAGCATTCCTCTACACAAATAACAAAATCACTTAGCACTGAGAATAGTCCCAATCCCAACAGGACTAGGAGTACACCTAAGAAAGTGAAGTACCTCCACAAAGAAACAATTCCTATAAAATACTAAATACATCCTTTAATATTTCTTTTAGTGAATTTGATATCATTTCTTTAAAGGAAACCCTGAGTACCTTTGTCTGAAAATATTTTTATTGTATCCTTCAATAATTCAGCTTGCAGTATAATTATAATTTGACAGTTATTTTCCTTTAGAATTTTAGACATTATTGCTTTGTCTTCTGAACTCTGATATTACTATTGTGATGTGATTACTCGTATGCAGGTAAAATTAGGCTTTTTCTTGCTGGATATGTTTCTGGTTCATTAACATTCTGAAGATTTAAAATCTTTTTAGCAGAAGAATGAATCTACACCCACACCTCTCATTATGTACTAAAATCAAATCAAAGTGAATTAAAGACCTAGATATTAAAATGCAAACACTGAACCCTCTGAAAGACAAAGCAGCTAAAACTCTGGAACATAAAGGTAGGGCCAGAGACTTTCTCAATAGAACAACTAATGTAAAAGAAAGAACACCAACAATTAACAAATGAGATTATATCAAATTAAAGAGCTTCTGCACAGCAAAGAAAACAAGTGAAGAAAGAACTAGTGAAATGGGAAAAAATTTTACCACGTACTCCTCCAACAGAGGAATAATAACTAGAGTATACAAAGAACTAAAGAAAAATAGGCTTCTCAAAATAAAAGATTCAATTAAAAATTGGCAATTGGAATACAGTTCGCAGAAGTCCAAATGGCCAAAAAAAAAAAAAAAAAACCATGAAAAATGTTCAACAACCTTAGCCACCACAGAAATGCAAAACAATACTGAAGTAGCATCTTATTCCAGTGAGAATGTCTCTTGCCAAGAACTCCAAAAGCAGCAGATGGTGGTGAGTGTGCAGGTGGAAAGGAATGCTTTCACTTGCTGGTGGGACTATAAACTGAGATAAACATCATGGAAAGCTGTTGTTTTCTGAGATTCTATCTGATTTTTCATTCTGTTTTCCATTTGACCTAGTGAGATCTCTTCTGGATATCTTTCTAAAATAATTAAAAGTGCCATAGAACAGAGATACATGTACATGCATGTTTATAGGAGCATAACTAACATAGCTAACTCATGGAAGTTTATAACATAGTCATCAATAGACTAATGGTTTAAAAAATGTGGCATATATGTATATAAAAGGAAATACTATTCCGCCATGAAGACAGGTAAAAATGAATTATTTGTAGGAAGATGGATACAATCTGAGACCGTTACGTTTGGCTAAGTGAATCAGACCCTGAAGGTTAAATATTGCACAGTTTTTCTAATATGAGAATCCCAGAGTACAAATAAATAATAGAGTCAAATTGGTGAGATGTTGAAAATGAGCGGGGACAAGGGAGAAAGAGGAAGCGTGAGAAATGAGGAGAAAGGAATTAAAGTTCTTGTGATATGTTTGTGCACAAAATTCTCAAATTTAATGTAACCACTGCATATCACAAATACATACAAATAAAAATGGGAAAATAATGAATAAAAAGTGAAACAATACAGAATCATGTCGTAACTTGGGTTATTTGTCAATGACGTGAGGGCATACATTGAGTCTGATCATCATTTTTAAATTCTGGAAGAATGCTTCTTCAATATTTTTCTCTGTGTACTGAGTAATAGCTACAAATATCACAATTTCCAATTTGATTTCTATTGATGGTTCTCCCCTAGAGAGATTTTGCTCCTCAGGGAACATTATTTGGAGAAAGATTTCGTTATCATAACTAGGGTTGCTACTAGTTCGTTCCGTGGAAGCCAGAGACATTTCCTCCATGACACAGGCTTACCTGGCCCAAGATTGAGATGCTATGATCTGTACTGCTAACATTTCCTCCATAAGTGTTTAAATTTTATGCACTCAACAAAATGTTAAATCAAGTCATGTAGTGTTTTCCAGTTTCTGTATGTAAATACACTCATTTTAGTTAATTTTACGCATCCTGAGGGATGCCCAGATAGCTGGTAAAATATTACTTCCAGGTAAAAAAGAAATAAAATATAATCTCTTTAGATGTGAACTGAGTCTTTCTTCTCCTTCATACTGAAATCTGAAGGATCTAGTGGGTTTTTAAGATACTAATTTTTTAAGCTCTTAGAAGGCTTTTAGGTCTTAGAGGGTCTTCTTACATTTCATCATACGTGATAAATCTTTGGTTTAAAATAATGCTGATTCACAAAGAACTAAGCATGTCCAAAACCTAGAAACTATCTTTAGTAGAGATGACAGTAGAAAAACGATTGAAGGCATCAGTGCTTTTACAAAAGAGATGGAAATTATTTCAAAGAGGAACAAGGTGTAAGTGACCATTAGGACATCACTTAAGATAATTATAACAGAATAGAAGAAACACAGCTGTGAATTAGGGAAGTCCTGGAAGCCAAGGCTGAAGAACATCGATATTTTGTCTACAAAGCAAGAGGCGCTACTGAATCTAGACTAATTGGGAGGCTTAATTGGCTATTTACTTTAGAAAGAACAAACTGATTACAGAGTGGTGAGTAACAAAAAGAAATAGGGAGGGTGAAGACAACATTAAAAGTTTCCAAATTATTCAATCAAGAAATAATGAGCTTGAAACACAAAAAGGGTTTCTTGGGCTTAAAAGTACAAGCTAGTTCAAAGAAATACGGCAGAACTGCATGATTTTTTGGTTCTTTTCATCTTTGTGGGTCTGGTTACTGCTCATGGGCCTACTGCTGCATTTTCTATACTGTCTGGCCACTGCATTTGATAGTGTCCTTAGTCGGCCTGGTTTCTCGTACACAGTCAGCTTGAATGTTACTCTGAAATGTCAACAGGGCCGTGCTGGCTTGCTCAGCTCTGAATGGCAGCCTCACGCCTACTGACTAAGGAGTTCTAAGCCTGAAATCTGAATCTCCTCAGATGGTAGAAACTCAACAAGACAGAAAATTCCTACTGAATTACAGAAGTGAAAAGTAAGTCAAAAGAAGAAATAAAAAGGGAAAAGGTGAAAGTTATGAACATTTAGAAAACACTTGCACGTCCCCAAAATTTATGCTTCAAAGTCCTAACCTGATGTGTTACAAAGTGAGCTCTTTGGGGTTTAACTGGGTTAGAAGGAAGATGCCTTCATAGAAGGGATTAATGTCCCTTAGTGGCTCAGGCATGGAATCCCTGCACTGTGGGAGGCTGAAACAAGAGGATCAAAAGTTCAAGCCCGTCCTGAGCAACTTAGCAGCTTAGTGAGACCATGCCTGAAAGTCAAAAACCAAACGTGAGCTTGAGGTGTAGCTCAGCACAAAGTCCCTGGACTCAATCCTTGGAAACACACACACACATCACAGCAACCCAGAAGAGGTTCTTCACCAGGACTCAACTATGCTGTCACCTTGACCTTAGGCCTCTAGCCTCCAGAACTGTAAGAAATATGCCATAATGTTTGTGAAACTTTGTTATAGTAACCTCAAGTAGCTAGTAGCTAAGACTGGAGATTCATATATCATGTCTCAGTTGGATAGAGGATCTCTCAACCTCTACATGCATAAGTTAACCTTTCCCAAAAGATGCTGTATGTATGATTAATCCAATTTGCTGTGCTTGGTTTAATTAGAAGCCTTACTTTAGACAAGATTAATATGCTAGAAGATGGCAATGAGCTTCAGAGATTTGATGTTTTCATGATCATGGCAAGTGTATTTTGAGAGTCATTAACACCAGACCATACAGTGTTAATCAAGAGTCACCTCCTTACCCAAATTATGTCCACAAATGACCACAGTGTGGTGCAATATCAATTTACAACCCTCTTAATTAAACAATTAATACCCTCTTGATTAGGACTATGTTAATTATGAGAAAAAGAGCCCCCTTTTGAGAAAGCCTTATAGTAAGTTTTCCAAAAATATTTTCAATGTAATTGTGACAAATCATCTAATGGAAAAGTTTGCCTATCAGTGAAAATGTCTCATGGTTATTTTCTTGAAATTTCTTATCATTTCTATGGTAAACATAGAGATCCTCATGAATAAGTTAAAAGGATAGATGTAAGCCTTAATCCATTCAAGTACATTACACTGCACAGCTAACATAATATTCATAAAATAAATACATCAAAGTTTGTGTCATAGATGGTATTTACTTCTGTTGTAGGGTAAGATCCCAGAGGCCACCACTTAGGACACCTGAAAGCCAAAAGGAAAGTATTAGCCAGCTGGCAACTTCACAAGGGAACAGCCTAAAGTGTGCAGCCCCCCACCTCAGATTTTAGAGTCTTTTAGGCCTTAAAACCACATTCTGATAGACACAGTTGAGTGGGGTTTTGGCAGCAGAAAGCTAGTGACAGAAGCAAAGAACAAAAGGGAGTTAATAAACGTTGATAGTTCTTCTTAGCAACTGGCCCAGTACTTTTCATCTTGGCAAGTGTGTAAGCGATGTGCAGTGTTACAGGGATGTTGTGAGCTACGTGCAGTGCTACAGGGACAGAAATGGCTACCACAATGTGGTGTTGGTCTGGTCAAGCTGCATGTCACACTTCCCTGAGGAAAGCCAGGCTATCTACTCTAAGGTATATTGTATTTGAAACAGTCTCACATCTGGGGAAAAAAAAAGTATCCTCTTAAGTTACAGTTCTTTTCACACACTAACAGGATAACAGGGTAACAATGTTTCTAAAGTTCACAGGAACCACATCTAAATAAATATATGACTAATAATTAAAAATATAAATAGTATAAGAATGCAAAGTATTAAATGCAAGACCTCTAAATCATTAATAAATTGGCATATTTCCAACCTGAAGAAAAAGATACACGACACCAGAAGCCCAGTCAACAACAAAAGACGTTGGACTATATAAAAATTGAAAATTTTTGTATATCAGTGGACATAGTCAACAAAATGCAAAAGTAACCCATAGAATGGGAAAATATGTATCATATAAAGTATTAATATTCAGAACCTAAACTGAACCCTCAGATCTCAACAAGAACAACAGAAAAGTCCAATCATGCTTGGTGAAGTGAGTCAGAAGCAGAAGGTGAAACATCGAATGGTCTCTCTGATATGAGAGACCCAGATCACAACACCTATGGAACTTAAAACGAAAAACAAAGTGAAACAGGGGAGTAGGGCAGGGGAGGGAGGGTAGGGGGAGGGACAAAAGGAGAGTGGGAAAGTCCTTTTGACAAGATACGTATGTGCACAAAATGCTCAACTTCATTGTAAACCTTAAATTTTGCGCTTATACATATCAATAAAATTGGGGAAAAAACTGAAAAAAAGGTGTAAAAAAGACTTGAGTGGACTTTTTTCAAAGGTATATAGATGACTAATAAAAATATAAAAGATATTCAACATCATCAATCACTGAGGAATATAGAGCAAAAAATAAGGAAATCCCACTTCATAACCATTAGGATAACTATTATTAAAACACACATACACACATACACACACGAATGTTGTTGGTTAAGATGGAACAGTAGGAACATAGGTGTATCCATGTTGAAAATGTTAATGGTACAGCTGTTGCACAAAATAGTATAAAATTTCATCAAAAATTAAAGTTAGAATTATCAGCTATTCCACTACCCAGTATATACTCAATAGAATTGAAAGTAGGGATTGAAACAGATCTATATATATATATACCTACATTTAAGACAGCAGTATTCACTGTACCCAAGAAATAGAAATAACTGAGTTGCTACAGTCTGAGTGTTTAAGATCCCCAGAAGGTGCACATGCTTAAGGATTGGTCCCCAGAGTGATGCACTACTGGGTAGTGAGAACCTTTAGCAGGTGAGGCCTAGTGCAAGAACCTTACTTAGGTCACAGAGGGCATATCTTTGCAGGAGACTGTGGACTCTGATCACTTCCTATTTTCTGTTTTGCTTTCTGGCCATGAAGTGAGGAGTTTTACTTTGTTACATGCTCCTACTGTGATATGCTGCCTTGTGAAAGGAATGTAGAAGGACCACCTGATCTTACATAGGAATCTGCAGAGTCATGAGCCAAAATGAATCTTTTCTCTTTATAGATTAATTGCATCAGGTATTTGGTTATAGTGACAGAAAGGTGATTAACATACTATTGCTGAATATTAAATAAAATATGGCATAGACATACAGTGGACATACAGTCCTAAAAAGTAGTGAGATTCTGACATATGCTGCAATGTGGATGAAACTTAAAGGCATCATGCTAAGTGCAGTAGGTCAGGCACAAAGGACAAATTCTAGATGGTTAATGAAGTAACTAGAATATTCAAACTCATAGAGACAGAAAGCAAGATGGTAGTTGCCATGGACTTGGGAAATAAACCAAAACAAAATACAGTGATCATTACAGTAATATTCCAGACCTTGTAGCAGCACTTCTTTGTTGGTTTTCTGTTGCTTATCATACATACAATGAGCTGAGTATACTTTTTTCAAAAAAGTAGTTTATGCTAGCTCTTGGCTCTGACAGTCTAAAGTCAAGGGGCCACGTATGGTGTTTGCCTTCTTGGAGGCAGTCTTGAGGTAGTGTAGGATATCACATAGTAAAAGGCAGGAGCAGCCATGTGTGTGCATGTATGTATTTTTTCTGGTCTATCTTTCCTCTTAAAGCACCAAGATTCAATTACAGGACTCTTCCCCAACAACTTTATCTCAACCCAGTCCCATCCCACGTGCTCCACCTATAAACACCATAGTCGGGTTACGTTTCTAATCACTATCTCACAAGGGAGACTCTGACACTGGAGGACCTGGAGGACACTCAAACCACATGCGAACTACAGTGAGGAGTTATTCCTTAGTGAGTACAGAGTTAGTTTGAGATGATGTAAAAGTTCTGGAGATGGATGATGACAGTTGCACAACATAATGAATGTACCCAATGCTACCGAGTGGTCCATTTAAAAATTGAGATGATACATTTGGTTATGTATATTTTGCCACAAAAATTCAACTTTGTTGTTGTTATTATTGCTGGTTTGTTTTGCTTTGAGACAGAGTCTCACTCTGTAATCCAGGCTCATTCGTAACTCACTATGTAATCCAGACTGGCTTCAAACTCATGGAAATCCTCCTGCCTCAGCCTCCTGAGTGCTGGGATTATAGGTACGCACCACCATGCCTGGTGTATGTGGTGCAAGAAGACTGAACTCAGGATCTGGCGCTTGTGTGGTGTTACGGCTTGCATCTGCAGTGTTGCCCAAACAGCCTCATGTGTAGGGCAGGGGGCATGTGCCCTTGGGAAGCAGGGCCTAGCTGAAAGGGGCAGATGCTTGGGGCTTGACCTGCCAGGGTGTGTGCTGGCTCCACCTTCCTCCTAAACTTGCTTTTGTCTGCCGTGCTGGGAGGAGCTCTTCCTCCACACATGTGGTTCGACCATTTCATGGCCACCTGCCCATGAATGGACTGTGACCTTCGAAAACTGTGAGCTAAAATAAATCTTTGTTCCCTAAAGTTGTGAATACCGGGTATTATGTCCCTGCAATGAGAAAGTAACTAAGACACCAGGCAAGAACTCTGACTGCCGAGCTATTCCTCCAGCCCAAAAGAATCCAACTTCAAAACACGAAGAATATATTAGTTTGCTTCAACTAGTACCTAGCTAGGGAAAAAAATTTTTCAGCTGATTCTTATCTCCAGTAACTGGGAAATACAAAAAAATACAGACTGCCTTGATAAGTTCAGTAAAATAGATTTATAGAGAGAAATTTAAAAGAAATTTATATGTGCACTGAATACTTTATAGCATTGGTATTGAGAGCATCTCTATGGATTTTAATAGGTTCTGGAATCAGAAAATATTTACTGAATACTAAATTAGTTTCTTGTCGCTGCGATAATAAATTACCAAAAACGTAGTGGCTTTAAACAACTTAAATTTCTTATCTAGTTCTAGAGTTCACATATCTAAAGTGAGTCTTACTGCGTTAAAATCACGATATGAGCAAAACTGTTCCTTCTTAGAGCTCCAGGGCAAAATCTATTCCTTACATATTCCCTACAGCTTCTGAAAGTTGGTCACATTCCCTGGGTCACCGCCTCATTCCTTTATTTTCAAACACAGAGAAATCCAGCAGTTCCTCCCTCTCTGCTCCTGTATTTTCAGCCTCCCTCCTCCACTTATAAGATCTCTGGTAGAATCCAGAGTAATCTTTCCCATTTTAAGTTCATTTGAATAGTAAGGGCCTTAATTCCACTGGAAACTTTAATGTTTCCATGCTGCGTAAACTGAAATGAAATTCTAACACATGAACTTTGATGCATTTTAACCCACAGTTTAGGAATGATGGATACCTGTGAGGTACCAACATTCAGTCACTGTAAGCACCTACGCCTGATTGTTTCCCAGATGCCTCAAGACATAAAAATCAAGCGAAAAATACAGTCAGTGACCTAAGAGTGACGTAAGTCCTACAAAATAAGAGACAAAAATAAATACAAACTTACATACGTGACAGAGATGGCAACCTCTGTGACATTTTCAAAACAAAAGAATTTCACAGGATGGTAAAATCATTCTCAGTCTAAATAGTCAAAAGAAAAAATTCTTGAAACAGTTCAATCCAGGAGACTGTTAAGGGTAGGCAGCACTTACTTAATCAGCCAAAGAAAAATGAAATTTAGCAAGATTCTTAAGGAAGAAGGAAACAGAATTTAAAGGAGTGATATTAGAAAACAGAGGGGAAAGAACAGGGCAAAAAATAATTTTGTAGGAGTCATTTATCTAGAAAAAGAGATGAAATTCAACTGAGGATCAGAGTCATTGTTACTTTGGAAGGATATACTTGGACTCATCAAACAAAATCGGTGCAGTAATGATTACTGCTATAACAAAGTAAATTTCTGTATAATGAAGAGACTCATCTGAAAAGTAATGCGCTCATTCTTTCCCGATGTTCTCTGAAGACCAACGCATTGTGAGGTTTTAGATACATCCACTACAATTGGCCTTTGACACTAATGTATATTATATTTTTTTCCCTTCTCAGCAGAAGCAAATTGGTTAACTGAGTATAGCCTTTTGTTTACATTTTCTATAAATACGTACTTCAGTGATGATGGGTATCACCACAGATTCAATGCTAGGAAAAGTGATACAAAGGACCTACGTAGTCCTCCAGTCCCGGCCTTAGCTACTTGTGGTCTTTTCTGACCTATGGAGGATCCTCTCCAGCTCTACAACCTGACAAGGCTGAAATAATTGAAAAATTCCACCTTGAGGCCGAGTACAAGAATAATATATGTAGTCACTAAATTTTACCCAAACCCAGTGTAAAATCTAGGTACTCACCAGGATATAAAGATAGGGAATCTTTGGGGACCCTATATTTTGTATTTTTTGGAAGAACCGCAATGGAACTTTTGTAGAAAGAAAATACTGGCTTTTATCTCACCAAAAAAAAAAAAAAAAAAAAAAGTTATTCTCAGGCCTGGCTTACATATCAGCACTCTGTGTCCTTTGCACTGACAAATACCAGTGGTCCAGGAGAAATGAGTTAAGGATGCTATGCTGAATGTGTTTCATGAGCTCAAAGTCCTGGAAATGCCAGGAGACTTTTGCTTCTTCATGGAGTAACATTCCAGACCTTGTAGCAGGACCACAAAATATGCATCAACAAGCACTTGATCATGGAAGATTTTCTG
Source organism: Ctenodactylus gundi (assembly GCA_004027205.1). NCBI lineage: Eukaryota > Metazoa > Chordata > Mammalia > Rodentia > Ctenodactylidae > Ctenodactylus > Ctenodactylus gundi. Next base: position 439,113 of record PVKB01001276.1, on the reverse strand, counting down.
CCTCCTAGTTCATGTGTTTCCCCTGCAGCAAAAGTTTCCCATATGTAATTTAAGTATAATATAGCTAATTAACCTGTGAAACAGGTTATTAAAGCTATTACAGAGATACACTGTTTTGAAGTTATTACAGAGCAGGCGTCACGAACTCTCATGCCAGGGATTATTTGTTAAGAATCAGACCACACAGCAGGAGCGGAGCAGCAGGCAAGCCAGGAAGCCTTCATGTGTGTTCTGTTACTCCCCACCACCTGCACTGCTGTCTCAGCTCTGCCTCTTGCCACATCAGTGGCAGCATTAGAAGCTCACGGAAGCATGAACCTGCCGTGAACTGTGCGTGAGAGGACTCTAGGTCACATGCTACTAACGATGATCTAATGCCTGGTGTTCTGTGGTGAAGCTGAGGCAGCAGTGCTTATGCAGGGGAGCAGCTGCAGACACAGATTCACATTAGTGGAGAGGTTTGACTGTGCTGCCTCCCAGCACCCCCAGGTGGGACCATCTAGTTTCTGGAAAGTAAGCTTAAGGCTTCCACTAACTTCACACTATGGTGAGCTATCACCACTTCCTTATATAGTACAAGGTAACAATGCTAGAAATACAGTGCACGATAATATAATGCACTTGAGTCACTTCCCACACTGTGTCCCAACCATTTTGGTCCATGGAAAACATGATTTCCCATGCATAGTTCCTGGTGACAGATAGGTTGGGGACTGCTGTCGTAGAGACTAGAACAAAGAGCTATAGTGCTTACAACTCAGGTTTCAATTCAGTTATATATATATACTTAATTTCCTTTACGCAATGGATGATAAAAGTAATTGTTAAGAAATATATTTACAATAGTAGAATGGCAGTTGGAGTAGGAAAAAAGCTGAATACTGTTGAACAAAAAGCTAAATGTAAGCTTTCGATTGCTCTACGATGGTCAGGTTTCATAGCTATACTTTCATTTTCTTAAATTCCAACAAGTATAGTTTTGCTACGAGGAACATACCACTCCCTAGCTCCTGACTGTCCTTTTCCCCTGGAACTATTACCAAATACTTCAAAGGTCAGTTTTCTTATGTATAAAGTCCCACTTCCTTGTGGCCCATTCCTAGCATGAATTTGCACTCAGGGGGAAAAAAAGTAGTCTTGATGTTGACAAATAATCAAAGTTAACTGCAACTCTTCAGAGATCGGCCAAAGGGTATATATTATTTATTAAATGAAACATTCCCTTCAGTTCTCTTTCCTCATCCCTCTTCTCAATTCTGTTCACTCATGATGTACACTCTATGTCTTTTTCCCACTTCTACAAGGCTCCCCATTAGGACTGCTCTTGTTATATCGCCTATTTATGTTTTTGTCTTCGGCTAGTAACTTACTTACAGAGTTTATCTTCTGCTAGTAACTTCTTTCCATTCTAAATTTAGCTAAATTCCAGATTTCCTCATTCCTTTCTCTTAGCTTGTCACCTTGATTAAACAATTCCAAGCCCAGTATTAAGCATGTCTCAGTAAAGATCCTCTCTCACCTTAGAAGGATAGTAAGAGAACAGTGGATGTCCACTGTTTTAAGTGCTATAACTAGCATGTTTCTTCTATCAAGAACATATTGCCTTTACTATAACTCAAAAATACAGCTTACAAAATAGTGATGTACATATAACCTTGGCCCAAGAAAGAATTAAAAATCTCATGAATATATTTAAGATTATTCCAAGAAACAAATGAAAGAACTGATTATATACAACTCCCCAATAATAAGAACTCATTACTTTTTTAAATTTCCATATCCTTGCTAGGCATCTATTTCCAGAAAGATGGAAGTATGCATACTTTTCCCTATTTTACCTAGTCAGTACAATTAAAAACTCTAGACACTATGAAACAAATACATGAAGATCCTGAAAGAAGATTAAAAGTAAGGTTGAGACCCAAGGCACAACAAAATGTATGTTGTCTGGCCTTTTTTTCACTTTGCTGATCACAGACTTGGGGCTAAGGGAGTAAGAATTCTATTAATGAGATGGATCTAGACTGAAGTCTTAACAAGACTGTTCCCTTTAGCTGAAGGGCTGGAAAATGGGAATTAGCAAGACAGCAAACTTTGTACAATAACTACTCTACTCCAGCCTACCACCAAAGAGAAATCTCACACACACACACACACACACACACACACACACACACACACACACACACACACACAGAGTTATGGCAGCAAGGACCAAGTTGTAAACCCAGATTCCAACCATCAGGAATCTGTAACTAGTTCCTTATAACTAAGGCTTTAGCGGGGTGAGGTCAGAGAAAGGAGCCAAGATCTTCTCCCAATAGAAAGTAATAAGCCCCAACCCCCACTGCGGAAGCCTGGATTTCCCACAGCAAATGAAGAAATGAGGCACTTCTTCCATTTACTGGGGGAGTACACTAAGATGTCTAGTGCAAAGTCAAAACTTCCATCTCTCTTGGAGTTAGTGAGGCTACTCCACACAATATTACCAGCGTATGCCACCTGGCGTAGTAAGTAGGCATTCCTGCCCTCTCCCCTGCCATAGAGTAATCAGTGGAGACCTAGTAGTGACCAACCTTAACCTAGCAATAGTGAGGAGCCCCTATGCAACCTGGGATGTCAATAATGTTCAAGTGAAGTACATGAACTTCTACACACACCTGGTAATAATGAATCAATGTTCCCTTCTTCTCCTGAAAGAATGAGAGAGTGAAAAAAGCCAAGCTAAAACAAAAGCTGGAGATAAGATTCAAAGTTAATAACACATGCAAAATGCTCAAGTTTCAATGAAAATGTCACAAAAATCAAATAAATCGCAAATTAATAGACAATAAATAAATGCCAATTCTAACCTCACAAAATATTTGTAAAGCATCCACTGTACAAATGCATCAGTGACTATGAATAGATTTGAAATAAATAAAAATTAGGAAGCTACAACAAACTGTAGTAAAAACAAAAATCAATAAGAACCAAACAAGATAAATGAGAACTACATAGATATTTTAGAACCAAAACGCAAACTATTTTTTAAAAAATCAATGATGAATTCAATAGGAAATAGAGGGAACAAGGAAAATTATCAGTGAACTAGAATGCAGAACTACAGAAATAACTCAATCTGAATAGCACAGAGAAATATAGACTAAAAGTAAGTGAACAGCACTTTAGGGACCTGTAGAACAATATGAAAATATTAAACCATTACCTTATTTCAAAAAAAAACATGAAATATACAAATTCAAGAAACTGAATGAACCCAGACAAGAAAAACTCAAGGAAATTTACATTAAGACACAATACAATCAAAGTTCTGAATTAAAACAAGGAAAAAATAAAGAAAAAATACTGAAATGAAAAAGAAACATCTGCTTAGCTCCAGGTAAAAAATAAATAGTACCACATGAAAAACCATGAGTGCCATAGGAAGTGGCATGCCCTTTATTAGTTGCTGAAAAAAAAGGGTTGTCTTAGTTATTTTTTCATTGCTATGACTCAACCCCTGACATTCACAACTTATGGGAGGAAAGTTTTATTTTAGCTCACAGTTTTAGAACATCTCAGTCTACTCATAGGCAACTGGCAATGGTGGAGGAAGCACACGGTAGAGGACTGGTCAGAGGAAAGTTGCCACAGCATGGCAGATAGGAAGTCAAGTGAATGAGGAAGGGCAGGACTACTGTGTACTGGTCCTGGTCATGTCCCAATGATCTACTCTTTCTGGGTTAAGATCCAGGCACCCACTCCTTTGGATAAAGCCCCAAGTATCCACTCTTCCAAGTCCAGCTCCAGTGTTCTGCCCCTTCTGACCAGGCCCTGTCTCTCAACAGCTCAGGGCAGGCTGATCTGCAGGAGCATATGCTAGTCCTGCCTTGCCTCACTCTCCTGACTCCCTTTCCACCACGCCATGACAGCTTTTCTCTGATCAGACCTTCACCAAATGCTTCCACCATTGCCAGCCTCCCATGAATGGACTGAGATCTTCTAAAACTGTGAGCCAAAATAAATCTTTCCCCCCTAAGTTGTGAATGTCACATATCGAATCACAACAAAAAATAACTAAGACAGAAATTGGTACCAGAGAAGTGACGTTGTTGCTGTGATTTACCAGATAATATGGTTTGGAAGCCTTTGAAACTGGTTTGTGGGAGGAGTTTGGAAAGATAGGGAGATACCAACTAGAAAAGCCTTAGGTACTGTGAGCTGTGTTTGATGGGATATTCTGGGCAGAGCTCAGAAGACAGAATGCTAAAAGAAGTGTGGAATATAAATATCAGGCTCAAGAGGTCGCAGAAAGAAAGGAGGTCTTCATTGGCAATTGTTCTAAAAAACATACATCCTATACTCTGGCTAAAAGGTATTTCAGCAGTTTTCCCTTGTCCAGAGACCTTGCCTGAGACAGAGATTAAGGGCAGTAGACTACTTTATCGATGGAGGAAATTTTGAGGCAGCTGTCTGTTCAGGTTGTCACGTGGATACTGTTTGTGGATTTTAGCCAGCCGTACACTGAGAAGCAGAAAAAAATACATCAAAATTTTTCAATTTTGCCAAACTGAACTGCCAAACTAGGACAGAAACGCACATAGCTGTTAAGAAGTTAGCATTAAAAAGAAGCCACTTATGTAGAAACACAATTACAAAAACAGCTGCCTTGAGGGTGTCTCAGCAGCCTGCAAGACCCCACCTATCCAAGAGTGGAAGCAAAAGACAAGAGTACGCCAGTGCAAGCCATAAGGCCAAAGAGAGAAGTATTGGCCTGGAATTCAGCCTTTCAGGTGCTTAAGTGGTGCTGAGGCCACCATGGTCCTAGAGATCCAGACTGCTGCTCAATGCAGTAGCAGACCTTGGCATTATCTATGTGGTGCTGGCATCACAGGCACTCAGAATGCAAGAGTTGAGTGATGGAGGTTTCCAGATTTCTAAAGGTGGCCTTGGAGGCCAGGTAGCATGATTCTGGGAGAGAAATGCATGAAGTTATGAAGGAGAAGCCTAAGAGACAGTGGAGATCACAGAAATTTGGAGATGACAGAAACAAGAATCATTGGCTAAGAAAAGTCAGAGGCTATGAGCAGAACCAAGCCCAAAGGAATAGCCATTGAGGTTATAGCCAGAGGTAATGTTGTAGGTGGCAGGGCCACTCAAGCTCTTGGGAGTTCACAACTCATCACAGTTACCCCGAGAGCTAGACACAGAACTACAAGCTTTAATGGAGCTACAGGATTTAACACTTGCCCTACTAGGTGTTTAACTTGGTTTTGGTCCAATTAATTTCAATCTTTCTATTTCTTTCTCTTGGCAAGGAAATGTTTACCCTGTACCATTGTGCTTTGGAAATGTTGAACTTTGATTTCACAGGTACTCACAGCTAAAAGTTTACCTTGAGTATCGGAGTAGACATTGGACTTGGACTTTTTAGCAAGGCTGGGACTGTTAAGATGTGGGCAAATTGTGGAGGACTAAATGCTTTTTGCATACGGAGGTAGACATGAGTCTCTTGAGTAACAGGGGCAGATACTTGGGGCTTGCCTGGAAAAAGCAGGTGCCTGAACTTCACTCATAAGGAGCAGATCACTGACACTTGACCTAGAAGGTTATGACTTAGCTCTGCCCTTCCTTGCTCACTTGACTTCCTATCTGCTATGTCATGAGCGGCATCCTCCAGCTAGACCACCAACATGTGCTTCCACCACTGCCAGCCGCCCATGAATGGACTGAGACTTTCTGAAACTGAGCTAAGTATTATCTTTCCTCTTCTTATATGTTGTGGATGTCAGGTATTCTGTCACAGAAACAAAAAATTAACCAGGACAACTGTAAATACAGACCCTCCCATCTGGCAGTATGTCTTTTAGGAATGATAAAGAACTAAAGATACTACCTTTTATGCAGGAAATATGAAGGCAAATGAGGAGAATGTATCGCCACTAGACTGCCTTAAAACGGTACCTTAAAGAAGTCCTCTAGAAGAAAAGAAGAGTGGTGGTTCCTGGGAAAGAAAACTAGACTGATGAAGGATGTGGGAGAAAATAGTTTTAATCTGCTCTTTATAATTTTTAAATTTTTATTTCTTCTATTTCCATATGCTATCTACTGAGAATATTTATAATTTACAAAGTAAAGTAGACAAAGCTACTAAATTCAAAAATAAAAGTTAACAAAGGGAAATAAAATAATAAAAAAAGAAACTGGACTACCAGGAAAGTAGAACATGCTAAGAAAAGAATATGATAAATAAGGAAAAGACTTTTCCTTCTCTTGAGCTTTCTAAATTATATTTGACAGTATAAACGAAAATTACAACAATGCCATGGCTAAAAATATGTTGAGTAGATATTTAGGATAATTTAAAATATGTGAGAAAAATGAGTCTCAAGCAAGGTAATACTTCTCTTGAACGGGTAGAATGTTGTGCAACCATCATCACCATTTAGTTTTAGAATATTTTCATCACCCCAAAGAAAACACCAAAACCTCTTCACCTGCTAACTTACTTTCAGTATCTATAGATTTACTTCCTCCAGATACTTCATATGAGTGAAATAACCCAGTATGTGGCCTCTGGTGGCTCAGTTTTTTCAGTTAGATAATGATATTGTGGAAAATATTACGAGAATGTGGCAGGATGGTATTTCTACTATAACTGTAGCTAGGATTCTATAGAATGTATGTGATTGTACTTCTACTATGCATGTAGTGGAGATTCTACAAAACCCACTTAAATCTCACAGAAAAGTTAACAGATGGTTATTTTAACCCCATTTCACCAGGAGAAAATCAAGGCAGAAAAATGTTATATAATATGCCCATAGTTCCATAAGACAGGCAGAATTTGAACTCTGGTTCTCAGATAACCACTCTCAGCAACTAATATCATCTCAAAGATGTCATTATGATCAAGATGATAGATTCAATAGTGTCCCAATTCTCCCAGAAGGCACTCAACTTTTCCATCTTAGTTCACTTGTGCTACTATCACAAATTACCTTAGACTAATTTATAGAGAACAGACATTGATTTTGCATAGTTTTAGAAGCCGTAAAATTCAAGATGAAGATGCCAAGATTTTTAGTGAGAGTCTATTTTATTGATGGTATCTTCTCATGGTGAAAGACAGAAGGCCAAAAAGAGATGATCTGTCTCTCTCTTTCTCTCTCTCTCTCTGTCTCATATAATTTCATTCCCCTCTTCTCTCCTCTTCAAACAGACATGACCTGCTGGTTATCCTTTGGGAAGCTCACTCCTATTCTTAGCATCACTAGGCGTCACTTTCCACATTAGAAAAAAACAAGAATGGTAATGATCTCACTGAAGGGTTGCAAAGGATGCACCTAAATGAAGCATAAACCTGTAAGCTGGGTGCTTGCTAGAAGGTACATGGTGCATTATAGATAAATTAAGGCTACCATGCTTATTATGATTGTGGATAGCCAACTGTTGTTCAGTTTAGCCTTCTGAGATGATGAAAATGCCCTACTGTGCAATACCATAGAATCACTAGCCCCAAGTACCTATTATTTGATATACGACCAGTGCAATGACGGAACTAAATTTCTAAATCTCAACTAAATTTAAACAGTGACATCTACCTAGGGCCTGCTCCATGAGACCAAGGTGTTACCTTCAGCCACTCACCAGGCTTGCTGAGTCAGAATAATTGAAACTAATATTGTAGCGATAAAAATGGTATCACTTTCTACTTTTTAGAAGCTCAAAAATGGTTTTAATACAACTTCCATTCACTTTATGAATGTTACCGCCTATGTCACATTACCTACCAATATGTCATGAGCTATATATCACTGTGCTGTCAACATAAAAAGAGTATTGTATCAGTAGACATACCAGATGGGATAAGAGATAAGCCTTATTTGGGGGTAGAAGGAGATAATGACAATACACAGCTAAAACACTTTGTAAAGAAAATTTGAGAGCTAAAATAAGAAACCACCCATGAGGCTCAGGTGGGGAAAACGGACAAGGAGACTGGACAGCTTTCTTGGTTGTGTAGACATTCTAGCAACTCCAGGGGCATTCACCGCTTTCATTTTCCTGCTGCTGACACCCGGGCCGCTGCTCAGACCGTCCAAGATTCAGATCACAAGACCACAAACACGTCTTCCTTCTGCCTCAGTGGCCACGCCCTGTCCATCTGAGGCCTCCAGGAAGATGCGGGACCGCTGCGCTGGGGCCTGCGATGTGCTCAGGCCCTGCTGTGCGGCTCACCCAAACGGACAGATGCTCTTCCCCACGTGAGTAAAACATCCTGTCCCATCTGTCCTAAAACCGTTTTCTTATAAACATAACTTCCTGCAGCAATTTCTCCCAAGTAGCTTTTCCATATTTCACCCCTGCCGGGTTTTGCTTAGACCCAAGGGAAATCATATTAATGACGCTCCCTTCAGGACTGCTGTCTATGCTGTTGGCCTATTGTCCTTGATGTGATCTTGAGCTTGTCTCGAGATAATAGAGAATCCCTTACCTTGACATGGACATTCTTGAGAGTAGGTCACTGACTGTTTCCTGCGATCAATATCATGCCCCAAAAATGTCTGAAGTCCAGTACAAACACAAGTTAGTCCCTCATGCAAGTATAAGACTCCTGCTATATTGGTACTTTGAGAAAATTAGTGAAAATAAAGCTCTAGCTTGTACTTTGAAGCTATGTATTAGAAACTCTGTACAAATTATTAGAACCACAGAACAAACTATCAGAGCAGTTTCCTTCAATGAGTGCTTTGGCACCAAAAAGCCTCAAACAGGGACTCTGGATACCATGGCAAATGAGTGCTTCAAATACATAAACTTGTTTTGCTGTAAGAACAATCACTTAAAAAGATATATGTTTGGGCTTCACAGAAAACAAAACCAAAGATTTCCAAGTATGTCAGAAAGAAGCCAGGAACCCAAACTTCAAGGATTAAGGTTAATATTGATGGAAAAAAGGCTCCAAACCAAGAACTTGGCCCCACATATAAAGCTGAGAGCTAATGAAAAGTTACCCACCAGGTAATAAATTTGAGGAAAATACTGTGTGGTCAAGGGAAACAAAGTGAAAACATTTCACCTGCCCTGGTTTGTAGCCAGAGTGGAGTCACCCTGGGAGTAAAACTCAGTCTATCCACTAGGGCTCTGCCTGAATTCCCACTCACTACACTATCTAAAAGAAGTCCTGAGTCAAGAGGTGCCTTAAAAACTAGTCCAAACAATAACAGAGCATCGGGTAAAGGTTTCAGCACATGTGAAATTCTATAACATGATAATAGAAATTGTTGTATACATGGTTCATTTCTGGGAGTGAGGATTGACTAAGGAGTATAAGGGAACTTGCTAGCAGACAGGAATATATTCACAATTTGATGCTAAATGGCTTACACGTGCATTTGTATCATCAACATTGCCTGAACAGCATGCTTGAGATCTGAGTGTTTCACTGCATGCAAATTGCACCTCAATCAATATTGTAAATGCTAAAACAAAGATATCTTAATCCAGAAGTAAAGCTAGATAAGATTCACTCAAACAACGTTAAACCACCCAATAAGGAAACCTCCACACCCAGAGCATGCATGGAAAACTGGCATTTTCCTCTTCCTGGGCAAGATAGCTAAGCTCAGCTATCAGAGGGTCCCGTGGGGGCCTCCAAATCTTGTGAGAGTTTAGAAGTTATTACTGGCATGTTGTGCAGCAGCATAGCAGTATAGCCCACCTGACATGGCCTCCTGAGGCCTCTACCTAGAGATTGTTCTCCAGTAACTTTTAAATCATTCTTGATTAATTTAGTCAGTGTCAGTTTCTCTTGATTTCAACTCAGAATCCAATCAGCATAGCATTCTGTACCAGTGATAAAGAATGTAGGAAATCCACTCACCTTAGGTTCACAGCAGACAGGACGCCTTTCAGCTCTTGGAGACTATGAGAGCATCCCACCCTAACCATGCTTCCTTGGCAGCTGGCAAAGCCTGAGAGATATGATCCCGCCATTACCACGCTTCCTGGATGCCTGACATGAGCCAGTGGTGCACCCACCCTAACTGCTTTTCAGTAATCCAGAATGTCCCACAGTCATTACAGTGTTATTAGCATTGCAGCCTTTCCCTGCCTGGTGGGCTCTGGGAACCATGATCGTTATGACTGTACCCACGTAAGTTCAAAAATTTCCCTTTCCCGACATGAGGGTGACTTACAGTTGACTGGAAAGAAGCCCAGTTAGATAAGACCCCTAACAACTCCCAAAATTCTGGGAAAACACAATAGAAATCAACCCTAGAGTTTGCCTTAGCTGCCGTCTCTGAGCTCTGCCCACCCTCCATTCTTGAGGGTGTACTTTCAGTGCCGGCAGTTGCCAACTCCAGACAGAGCTCACTTGAAACTCTCTCAAGTGTACTTTAACCTCAAAACTAAAGCAGAGGACAGCCTGCTGAGTCAACGCTGCATAAGCTTTCTCATAGACCCACTCATTTCTGCTGAGTGTACTTTCCCTTTAACAAATGTGCGCCTTTCCTACTGCTTTTGTGTGTCCTTTTCAGTCCTTCACTCGGGAAACAGAGAGCCTGAATATTGGGCAAGGCAGAGGCCACCTGTCCAGGAACACCACGAGTGGTAAGAAACAGCATTAGGAACGAGGGTGTGAGATTAAACACCTGGCCTACGTGAAACTCAGGGTTATAAAAACCACAGCTGGACAAAAACAAAAACAAACAAACAAAAAACCTACAGCCCAAGGTCTGGAGGAATAGCTCAGTGGTTAAAGCACTTGCCTAGTAAGCTCGGGCCCTGGGTTCGATTCCCCAGCACCACATAAGGCAGCCATGGTAGTGCATACCCATAATCCCAGCACATGGGAGACTGAGGCAGGAGGAGTGCCATGAATTCAAGATCAGCCTGGGCTCCATAGTGAGTTCAGGACCAGCTTGAACTACAGAGCAAGACCCTGTCTCAAAAAGAAAAGAAAAAAAAAATACAGCCCATTTGTGACACCCAGTATTTAGAAGCTGAGCTGATTAAATTGTGCCTCGAGATTTCCTAGAATGAAGTAGCCACTAAATCCAGACTTTGTAGGGCTCAGAAGTCACCCAGAGCCAGTGTTTCTTTAACCTTCCCTACAGCCCACTCTGGTAGCTATTACTGTCGCCTCTCAATGAAGAGGATGTGATGTTAGAAAAAAAAAAAAAACTGCCCAGATCCAAGCTCTCAACCACCAGTGATGTAACATACATGTCCTTCATGGACAGGTTATTATGCATTTTCTTTAACCACAGACATGACATGAAATGCAAGTAGTGACAGTAGCGGCATCTGGGAAGGGGTTGAAAGGCTCAGAGATGAACACAGGAAATGTCAAGAACATTGAAAGAACTCCAATGTCTTAACCAATCCACTCTGTGGCTCCAGAGAAAATGCTACCACTTGAATGGTGTAATTCTATAGAATTAGATGCCTTCACTAAAGAATCCTTAAGGCTGAAAAACGAATTCTTCCAGCATAAATAAATCAAAAGAGAGACGCATTGAGAAGGTTAAACTGTGCAACTTTCAGGAAGTAAATCAAGGGAAAAGTTCCGTCAGAAGGCCTAAGGGGGTAGGACGCTTGGAGAGAAACTCATTTTCCATTTTCTGCCTTTCCGTCCTATTGAATATTTGAAAATGTGCACTGATTATGTTTATTTTTCATAATATTTTAAAGTATTAATTTCTGCTTGAAAAGACCACAATTCCTTAGCATTCATTCCTTCATTATATAAGAAGCAATAGACACTAGCCAATAAACATATGGGATCTAAAACCACAAAGCAGCAGAATAAAAGTCTACTGTGTCCACCTACTTCCTATGACAACACCGGTCCATTCATAACACCCCATGAGCCTCTGATTTCTCACAGTTCAGTGAAAGTACAAAGACTAGTCATTTGTAAGCAGAGAAACTTTCTAAAGAGTGTGGCTTCCCTAAAACAAGAGCTTCCTCTCCTTGTTCAGCCAACCCTAGATGAGACAAGAAGGAAATGCCATGGGACAAGGAGCTCGAGCTGACCTGAAGTGAACTGGCCACTCAGAGTTCACGGAGACAAGGAAAGCCTAAACAATGTCTGGAAACAATAATGTCTGACACACGGAGTGTCTGCCGCACACGCCGTTGTCTCCACAACCTTCACTCAAATTTAGTTCTTCATATATAAATCTCTCTGATGCTTTCTGCTGCTTCTGAGGGGATCAGGTTGTATTAGCAAGTATCTTATTGAAGATTTTTGCATGAATATTCATTGAGGAAATTGACCTGTAATTTTCCTTTGTTTGGGGGTCTTTACTTGGTTTGGGGATCGAGGTGATACCAACTCTTGGATTCATTGATTTTTTTTTAAGTTTCAGTCTTTTTGATCCCTACTCTGATTCTTATAATTTCCTTCCTTCTACTACATTTAGATTTGAATTGTTCTTGTTTCTCAAGGACTTTGAGCTATATCATTACATTGTTAATTTTCATATGTGCACTCATAGCTATATGTTTCCCTCTTGGTACACTTTCACTGTGTCCCACAGATTCTGGTACAATATTTCAATTATCATTTCACTTTAGGAAGTTCATGATTTCTTTCTCGGTTTCTTCTGTGATTCATTCCTTGTTCGATAATGTATTATTTAATCTCCATGTATTTGAACAGTTTCTGTAGTTACTTTTGCTATTGATTTCTAGTTTTATTCTGCTATGACCTGAAACTATGCAGAGAATGATTTCAATTCTTTCGTATTTAAGCATACCTTAGGAACAAGGATATGGTCTTTTTTGGAAAAAGGTCCCATAAGCTGCTGAGAAAAAGGCGTATTCTGTTGATGCTGAATGGAACAGTCTGTAGATATTTGCTAAGTCTATTTGCCCCACAGTGTTATTTAGCTCTGATGTTACTTTGTTGATTTTTTGATCAGTCGACTTCTCTATTTATGACAGTGTGATATTGAAGTTCCCTAGTACAATTTTATTGGGGCCTATTCAACCCTTCATGTCCAATAGTTTGTTTTTTTGTAACTGGACACACCTACATTGGCTGAATATACGTTTATAAGTGTGAGCTCTTCATGTTGGATTGCTCCTTTTACCAGTATATAGTGACCATTTTTTGTCTCTTCTGATCTGCTTTGGTTTGAGGTCTGCTGTGTCTGAGAATAGTATAGATATTCCTTATCTCTGAACTCCAGTAGCATGCAGTATTAGTTTCCAGCCTTTTATATTTAGTCTGTGTGCCTCTTTGTGGGTGAAGTGTGTCTCTTGCAGATAACAAATGGTTGGGTGGGGGGCTGTTTGTTTTTGATCTTCTCTGTCTGTGTCTTTTGATTGGCAAGGTAAGACCACGGACATTGAGAGTAATTATAAGATTTTAATGAATCCTGTCATTATCCTATTCTTCTAATGTTGGTTCTTTGCTTTTTCTTTCTGTTATGCTTTCTCTTTTTGTTCCGCTTTTTCTTTAGATGTTTGCTTTCCTCTGTGTTCTTTGGCGCTCCTTGTGTCTCTGTCTCTAAGATTCCCTCAAGTATTTTCTGCAATACTAGGCTAGTGGTTGGTTATCTCAGCCAACTTTTTATTTCTGTCTTCTACATGCTCAGGAAGCTTCATAACCATTAGGACAGCTATTTGTTTGGTACATTTCTCTTTAAGCCCATTGATCATTGCTTGCATTTCCTTAAGAATATCTTGTTTTAACTGATCATTCACAGAAAACAACTCATCTATTTACTTTTTGACTGCCTTCTCTATGAGTTCCACTATTTCAAGGCCCCTGACATTAGTTTCCGGGGTCTCAAGTGTTTTGTGTGTGTGTGTGTGTGTGTGTGTGTGTGTGTGTGTGTGTGTGTGTGTGTGTCCTGTTGCCTTGTCTTCCCAAGATTCTGTTGCTGAGGGACTTCTTCTCTTAAGTGTCCTTCCCAAGAGGTTTCTTTGAATGTGTATGAAGGTGTAGGGGAGAGGGGAGAGGAAAGAGCTCAGAGTTCAGTGCCGGGAGTAGGCAGTGAGGGGGAATCTAACAGTCTGACGGCCTCTAAGCTGCCTCTTTCACACCCAGCCCCACCACCAGAGCTCTCCCACTTGTCCTGGCTTCCCTCAGATGCTCCCACTACACCCAACCTATTTAGGAGGTAGGCAGCCTTTTTCTCCTCAATGGTCTCTTTTTCCAGTTTCTTCTTAGGCACTGTTTAAGAGTGTCCCCCAAAACTCTGATGGCATTATCTGTGGCTTTCTATTCTCTGAACAGTTCATAGTCTGGATTTTTTTTTTTAATGGCTCCTGCCTACATCCCTGCTATTATGGCTGTTGAACACTCGTCTCAAACTGGACTAGACTCCAGGAGGCCTTTTCAGGGGGAAGTTTGCAGTGCCTTTGTAGTGTATGCTACCCAGAGTCTTGTTTTTAAAGGTTGGTGCTACCAGTTGCTGTCAACTCCCACACCTTCTGGATCCATTCTTATCGTGGTCTGAGGCTCCCAACTCCAGGCTTATTTCCATGTGCAGATGCCAGCCGCTCACAGCCCTTCACAGACGGCCTGAGGCAGCTTCCTGGGCTGTTGCTTTCTTCTGCTTCTGATGCACCTTCAGCATCTCTGCGGCCTTCTTTTAATTGCGGGGGCTCTCCTCCCTCTCTAAGTTGAACAGGCAGTTTTTAACTATAACCTCAACTTTTTGAGTGAGTCTATAAGGCGATATTGAATATTGGCTCAATGTATCTTGGCTGCCGTCTTGCCCAGAAGTTTTCAATATATTTTTAATATTCATCTAATCTTTAAAGCCCCGTGGGAGCCTGTTAGGCCTCGAGGTCACATACTATGAACATGACTTGCGTGATTAAATGCTCTGGGGAGAATACAAATAATTGAAGGTATTTTTTTGTTTTGGTATGTATTTTCTTGGTATATATCCTGAATATATGGGCATATTGAAGTCTTTATATTCTATCTCCTTACTATAAGATAAAGATAAGATAGCTTATAACAAAAACTGACCTAGCATCAAAGGTCAGCCACCATGGCTGAAAGTCAGCTTCCCACCACTATACCAAATACCTAGGACAATCAACTTAGAAAGAGAAAAGACTTCTTTTGGCTCACAGTTGCAGGTGTTTTAGTCCATGTAATTGGCTCCATGGCTTTTGAGGTGCTTCTCATGTGGTAGCATGTCATGGTGGGAAATGTGACAGGGTAAGGCCACTCATGTCACGGCAAGAAGAGAGGAAGGGGAGCAGCCTGGAGTCTCAGTGTCTCCTTCAAGGACAGCCCCCCCCCCCCCCCAATGATCTGGGTATCTTGCCCTAAGGCTCATCTATTAAAGGACTATCACCGTCTAATCACATTAAGCTGGAAACCAATCTCTTATACATGAGCCTCTAGGAGACACTCCAAATCCAAACTAGAGCACTACAATTCCAGTCCACAGCCCCAAATCATTTCTCACCTCTTCCGTGAAGCCACCCAGCGCCCCGGGCACAGCCTTTTTGTCCTCACAGAGCACAGTAGGTGGCCCCTCCTTGGCCACCGATCATTCCCTAGTGCTCTTTAATGTATACATTCCACTGGAAGCCATCAAATACAAACCATTTAATCTCCGCAGTTCTTCTACCCCTCAGAACGCCATTTCAACAAGTGTACCTAGCACTGCCGATATAATGACAAAACACCCCGCTAAGTCAGCCTTAAAGACCTGTGTTGTTTTGTCAATGTTTTAAGGTGTTTTTAGATGACATCGCATAAAACAAGAATTTAGTATTATAAGGAATGATGAAAAGATTAAAAATAGTTGACAGGGACAGGTAGGAAGCTGACAGGGAATCAGGTAACTTTTTACAATCTTCAAGACGTCATGAGAGCATCACACAGTCCTGTCCTTTCTATAATCGACTGTGGGTTATAGAACAGAGGGGGATATTTTCCCTCCGTGTCCTCACCACCCCTTGTTTCTCTCACACAGTGATGGCTCAGATGGGAGGAGAGAGTGCTAGGCAATTCCGTGCAAGCATGGTCAGGGTCTCCAGGGTCCACGCATCTCCTCACCCTGAGATTCTGAAACCAAGGCAATAAATTATTCAGCACCAAGCCCTCAGAATCAAATCCGTTCCTCCTCAACCACCATTTCCCATTGATTCTAAACACTGACAATTACAGAGACAGTTGATAAGGTCTCTTTTCCAGTTGACTGGTTCTGAACAATGCTCCAGATGACACATGTCAGCCCTAAGGGAAAACTGACCAAGCACATCCTTTGAAATGTGGAAGTCCAAGCTCAGCAGTCCTCATTCAGACTGATGCAGCTTCATCCAGACTTGTAGGACTTGTCTTTCTAAAAAGTACTTAATTCGCGCTCGCTCCTCTGCCTGATTTCCACCTCCAGGCAATACCTTCCAAGGCCTGAGTGCTATCATAATGAGGAACCTGCTGCAGTGAAGAAAATTGTTTTGTTTCAAATGTTTGGAAATCTTGGGAGCATATTTTTAAAGTGACATTCTAAACAGGGCATGAAGATAAAAGAGAGAGAGAGAGAGAGAGAGAGAGAGAGAGAGAGAGAGAGAGAGAGAGAGAGAAAACTGGAAGTAGAGACATGCAGTTGAGCAGGTTAGAGCAACCCTTACCCATGTTTTGAAAACTGTGGGACACTACACTTTTGTGACTCAGCACCAGTGACAACGTGTCAGGCAAGAATCATTAAGAATCATTTTAGACTCCCAAATGGAACACAGGTCCTTTTAATGAATCATGCAGACCCTTAAACTATAATTATACCCACTAAGGTCTTGATATTTGTGACTATGATAGGCATATTTATTTCCTACTTATTTATGAAGTCAGATTTAAACAAGGTCAGAACATGTTGGCCTGACATCCACTCTGAAATCTGAACACAAACCTTACTTGAGCCTTTTATTTTAATGGCAACAACAGGCGATTGTAGTAGCTCAGTATCTGTAACTGTGGCAGGATAATGTCAGCATGTGAAATCGCAAAAGTAATGGTTTACTGGGAAAACTTGAACCAGTGTCATAAGGTGATTGTTATGGATAAAAGTGAAACTATTCACAAACACTGAAATGTTTTTAAAAAATGGACTCAATAAAGCTTAAGGACAACATAACTACAAGAGAAAAAACAGCATCCCAGAAAAACATCCCAGGCTGACTGCAAATGGCTGAGATATGCAGGCATGTTCAGACTGAGGAAAGCCCTCCCAAACCCCAGAAACTCTGACCAAGATAGGAGAGGAAGGAGAGGCCCAGTATTGAAAGGAGGTCATGGGAAACTCAGAAATCCTGAAGACATACCAAAGTAAAGAAAAAGAGCAACCTACGGAGTGCAGCCCTGAGCTGCTGGCATCCACAGACAGGAAAGCCCAGAGACCACAACCTCAGACTGAGATAAATGCAGATCCAGGACAAGTGGCAATTGACAGCAGCTGGCAGCCCCAGTCTCCAAAAATCAAGCCCGTGGTCAGTGCATACTACAAATTCCACAAAAGCTCCCCCTAGGAAAGACCTGCTAGAGCCTGAATCAAAAGCAGTGCTCACCAGCCATAACAGCAATGATGCAAGCAGGAGCCAATTTTTTAAAAAGAGAGTAAGAGACCAAGACTGAACTACTCAGAATATTTAAAAAAAAAAAAAACTTAGAAGAGCAAACCAGAGTTTGGGGGTCACTATTAAATGGTGCCTAAAACCAAACTGGCAAAAGAGACAGTTGTGGAGGGAAATGAAAGGCTGCCAACCTCTTGAAAATCTCAGGTAGTAGGAGCACCTCCAAGGATGGAGAGACTTGTCCAGCAAAGGTGGGAGAGTTTGCTGAGGGGACACCTCAAAATCCATCACACTGTTAGGATCTCCTTCCCTGCCTACTCCCGGCACAAAACTAAGAAGACTTTCAGAATTTCCCCCCATACATCCTGATATTCATTCAAAAAAAACTCAGCTTGGGCTTTAAAGTGAAGATCCTCAAGAACAAAAACATAGAAGACAAAGCAACAGGACACACACAGAGATGCCTGAGACCCCAGAAACTAATGTCATGAACCCTGAAATAGTGGAAATCACACAGAAGAAGGTCAAAAAGCAAATAAATGAGTTGAACATCAGTTCAAACAAGATATTCTCAAAGAAATGCAAACATTGATCAGCGGCCTTAAAGAGGAACTTACTAATCAAATACTAATTATTATGGAGACAAAGTTCACTGAGCAGATTGAAGCCACAAATAAAAAGTTGGCTGAGGTAAATAAGGAAATGCAAGATATGAAGGAACATTTTGATAGAAAAGTGGAAATTCTGAAAAGACATTTAGCTCAAATTCAGAATATGAAACATACATTTGAAAGCAGGGGAATTCTACTCAAATTGTGAGTACAGAATTTCAGCCCTTGAGGACAAGGCTGAGGAGCCAACTGCTATAATTAGGCACAACTCCAAAACTAGAAAGGAGCAAAGTAGCTGGATACAAAAACTGAAGGATGATTCAAAGAGAACCAATCTCAGAATTATGAGTGTAGGAGAAATAGTAGAAGACAGAACTGAATGTATAAAGAATTTATTCACTGAAATCATGCAACAAAATTTCCCAAATCTGGAAAAACAATTAATTTTCAGGTACAAGAAGGCCTTATAGAACACCAAATAACATCAACCAGCAATGAGACTCACCAGGATATATCATAAGCAAAACCTCAGAAATACAACATAAAGAGAGAATATTAAAAGAAACAAGAGAAAAACACATTATTTTACCACTGCAAACACATTTGAATTACCACAGATTTCTCAATGCAAACTTTAAAGGCTAGGAGAGCCTTGATTAGTACCCTTCTAAAACAGTATCAGCTGTTCTATAAAATCTGTGAAATCTCCCCACATCGTTATTATTAGTAATAGTATAGTAGTGTGCAAAACAGAATAATTACATGCAACATCGGGAATGACATAAAATCTAAAAATATGTATGCATGAATATATGGATGGATAGGGAGATAAAATTATAAACCAAATCTGGCAGAATGTTAGTAATCAGTGAAATGTGAGTAAATAAGTTATGAAAGTTAAGGAATTCTGATAACTAAATTTGCCTTCATATCTGTCACTTTAAGTTACTTATGATATAGATTTCAGTTCATTTAATGTAGCAATGTGATATAGTTTTAAGCTCATTTATTATAGCAATTTACTTTAGGTCTTTGATGTAAGTTTCTCCTAAGAAAACTGATTGATGTAAAGATAACCTTGTGAATGTACAAACATGTATCTTCAAGTATTCAGCTAAGGCATTTGAAATTTAATTTTTCTTCTTTCTCATATTTACTAGTCTTTTGAATTACATGCTTGTAGTTATTTTCTAATGTGGACTGGTGGATAAGGCCAGGTTTAAGAATATCAACAAAGATATAGCAAAATATAGAAGAAAAACTTTCGGCAAATATCCCAATAAAGGGATTAGTTGGATTCAGAGAAGAGGCATCAAGATTTGACTACTGCGACCCATTCAAGAAATAGGAAGCTGAGTTAGAGTGGTGGCTTATGTGAAATGATTTAGGAGTGGAAGATTAAATATGTTAAGTACTGTATAGCCTCTCTGACTTGGGAAACCCAGAACACAGACATTCATCAGAACCACATGAAGTGATAGCCGGAGTTGGGGGAAGGGATAGGGAGGGGGTGGGAGGGTCAAAAATGGGAAGGGATTGTAAAGTTGATATGATATATATGTGCATGAAATACTCAAGTTCATTGTAAACACTATGTATTGCATACATATATTAATGAAAATAGTGGGGGGAAACTTGCCTTGATCCAGTTGCTTTCTATCCTCCTACTCCTCCCCTTAGAAATCGGTAATATTTAAAACGGGGAAAAGAAATGCGGACATTTTTCTTGTGCCATTGTAGGTTGGAAGTGCTTAATGTTTTTATTTTCACAGGAGCTTGCGGCCAAGGGTTTGCCTTAAGTCTCAAAGGAGGCTTTGAACTGAAACATTTTAGAAGTGCTTCTGAGACGTTTACAACTCTTAAAAAGAACAAGTACATTTTACATAAAGAGGTGGACCCAAGTCTTTTGGGAACCAGGAATGTAATGTTACAATTTGGGTCTGGAGTATCTCCCAAAAGCCTCATGTACCGATGGATACTGCGCATTGTTGGGAGCTGGGGTATGGCTAGAAGGGGTAGATGCTTAGGGTTTCACCTGGAGGGAATGTGTGCTGCTTTTTCTTCCTCTCTAACTTGGTTCTGTACCACCATGCTGTGAAGAGCTCTTTCTATAGCTCCAGCCCTGCCACGTGGTTCCATCACTTCCAGCCACCTGCCCATAAATGGATTGTGACCTTCTAAAACTGTAAACTAAATGTTTCCTCCCTAAAGTTGTGGATATTGTGTATTCTGTCCCAGCAACAAAAAAGTAATGAAGACAGGAGATAAGACTAACTTCATTTTGTGATGAATTTACCATTTCAGCAAGCTTAGAATTACTGTTTAATTTGATGCTTCTTGAAATTCAGGAGTCAGTTCCCATTTTCTTTTTCCTAATACAGAACTTTAATTGTACTTAGACTTTTCCAAAATCAAATTAAAAATTATTTATCTCAATTAGGTAACATATGGGTTCCTTTTTGCTTAATAATTCATGATTTTTGTAGGCATTCATCTTATCAACTTATCAGATCTTTTTAAATCTTTGTCATTAAACACATTCCTCAAATCCACAGAAATTAAAAGATACGGTGTCTATCTATTTTCACACAATTCACAGCTGTAACACAGTAATAGCTGTATTCACCAGACATTTGCTGCATTATTTGCCTCTTACAGATTCCCTGCCATATAACCCAAAGATAAATGTATAAATTCACTTGAATAAGTACATTCCAGCCAATGAGCTAGGTTATGATGAAAAAGGGACTACAAAGATGGTTATTTGTTTACCCAAAAAGACTTTTAAATCAGGTATATGGATCTAGATTTGTAAATAACATTTATCCCAAAACTTAATAGTTTAAAGAACATATTGGTAAGTTTTCCCCTTACTCAATACCTGTAACTCAAAAGAGAAGAGATTTAATTTGGCTTGAAATTTCAGAAATTTCAGTTCATGACCAAATAGTACCAAGACAGTAAAAATCACTGTGGAAGAGTTTTGTGGAGGAAAATGGCTCACTTCATGAAATTTAGGAAGCAGAGCAGGTATAATACTCAAAGTTACACTCCTGTGACACTCCCAGATGAGCACAGATGTGTGCTTTACTAATTTCCTAGATGGTTCTCAAGTCAATCAAGTTGGCAACCAGCTTAACTGTGATTGTGGTTTGGATCTGGAATGCCCCCCTAAAGTCTTACATATTTAGATGTCATGGATTGTCTACGGAGCCATGTGCTGTTGGGAGATTGGGGCCTGGTCTGGATGGGTGGGTTATTGGCATGTGGATTGGATTACAGGCACATGGTTAGGGATTAAACCTAGGAATGGAACACTGAGCATGCATCCAGAAGGAGAAGATAACTGAGATGGAACCTGGAAGGATACATGCTGCTTCTTGCCTTCCCGTGGTGAACTTGGCTTCCTGTTTGCAATGTCATGAGAAACTGCCTCCGCCTCAGTCTCTGCCATATGCTTCCACCATTTTCCAGCCACCCAACCATAAATGGACTTATGACCTTCTGAAACTGTGAGCTAAAATAAAATTTTCCTCTCCTTAAATTGTAGATGTTGGGTATTGAGTCACAGCAATTAAAAAATAACTAAGACAACTGCTCTATTCTCTCACAGTGTCTAAGTCTCAGCAATTCAAGATCAGCTTGGGCAGCACGTGTTGGCTCAGGGTCCTACATGAAATGACATTTGACTGTTGTCTGGAGCTGTAATCATCTGAAGGCTTTCCTGGAAAGAGAAGATCTACTCCCAAAGAGACTAGGCTTGACAAGTCTAGTAGACAGACTAGCAGTGAATATGTAAAATTTAAATACAAAGTAGTACAGTAAAAGGCACATTGCCATTAATTTCCCTTGTTTCGAACACACTTACCTTGTCACCCTTGCCACTTGCTGAAGTAGTTCTAGAAATCCTCTGAGTGTGATTACTTTGGTTGTCATGGTTCCCTCTATGTTTCCTCTATGATATTGTCAGTTTGACTTTGGGGACAAACCAGAAGTTGTATGCCATCAAAACCAGCAAACAGAGTAGATGAAGACATACCATAATACTTTCATTTGATAGAAATTGCCAAAAAATATTTTGAAACAATTCAAGATATTCAAGGCAGTCATTAGACACTCATGAAAGAGGATTTCCAGAGTGCTTCAGAGAGTGACAAGAATGAAGGAATGAGTGGATATAAAGCAAAGGGAGAGTGTTTGGGGGAAGATTAATAGCAATGTGTCTTTTACTGTAATAATTTTTATTTTCATTTAAATATGCATTCTAAGTTATGATCACACCACCTGTGGCAGTTACCTTCTCCAATGAAGAATCTAAAAAAAAGATACTGTGGTTTATGTTATGCCCTAGTCTTAGAAATCACCAACTGTCACCTCTTCGGACCAATTCTGATTCTGTGTGAAAGGATACTACAAAAAGGCATGGAAAGCAAAGGTCATCAGGAACCATTGTCTTAGTTACTTTTTCCTCGCTGTGACTCAATACCCAACTTCCACAACTTCAGGGGAGGTACAGTTTATTTTAGCTCACAGTTTCAGAAAGGTCACAGCCCTTTCCTGTGTGGCTGGCAACTGTGGAAGCACATGGCAGAGACAGAGGTAGAGGCAGCTCCTCAAGCACTGCAAACAGGAAGCCAAGTCAAGTCAAGTCAACTCCAGTCCCAGAAAGTAGGCAGGAAGCAGCATATGTCCTTCTAGGTCCCGTCCCAGTTATTGACCCCTTCTGAGTCCAGCCTCCATGTTCCAACCCTTGCAGGTTTAAGCCCCTACCACATGCCTGTAATCCAATCCATGTGCCTGCAATCTATAATCTGCCAAGTGCCTGTAATCCAATCCACTCCTCCAGACCAGGCCCCATCTGACAGCACATGGTTCCATAGGCTTCAAATACATGAGACTTTGGGGGACATTTTAGCTCCAAACCACAATAACCATCTTGAAGGATGTTTACCACAACAATTAATAGTTCAGGATAAAATCTAAATGGAACCCCAAGTAATGTCCACTCTGTTATCAAGCACATTCTTTACTCACTTTCCTAAGTTAGCCCCTCCTCTTCAGTGTTTTGAGACTGATGATTTTATGGTTTGAATGTACCTCCCAAATCTCATATGTTAGAAAGTAATCTCCAATCCCACCGTGTTAGAGGTGAGATATTTAAGAGGTGATTAGGTTGGGGGTGGGGGGTGCCACCTTCATGAATAAATTATAAGGCTGTTATTGCAGGAATAGATTATCATGGGAGTGGACTAATTATAAAATGGGGAGAGTTCAGCCTCCTCTTTCTGTATAACAAATGCTCTTTTGCCATGGGATGCTTCTCACTACATTATGGCAGAACAAAACAGCTCTCACCAGACAGGATCCCTCAGTATGGGAACTCCTCACCTCCAGAACCATGAGCCAAATAAATTGTTCACAACTTACCCAGCCTATGATATTCTATTGTGACAACAGAAACAGAGTAAGAGAGATTTAATCTGATATGAAATACCATTTATTTTTCTCAAGCTGAACTGTTAGGGTGGTCAACCTTTGTTCCCTATCTTCTAGTCTCAGTAGCTATCCCTGTCCATTGGTCTCATGACCCCATCCCCAGGATACTACCATAGAATTTATTCTCCTACATCTTCAATGTCTGTTTTTATAGTCACCTCTTACTTTGTTTACAAATTACCTCAACAATCGCCTGTAAACTAGAGCCTTCTAACATGCAACTCTAAGCTTATCACGCTCCTGCTCAGTAATATTCACTGGTTCCTCACTATCAATGAAACAGTTAAGAGCCCTAAATGTTATGTAGATATTTCAAAACTTATTTTCATCTGACTTCCCATAATTCAACATTGTGACTAAAGTGGGCCAACTACTGTTCCCTATGCAGGCTGCATGTGGAAATGTACGTATTTCAAAAAGAAAAGGAAAGCCTAAGATGGCCATAACCCTGACTAGAGGGAAAGCTGTTTTTTCAACATTTGGAGGTAGGTGGTTCTCAGCTTTGTTTGACAGCTCAGTAGCACAAATTTTCCAAAATTTTCCCAGTCTTCTGCTCCACCATCATCAGTATGTTGTGTCTTATTCTCACGCATGTCTTCTCATGGGAAGAAGAGAAGAGGAAGAGAAAGAATGAACAAAGAGGAATAGTGGCAACAAAGGAAGAGATGAGAAAGGAGAAAAACACTTTCTCTATGGCTGCAGACACCAATTCTCCTATCATTATGCTAATCAGACAGGAGACAGAAAAAAATCTTCCATCTCTAAGTCTCCATTTTCTTGCTGCAAAATGGGGAAAACCAAAATACCAGCCTGTTTGGATTTTGTTCAAGCTGAAAGACATAATACATTTGAAATATGGTCATATCATGCAGCAGGAAATATCTAAAAGCTAATCATGTCTTTGTGTATTTCTTCAACTGCTAGAAATAGTCTTTGTTATCACCCCAATGTACTAAAAAGGATTACTCAGAAAAGATTCAATCATTTAGACTAAACAATAAGTACCAAGTTGTGCGCGTGCGCGCACACACACACACACACACACACACCCTTTGTGAAACTCCTTTCTGCTAAAACATCACCTTAGTGATCTATTAAAAAGGCAAGTGACTTTAAGCAGACAAGAGGCAGTATTGGAAGGTTTGAGGAATATCCAAAAAAATTAAAGTAAAATTGAGGCTCAAGAAAACGGATATAATAACTTAGGAAGTCAGAAGCTGAATTTATTTCTGTCCTGAGACCACCTGATCCTTCACTGCTTCCTCTGTCTTCACATTCCCTGCCTCTGCCCTCTGTGCTTTCCAAATTCTCATTTAGATATCCAAAATTAGATTATCTGAATCAAATGCTAAGTTTCCAATAAAAAGAATCTGTTGAGCTCATTCTGTTTGTGCCTGGCCCAATTAACTTTAACAGGAAAGGAGGAAAACCAATCACACAATGTAATACTGTGCTTCCTCAGAATGGGAGAGAGCAGAGGGACTTTTAACAAAAAGAAATAGGAACAAAGATGAAGTAATTGGTAGAAGACATGACTGGTTTCTCTGGTACAAGGAAAACAACTTTGGTTCAAGTTAGCAATATGAGTCACATATCTCATAGTTGAAAAAGTTCTAATTAAAATTGGTATCTTTTTCAAATATTTTCATTGTATGGACACGCAACTAGTAACATTATACTATATATATATATATATATATATATATATATATATATATATATATATATATATATATATATAATATCCAATGAATGACATTGAGCTTGAGTATTTTGTGCACCTATAAATCATAACAACATTACAATCCCTTCTACTCCCCCGTTATGGCTCTCTTGCACCCTCCCCATCCCCCTACTCCCCCTCCCACCTCTTATTGGTTCTATGAAATGCTTGTATTCTGGGCTTCGCAGATTAGATAAGCCATGTGATATTCAACCTTCTGCATTTGACTCACTTCACTACACATGATGATTTCAGGTTGAGTCCATTTACCTATGAAAGCCTCACATCTAAACTGCCTTTATAGAAGAGTAGCACAACTACTGTGTCCACATACCACAATTTTTATGTCCCTTTGTCTGTTGGTAGCTAATTCAGAATTTCCAACAATTTAGCTATTGTTAGTTTTGCTGCTATAAGCATGGGTAAATGCATATTTCTATTATATATTGCTTTTAACTCTTTTGGAAAGATATCTAGAAGAGGTATCACTGGATCAAACAGAATTTTTCAGCCTTTTGAGGAATTTCCATCCTGCTCTTCATTGTGGTTGTACCAGTTTACAGTCCCACCAGCAATGTAAAAGGATTTTATTTTCTTCCCTTGCAACGTCAAAACATCAATTGCTGTTTGAGGTCTTTATATAGGCCATTCTCTCCAGAGTAAGATGATATCTTAGTGATGTTTTGATTTGCATTTCATTAATGGCTAAAAATGTTGAACATCTTTTTATGTATTTGCTGGCCATTTGAACATCTTTTTGAGTAAATGTAAGAGAACTTGTGTCCACATTCAAAACCCACACACACAGCCACGTACACAAATAGCTTACAGCAAAATGATGGTTGATGACAACCAAATTGGGAAAGAAATATTACAAACACGTTGCTAGGAACATATTATAATATTGCTTGGATGTTTACATTTTTATTTCCAAGATAAATGCAGAAAAATTAAAATGTTTTCTGAATTACAAAAACTTTATTTCACATAAAGAAATTAATTTCAAGAAATATTTCTAAAAAGACCTCTGTATTCTTCCAGTTTGTGCTGCTACAAAATATTTCTGAGACGCAGTAATTTACAAAGAAAATAACAGTATTTCTTACAGTTCTAGAGACTGGCAATTCCAGGGTTAAAAGATCTGCCTCTGGTGCAGACCCCTTTTACTATGTGGAAGGTGGGAAAGGGCAGAGGACACACATGGGAGAGTGAGGAGAAAAAAGACTGAACTCACCACTTCTCAGGAACCCCCTCTTGTAGTAACTAACCTACTCTTGAGAGACTAGCACTAGGCTTTCCAGAGGGCAGAACCACATGACCTAATCACTCTTAAAGGTCTCACCAATCAACACTGTTGCATTCAGGATTAAATTTCCAATACATGACACGTAAACCATGGCATCCACAGTAAATCTGCACTTCACGTTGACAAGATCTTCCCCGTAAGCGCATCTACTCTAAACCATCTTATTACTTGATTGAAAAGATTCCTAGGAAGTAATATCTTGCTTTCAGAACCATTGAGAACCTGTTTTAAGAGGCGGGTCCAACTCCTTGCTGAACTATTTATTATATTAATTTCTGAGCCATAATCTCTTCGATCTTTTAATAAAACTCCGTCTATCTCTTTGGTCCCTGCATCAAAACATTTTATTTTCTGAGTCATAAGGTGAACACGAATGGAAACAAATTTTTATCAAACAAAATCCTAATGCTAAATGGTGTAGTTCAAGGCCCTATCTTAGCCTGTTTATTTTAACTTTGCTTTTAATAACTTGCCATAACATTTGAACAAAATTGTGTTACGATCTGACTGTGCCCTCTCTATTTGGTGACAGAGCCATTAAAGAAGTGATAAAATTAAGGATGGCCCTACCCAGTCTGCTTGTTGTCTATGTAAGAGAAAAATGAGACACACAGAGACACCAAAAATGTACACACAATGTAAAGACTGTGTGCACACATCACAAGGGCATTAACTGCAAACCAAGGAAAAAGACCTCAGAAGAAACTCATGCTGCTGACATCTTGATCTTGACCTTTTAGTCTCCAAAACTTTATAAAAATTTATTACTTAAGCTATCCATCTTTGATAGTTTATTATGGCAACACTAGCAAAGTGGTACAATTGAATGGATATGTGGGGGTTAAATTGAAAAGTAGAGACAACAAGACATTTCATCAAGGATCTATTTATTATTATATGCCTCATACATGTGGTGAATGAAGCAAGAAAGTAAATAGATTGTTGGGACACCACTATAAATCAAGATTTGGCAGATAACTAAAGCCCAGACATGACTGAGGCTCCATCATGCCCACCAGAGCTCCGAGAAGAGCAAAAGAGTCAAACTCCATGGTCTGAGGGCCACGGAGAGGTGTGCAGTGCTTGAGGAGGTGAGGATGTGCTTCTGCTGGACCGGAGAAACCACAGGAAGGCATGACATGGGCAACATTAAGTCACATTTCAAAGGGAAAAAAAAAAACCTCCATATTTTATATTTTGAGTAACAGTATAACAAAATAGAAGATAAAATCATAACTGAGTCATCAAAAATAGTTCAACAACTGCTACATTAAAGAAAATGACAGGCATGGACTAACAGCTAAATTAAAAATAATAAATATCCCCACTGAGGTGTTCCACTTAGGGCTCCTTTCGTATCCTATTTCATGACATGATCATTAATTAAACTAGGTATCTACCAGGGCCACAAAGTCAGGGAACTTATAAGAGACATTTCCTAGCAGTCAAATGATCTACTGTGGAATAATTTGGTTTTTATCATTTCACTCCCAAACTGTCCTTTACGGTAGATGAAGCAGCACTCCACTTTCAATAAAATACTTACCAACTCAGTGATCCAATTCACGAATTCAGAATGTGAACACATCTATGAAAAATGCCGTGTTCTGCCACCCTTATATCACCTAAAGACCACCACCTTCTGCAAAGATAAGGAGCAGCCCAGTCTAGACAGGAATCACAGTTAGGTCATAGCAGTCAGGGATTCTGCCTCCCTTGCCTCTGGCGCTTGCTTGAGCCACAAGAGCATCACAGGCACTTACAATAGAACTCAGTCGTGAGTTCACCATCACCTTGCACTCGCCAAAAGTTTAACCCAAACTGTATTCAAAAGAAATTGCATTAAACATGTGAATTACCTAAGCTCTAAGTCTGAAGTCACAGTTGCTAGAAAAAAAAAATACCCAGTCATTTTTGCAAGCATTTCTTTGCAGTCATAATCCAGTGCCCCAGTTTAACAGCTTGCTGTGCTGCATACAAAATTAGTTTATAATGCAATATATCTTGCACAAAGCTATGGTTTGAAGACATTATCCCTTTTTGGTACTTAGCAGTCATTTTATTAGGAGATTCACTCCTAATAAATTCACAAAAAATTCTTTTCACTTTGCACAAAATAGGAAGAAAAACTAAGGTGTCTTTTGTCTCTTTCCTTGGTTCCCTCCTCTGCTCACTTTGGCAGCGTTCCGGGTGGGGCCTGTCTCTCTTCTCTCAAGACCCTCTCTTTGTCCCCTCAGCGACTTCACTTCCATTTCCAATTTCTGCTCTCGTTTCTGTGCCACTGAGTCCAGTGTCCCAACTACAACCAGCCCCAAACGAAAGACTAGTACTGGTAGTTTCCTACAATGATGACTATGTTCTAATCTGTGCTGTCCAGTATAATAACCACTTGTTGCATGTGACTACTGAACACATAATTAATTTTCATTAATACAGTGGCTAGTGGTTACCATATTAGACAGCGTGTCTGCAGGCTTCCATTTGTAGCTAACTACTGAATACCCGACCACACAGCTGCCAGCACATCAAAGCTAAGACAGCCAGTGCAAAGTGCTCCATTTCTGCCCTAAAACAGCTCTTCCCCATTATTCATTTATTCCTATTAGTTTTATCACTATGCTCTTATTCAAACTACTCATAGTGACATGATTTTTGACACTCACCTTTCCCTCAGTTTGCTCACTATGTAGTTATACCTGTGAGCAAGGAAGAAAATTTTAATGAAGAAAATAATTTCGAATTTAAAATAAGTATGTAAATAAACTAATATACTTTAATTGGTATTTTAGTATCTTCTGGAAATATTAATTCATATTCAATATTGAACTACAACATTCAATACAGTATTCAATATTGTACTCATTTCAATATTAGGTGAATTGCAGGGCCGTATTGGCCAGAAGAGAAATTTCAAAGGAGAATTTATGGTACACAGAAGGAAGAAAATTACCAAAATCAGGCAGTAGAAATTATAAGAGTTACATTTGCCTAGCAAACGTTCTGCCAAGTGCTAAGTACCCAAGTTCAATTCCCCAGCACCACATAAACTGGGTGTGGTGGCACAGGCCTGTAATCCAGCACTCAGGAGGCTGAGGCAGGAGGATTGCTCTGAGTCCAAGGCCAGCCTGGGCTCCACAGTGAGTTAAGGACCATCCTGGGCTACAGAGCAAGACCCTGTCTCGAAGAAAAGAAAAAGAAAAGAAAAGAAAAGAAAAGAAAGAAATTATATGAATTAAATCATTTAACCCAGGAGAAATTATGTAGGTCATCAGGTATATGAGGAGGACTTGGGAAAAAATCAGAAGATGAAGAAGAAGAGGAGAAGAAGAGGAAAAGGAGGAGGAGGAGGAGGAGGAGGAAATGAAGGAGGAGGCAGCGGCAGTGGTCACAGAATTCTTGTGCCCAGTGAGATAAGGAAGGGCGTACAAGGAGCTCCACAACTGAGAGTTAAGATCTCAGTGAGAGCTGGAATAAAGCAAGCCACTCCTGGATGCTCTGGGGTGAGGATCTGCATTTTAAGATAATTATAATTAGCAAAATAATGGATAAACAAAGAAGGAACTACACTTGGCTAAACAACACTATCAGTTAGAAATATAACATAAGCCACACACAATATTTTAAATTTTCTAGGAGGCTTAAAGTCTTTTTAAAAGTAAATCTTAATATTTTATTTAATGCAATATATCTTAAATATCTTCAATAAGTATTCAATATTTTAAAAATTACTTGAGATACATACTTTAGAGTATTTCAAAATCTGATATGCATTTCACACTTAGAATATATCTTAATTTGTAAATTGTACCTTATTTTCATTGGAAACACTTGATTTGGGTTCAGTTTTCATAAAATTAACAGTTTTTAAAAAACGGATTCACATAGATACCAAGTTGTTCCACACATTCTCCCAAAACTGTCAACAATTTGGTATTCTAAAACTGAATAGAAGTCTTAAATTTATTTTTAAATTCTTGACGTTAAACAAAATTTAAAATTCAGTTCCTGGGTTTCACCAGATCCATATTAAGAGTCTGATATCTGTCCTGAGCGGCTTCCAGGTCAGAGAGCACATACCCAGAGCACTGTAAGAAAAAGCCTAGGGAACTTTTTTTCAGAAAGTTGTGCTATAGACAAAAGCTGCATGACAGATCAGCAATTTTCAAAAAAACAAGGGCTAGTTGGAGTGTACACACCTTACACAGCTTCAGGTATTGAGAATCTGCTCTTTCTTACCAGCCAAACCTTTCTGGGCCCACAGAGGTGAGGAGTCATGTGGCAGTAGGTCTACCCTGTCTCACTGTCCTCTGTTCATCAGCCTTGCCGTCTACAAGGGACACTGACCTGGGTAATAGAAGTAGCGCCCTTCTAAGTTGCTCCAGGAATGAAGCAATGCCAAACGGAGGGGAGTAGATACAGATCGAGGGGACAAGAACACGAGAGAAATACATACGCTTAGGTTGTGTATCCAAACAGCTATTATTATTTTCTGGGACATTTATCCATGATATTACTACCATATTAGAAGAAATACACCATATTGGGAAAAAATAACATGCCAATATCATTAAACTTCACAAGCCCAAAGGGTTCTGCTAATTCAAAATAATAGACTGAAAGCTACTGGAGGAAAAGAAAGAGGAAAAGGACTTAAGGGTTTAATTTGCTGCTGTATCTCCACAATCTAGTGTGTTGGCTCATGGTAGGAAATCAGCAATGACCTTTTAGCAAAGAGGCTAACTCATAGCTCCATACTATCCCTGCAGCACACACACAGCAGCACTAGTACCACACAGAATCTGCTACTGATTTTCCCAGCAAATATTGCTACGTTCTTACTATGCACTAACTAGTCATTCTACTGAGAGCTGTGAATATAGAAATAAAAAACACAAAAAAGACTGAAGGAAAGGGTGACATTTCTACACGACACATCCTATTTCACAAGAACAAAATCCTTACATAATTTAAAGGATTTCCTCCACTGATACAGGTTTTATTTTCCTCAAATAGTGTATAAAATATTAAAATGCAACTTAATAAGAGACAGACTATCTCACTCTCAAAACTTCATCCTATCTTCCTCAATAGAAATAAACATTCTTCCAACATAAAAGTTACATGGATGTGACTCTATCTCATTTTATTTATCTTGCACTAATTAAGAATCTCATTTAAATTCTTTCCAAGTTCATGTGGGAGTTTTCCTATAATTCCTCGCTTAGTTCCACTGATTTTTTTTTCTATTTTGAGGCTATCAGACCAAGTTAATCATGGGCATGCTTCCATAACATACAAGAATTAGAGGAAGGAGTTGATTGCTTAATTCTTGCCTCTGACTCAGCACTCGCATTGACGAGCTAGCGCCAGAGTCCTCAGAGCACTCTCGGGAGCTCCATGATCCACTGATTAGCACTGACAGGAACATCAGGGGTTCCCATGACACTGTGGAGAAAGTCTCTCTTGGCACAAAAATCAGGAATGGCTGTAATTTAGTATGAGTCAATGTTGCCATCATCTTTGAAAAAGGTGGTGTTTGAGGCCGGCGTCAGAAGCAGCCCTGTCAGTGCAGCAGTGCTATCTTAGTTACATTTTTGTCACTGTGACTCAATCCCCAACATCCACAACGTAGGGAGGAAGATTTATTCTAGCTTCCAGTTTCAGAAAGTCTCAGTCCTTTCACAGGTGGGCAGTGGGAAAATAGTGGAATAACATGGCAGGACCGGAGCCGGGGCTCCAGGAGACAGAGATTCTCACAGCATGGTGAACAGAGAGACTGGGAGGAGGAGGGAACCAGCAAATGACCCTTCAGGTCAAGCCCCAAGCACCTGCCCCTTCCAGCCAGGCCCCACCTCCCAACCCTGCACAGTATCCATGTGATCATGAGGCTTTGCGGGGACACTCCAGATCCTTACCACCACAAGTGCCTTGACCTGCAGAATCCGCCGTGCTCCCTCTGTGCATGTGACCTTTTCTACCAAGTCACTGGACAATACTTGCACAATTTAAAATGGCAGAATGGCTTAGTTTTCTCTTTTCATACACCAACCAGTTAACAGTGGAGTTGGGTACTAAAGAATGAATCATGGTGTAGAAAGGAGCTAATACTACTAAATGTCTCCTACATCTTGCAAATTTTGTGACTAATTTCAATTATGACAACAACCAAGCAGGAAATAAATTATGTATATAATCTTATAGATTTGTAAAACTTTGAAAGATGGTGGCCAAGTAACAGAGCTACACAATGTCTCCTCAAGGACCCACTTAAAAAGTTGAGAATAGCTGGAAGAATTGCTCAGTGGTTAAAGCACTTGCCTAGCAAGTGCTAAGTCAGCTGGTAAATAACTAAGTTCAATGCCCAGAACCACGTAAGATGGGCATAGTGGCTTCCACCTGTAATCCGAGCACTTGCTGCGGCAGGAGGAACGTCCTGAACCCAAGGTCAGCCTGAACTGTGAATACAGTTTAAAAAGAAAAACTGCTTGTTCAATGTGGCTAGAACAGGGAGGAGCACCCCAGCAATTGAAAGGAGGACACAGGAAAGTCAGAAACCCTGAAAACACATCAGAAGTGGAAGCAAACAGCATCCCAGGAAGCTGCCCCAGGCCAGCTGCAAGCTGCTGTGAGCCACCAGCATCCACAAACAGAGGAAAGCTCACCAAGAGCCCCAGAACTCTGACCAAGCTACAAGAAGAAGAAGCACCCAAACAACTGAAAGGAAGGAGACCACGGGAAGGTCAGAAATTCCAAAGACATTCGAAGTGGAGGAGAAGAGCAGCCCAAGAAGCAGCCCCAGGCCGACAAGCTCGGCCCTGAGCCGATGGCATCGTCAGACAGAGGAAATCCCAGAGCCTGCAACCTCAGACTGAGGTAAGTGCAAATCCCAGAGAAGTGGAAAATGACAGCATCTGGTAGCCACAGCCTCCAAAAATTAGCCTATGGGGGTGCCTATAGGTAAAAGCAAGGCGCGCTCCCCCTAGAGAAGGAATCCTGGAGCCGAGATCAGAAGCAGTGCTCGGCAGCCACGACAGGCAATGACATAAGCAGGAGCCATTTTTTAAAAAGAGCCTGAAACTGAATTTTTTATGTTTTTGTTTTATTTCATTTTTATGGTACTGGAGATTAAACACAAGGCCTTGTGCAAGCCAGGCAAGTGCTCTACTACTGAACCACATTCCCAGACTTCTTTTTTCTTTCTGAGACTGAACTGTTTAGAGTAAAATAAATCTCAGAAGTGTGTGCATCAGAATCTGGCACAGAGACAGTTGTGGAGAAGAGAGAAAGATCACCAACCCCAGAATGGCTCAGGGGGTAATAGGCGCACCTCTGAGAGTGGAGAACCCCGCCCTCTGGGGAGGGAACCCAGGACAGGTGGGAGAGTTTTGCTGAGGGGGCTAGGGATGAACAAGACATGTCAGAGGCCACCAGACTCTTAGGTCCTCCCTCACTGTCTTCTCCCAGCACAGAGCTCAGAGGAAACCTGGCATCCCCCGCCCCCACGCACACACACACACCCTCATAGCCTCTCAAATAGGCCTTTCAAAGGAAATCCCTCACAATAGAAACATGGGAAGAACACAAGGCAACAGGACACTCACAGAAATGCCTGAGATCCCAGAAATGAATGTCATGGGCCCTGAAATAGGGGAACTCATAGGGAAGGAGTCAAATTTTGAAAAGAAATGTAGCTAAAACTCAGAATATGAAAAACACATTTAAAAGCAGGGGAAGTCAACTTGAACATTTTGAGGACAGAATTTTAGACCTAGAAGACAAGGCTGAGGAAACAAATGCTATAACTAGGCATTACTCCAAAATTAGAAAGGAGCAAAGTAGCTGGATACAACAGCTGAAGGATGATTCAGAGAGAACCAATCCCAGAATTACAGGTGTGGGAGAAAGAGCAAAAGACAGCATCAAAGGTGCAAAGAATTTATTCACTGCAATCATACAAGAAAGTTTCTCAAATCTAGAAAAAGAAACTAATTTCCAGGTACAAGGCACTTATAAAACACCAAATAACCTCAACCAGCAATGAGACTAGCCATGACACGTCATAATCAAAACCTTACAACATAGAGAGAGAAAATTAAAAGCAGCAAGAGAAAAATAGACATCATTCTACCAAGGCAAACCCATTTGAATTACTGCATATTTCTCAATGCAGACATTATGGGTAGGAGAGCCTGGGACAAGATCTTTCAAACTTTAAAAGACAGCTCGTGTCAACCCAGGTTGTTGTATCCAGCAAAATTATCCCTGAAAATTGAAGGAGAAGTAAAATCTTTCATGACCAAGAAACAAAGTAATTTGTGACCCAGCATTGCAGAAAAGAGTTGAAGAAATCAAAGACACACAAGCAGCACCAAAAAATATGGAGGAAACATCTAAAGAGAAAGTGTAACAAAAATAGTTTAGTATTTGAATCATTTGATTGGTATCCTACTAAAACAGTACCAGCTTTCTCATAAAATCTGTAAAACTTCCCCCATACTTATTTTTAATAGTATATTAGTTTATAATACGTAATTATATTCATCATGGGGAATTGGTATAAAATCTTAAAATATGTATACATGAATTTATGGATGGATAGGTAGTTAAAATGACAAACCAAGTGTGACAAAATGTTAATAATTAGTGAAATGTGAGTAAATAATTTATGAAATTTTCTAAAATTCTAAAATAACTAAGCATGCCATTATATCTATTACTTATGTGTAATATACTTTTGTGATATAGACTTACATTCATTTAATGTAGCAATTCACTTATTTAGTCTTTGATGCAAAACAGGCAGCAGATTGCACAGAAGCTGGGGCAAGAATATACCTTTCCAAGACATATCCTCAGTGATCTGATCCTCCCAACCAGGGCTCACCCCTTAACAGCACATGAAATAAATTAATTTGCATGAATCAGTTGACCCCCAAATCAACCTTCCAAATACATGAGGCTTTGGGAGTATACTCAGGATCCACCCATAACACAATTAACACATGAATCAATGTTTCCACATTATAATATTGTAAGCCAAACAAACTACTACCAATATTGCTATTTTCCCATTAATATGAGACTAAACAAATAATACAAACTAGAAACTTTGGGTTTCATTTCAAAGTTTAAAACTTGAATATTTAAGTGGAATTTTTTTTTTAAATGTTGCCATCTTGGATCCCTTAAACTTGGGAATTTCTAGATTAGCTAAAAAGATGGCACTCATTAGTTCAAATTCAAACAAGTAAAAGTGTTCTGCTTATCTGATACATTCTTCAAACTGGAAAGAACAGATAACTGTTTTCTTCTCTATGTCTTTTCTCCCCCAAAAGCTTGTCATCACCATTTAACTCTTGAAAGGCAGACAAGATCAGAGGCAGAAGTGGCAACAGTTGACTTCGTGAAAGGGACACGGGCACACATGTGCTTAAACTCTGCCTGTCTGTTCCACCACGCTTTCCAAGCCCACCACCATTCCCCATAACCCCACTGAAAAAAGTTACCCCGGTGTCACTTCCAGGAGCCAGTTACAACTGTCACCTTAAAAACACTTACCCAAAGATGCTCTCTTCTTCCTGACCCAACTTAAAGGACTATGTGTGCTGAACCCAGCTAAATAGATGCCTTCTTCATTCGGCACATGGCCAGAGTCTCACTACTTCTCTAACCTGCTGTCTCCCTATCTAGGCCCTCACCATGTCTCCCATGGATTGGTACAAGGACCTTCGAATGGTTTCCACACCTGTCCCTTGCCTCTGTTCTAAAACAGAAGTTACACTGTGTACGCTACTGCTCCAAACTGCACCAGCTCTCCAGGCATTCTGAGGGAAAGCCCTGGTCCTGGGAGAGCCTGTAGGTTCTCCAGGTAACCTCTGCACTGTCACAAGATGATCAAAAACATGGTAAATATTTAATTTTTAGCTCATTACAGTCAAAGACACTACCAAGAATGATGGGTTAATAGTGTTAGAAGCAAGATGGAGTATATTGAGTATTTAAAGGCAAAGTGTAATTCACTCTACTAATTTTCTTATTTAAACACTCAGTGTATGTTTTGATCACCGCTCATTACACAAATATGTAAAGCAATTTCTGTCAAACAAAAACATTACAATGCATCCTCATCCACTTTATTCACCAGATCTAGCACGGTTCGACTTCTGGCTTTTCCTTTAAGTCAAAGTGACCATGAAAGCTAAATGCTATGAATCAACTCAGGACAATGAGGTACTCACAACAGCACAGCTGAAGACACGGAAGACTTCCAGAAATGCTTCAGATAGTGGCAAGACCAAGAAAAATCTATGTATCAGATTGAAGGGGGTATGTTGAAGGGGATTAAAGATGATGTGTCTTTCACTGTAATAGAATTTTTATGTAAACATCCACCATATATGTTGACAACATCATGTGCTAATGATGAGTCTGTGTGTTTTCACTCATTTGCTTATCTCCCATTGTCCACCAAGTCCTGTGCTAGTCTGGAAATATTGGGGTAAGCAAGATAGTCATGGCACCTACTTCCCGGGGAGTTAGGTTTTGATAAGATAAACAGGCAAGGAATCAATGAAGAAACAAATTACCACAGAAGTACCCTAAGTGGTGGTGTGTGTGTGTGTGGGGGGGGGGGGGGGTGGACAGGACCTGTCCCGCAGAATGACATTACTGTTACCGGATATATATATATATATATATCCGGTAACAGTAATCAGGCTGGGGAGAGGGGGTACAGAGAACAAACACCTGGATCTCATCCCCCTGGTACCCTCCTGCCATTGGCCCAACTACAGGCCAGAGGGACAGTGACCTTGTTAGCATAGTGAACATGGAACCTGTGATAAGATCTAAGTGTGGTAAGGGGAAAAGTTAAAAACATGCCTACATATGTTCTCCCCAATCTCTCATGACTGCTGTGACACCCACTGTTACATCCACGGCATGGCCAATTTCTCTCTCCCCCTCTCCCCAGTGGAGTAACCTGGCTCTATTTTCCTGTGTATAGTTCTTCATCAAACTTCATAAGACTAAAACTAGACACATCCTTCCCTTAAGCATCCATTAGCTAAGTTCCTGAATCTCTGTATTTTTATATTTTTATTCATATAATGCTTCTACCTCATCTAGTTTTTTATTCTAAATATCACCAATTTCTTCCCATCTTTCTAGGCATATAAAATATTATCTACAATTTTAATATCATTTCTGTGTAGAATGATAACTTATTTGCATGAAAATGACCTTTCTTGAAATTTGATCGGCATGTTAGGACTAGCCCCATATGACTTTTAAAGTTTTTTTTTAAACAAAGTGTCCTGTAATGGCAGGTGCTTCAAACACTCATATTGATATGTGTAGAAGAAATTTCATATTTAAAACCTAAGAAATTAAGGACAATATTAAAATTTACCTCAGAGTCAGTAATAACTCATTGGTTCATCAAGTTGGGTTTTTAGTGCAATCCGACTCTGTTCCATCTGCTGGGCTTCTTGTAGGGTGAATAGACACTGATGTTCACATTTCCCAGGAAAAGTTATTCCCACAACACTTGGGAATTAATATTTGGCATTTACTGAGGACTTACTGTGTGTCAAAAATATATACCCTGCTTTACATTTTTTAATCGTCATAACCTAAAAATATGGGTATTGTACCCATTTTACAATTTAAATAAACTGAGGCATAGGATTGCTGAGTCCCTTCCTCCAACTCACACAGATGTTACATGGTAAGAACTGGATTCAAACCTTGCTTACTCCTGCTGAGTCCACAAACTACCAAGAGATGAGAACAAAGCCCGTGCCCACTGATCTTTTCGTCCACACTCCTCAGCCATCTCCGCCCTTCTAATCATCTTCAAGGGCCTGGAACACAGGCCATCCCACAGTAAGGATGACTAGAAAATATGTCCTGGGGAAAGTAGGCTCTAGGCCAACTGAGAATACAATGTCTTCATCTGCAGCAAAACAAGGGCAGATGTTTAGAAGACATAGGCTTATAATCATATATAACAGACAGATACACAAGATACTAATGTGACAGACTGAGCTTATTTCTGAAAAATCCATCAACACACCACTAGAAGAGTAGTCAGAGAGGACAAGAGTTTTTATTTCCCACTATACTGGTGGGACCCAGTCTGGGCCTGGGATGACTGTAGGTAAAAGGCTGCTCATAGCCTGATAATCTTGTTTCTGGAGACTGGCAGGAGTGGAGCCCCTCCCTCTTGTCCCAGACCCAGGATGGTCTGCAGCTCAGGTTGCATCCTGCCCCAGCTCCTAATTTTTCTTTAGACCTTTACCAGACCATTACCAGAAATCACACGATCAGGTTTCATAAGACCTGCCATGCAAATTAGGCTACTTTCAGACTCCAAAATCCCCCCGATCAGTGAATGACCCTTGCCCTGTTACTTGGCTGACCCACCTCCCTTAAACTGCTTATAAGCCTGGCCCTCACCTCCAATAAATGAGCAGTTAACACTGATTCAGCCGCCTGGATGTGATTCCGTCGTACTCACGTTGCTCAAGACCTTGTCCCCCCAGACTTCGCTGGTTCCTGATTGCCGGTGGCCAATGGTGGCCAGGGACCCCAGGATCCCAACATATGCCCTTGTAAATCACGTGAATTTTCCACAAACTTAATTGTTACAATATCAATTATACTACCATCTCATAAGCAACCAAAAGATCAAGATGATAATCCAAAAACTTTATCACAAAAAGTTGTCATCAATCCCAGTGTACACAGTAAGAATCTCTTACAAGATAATTAGTTTTAAACTCTGTGTTCCCTTTATCTTGCTAGCTATCTGTGTCAATAAGTGGTATTAGCATAAAATAAATTCTAAAAATTAGCAGCCACAAAATATCTTTATTAATTATATCAGTTCCATCAGACTGTCTACAGGCTCAGGAATAAAAAAATTTAGCATTGGTCTGAGCGTAAGTTTGTGTAGAGAAGCACAAACAGTACACAAGTAGGGTCAGCTGTAGATCTTGGCTGATAATTGGTGAACAGCCATGTGCTGAGAGGCAACAGCACAGAAGTACTTGATGGCTGTTAGTTACTTTCTTGATGCCTTGACAAAATACCCAATATCCACAACTTAAGGGAGAAAAGAATTATTTAACTCACAGTTTCAGAAAGTCTCACAGAATCCATTTGTGGGCAGTGCACAATGGTGGAAGCACATGACAGAGGCTGGAGAGCGGCTCACCCCTTCGCAGACAGAAGTCAAGGGAAACAGGAGGCAGCTGGTGAGCTTTCCCGGGAAGAAGCTACAACAGTGTTTCTTCTCTCAATTACTTCTAACTGCCAGTTGGTTCCCTTCCCCCTCATTGAGTGCCCTTTCCAAACTTTCTGGCCCACAAATTAATAACAAACACCTGAAATCTCTGCCCTAGCCAATCCTCAATCTCAACAAATTGACAATCTTGCCAGGTTAAACCTTAAACACCTGCCCCTTCCTACCAGCCCCTACCTTCCAAAAACAGCACAGTTTCAAATAGATGAGACTTTAGGGAGACACTCAAGATCCCAACCACAGCAACTGCCAAAAAAATTTAGGTTGCATTGATCGTGACTGACAAGGTACTAGATTCCAGAATCTCAGTGTGAGTCTACAAATGATGAGGCCTTGGTCAAATATTGCAGTTACAGCAAAAACTTCTTTAAAGCCAAAATACGAGAGTCCCTTGTTGGAAAATGGATGCACCTGAGACCATTCTGCTTAGCAAAGTGAATCAGACACGAAAGTTTAAACATCATGCGGTTTCTCTGAGAAACCCAATGTATAAATAAGCTTAAAAAGCCAAGTAAGAAAAATGATTGAAATCAAAGAGATTTGTGGAGAGAGAGAGAGGAGAGGGGACATGGAAGAGGGTAGGAAGGTGGGAAAGAGGAGGGAAACAAAGTGTTGAAGATAAAGTATGTATATGCACCAATTCTTCAAGTGGAATGCAACTATTGTGTATCACAGACACATACTAACCCAAAGAATAACTTGGGGAACGAATAAAGTTAACATATATAGATACTGAGTCTTCAGTATTTTTAATAGAGACTCATTAAATAAAGGAGCATGTATATACTATAACACAAAGCCATAAATCCATCTTAAATTAACAAATCCATCATAAACCCACTACAAATTAATAATATTGACAGTCAAAACCCCATTGACTACACTCAATCCACTGACCATCACAGTTAGCAATATAATCCTCCCTGCACTGTGTCCCTGTCATGGTCTCATGGCTAACTGGGAACTGGCTGCAGCTGGATATCACAAGACAGCACCATACCACATATTGCTAACCCATCAAAAGATTAAAATTCAAAACACTCAATTTATAGCTTATACCACATATCACTTTTGCACTACCATGAAGCTGGAATAAGTCAAACCATTGTCAAAGCCAGAACAGTCTGTACTGTGTGAGCTCTGGATTACACTCACAGGTCTCGCCACGCACATGAATTCAAAGCACTCACCATCATTCCCAGAGCTAGGCGATGCATGGCCCTCAGCGCTTCTGTTCCGCCTGGTAAGCAGCATGGGTTGGGTCTCAGTTACTTTTCCTTTGCTGTGACTCGATACCCCACGTCCACAAATTTAGAAAAGGTTTACTTCAGCTCACAGTTTTAGAAGGTCACAGTCCATTCGGCGGGTGCCGGCAGCAATCAAAGTACGTGACAGAGGTACAGGCAGCTCCTCACGACATCACAAACATCCAAGGAAGGCAGGAAGCAGCTTATATACCCTTCCAGGTCTCCGCCCACTGATCAGCCCCTACTGGATCCAGGTGTGAAGGGTGTGGCAAACCCCCACTACACGCCGTTAATCCTAACTCACATGCTTTTAATCCAATTTACATGCCTGTAGTCCATTCCTCCAGACTAGGCCCCAGTCTCCCAACAGCACATGGTTCCATAGACAATGTATAACATTTAAACACATGAGACTTTGGGGGACATTCCAGATCCAAACCCCAATAGGTTGTCTTAATTGCACAGATCACAATCTCCATGTCTCCAACTTGTTCTGTTTGCTCGTCTTACTATATAGCTCAGCTATGGAAGCAGTAGCAAGAATCCCTTCTTAGATGCACGCATTGTGCAATCTGGTGGTGAGAAATCTGACACTAGCCAGGCTCTGCTTCTGTAGCCCCACCTGCCAGGGAGGCTGAGACACGGGGATTCAGGTTAGAGGCCAGCTTGGGCAACTCAGCAAGACCTTGTCTCAAAATAGAAAAATAAATAAATAAATAAATAAATGGGCATGGTGCAGGGGTGCGGGTGTAGTTCAGCATCTGCAGCTCCCTGGGCTCAGTCCCCACACCTGCACAGAAGAAAAGAAAAGAAGAAATCTGACACTTGGCAATCAAATAAACATGCATGTGAATGACAGTTCCACCACTGAGCCACAGGAACGGTGTGATGTGTTGGATCATTCTGAGCCTCAGTCTGCTCATCTGTAAAGAGGGACTGACGGGTATCCTACATGTAAAGCACTTCCCCCAGGGTGTGGTAAATAGTAATTGCTCAACAAACAATACTTTTTAATTCTAGAGTTTCTGAGTCTTCTTTTTGAAGTGTTTTATTTTATCTTTTCATCGTACTTTCAAAGATGAAGAATATTCAAATCATTTCAATGATACATTAAAAGAATCACCTGGGTCTGGAGGAATAGTGCAAAGATTAAATTACTTGTTTATCAACCTCATGACCCCAGTTCAATTCCCCAGCACCACATAAAGCTGGGCATGAAGGTGCATGCCTGTAATTTCAGCACTCATTAGGCTGAGGCAGGAGGATTGCTTTGAGGCCAGCTGGGGCTAGTGAGTTCAGGACCAGGATGGAATGCAGAGTGAGACTCTGTCTCTCCAAAAAAAAAAAAAAAAAAAAAAAAACACTTCCTGCTAGTCACAGTATATGTCAACTTGGATGTAATCTCAGAAAGTCTGGTTTTAGAATAGAAAAATATCTCAGAATGAGGCTCAATTTTATAACAGCAGCATAGTCATCTTTGCGAGGATTGGTTAAAATTATAAAATGTAATTATATTAATATAAATACATAAGCAATTTCAAGTGGGAAAATTCAATTAATTTTCAATTTTCTGGGCTTACAGCGACAGGAAACTGAATAAATAATATCCATAGATTAAACAAATAAAAAATAAACAAATCTTGTAGCAAAAAGCAACTTGGCCCTGTCCTAAAGCCTTCTGTCTGGAAATTTTGTAAATGTTACTGATTTGACTTTCATCTTCCATTTACAGTGAAATCCTCCAAGAAGATGAATGGACATAAAGGAAATAAAAATAAAGACATTAAACATCCACATTAAGTACCAAGGAGTGAGCATTTGCTTAGTGGTCAGCCCCTGAGTTTGAAGAAGTCTCCCTGCTGCAGGAAGAAGGCAGTCTCACAACAGCCCACAGTAAAGCCACCTGAAAGCCCACAGTCCAGGTCCCAGCTCTGCTCAGACTCCACGCTTCACGAAGAGAAGCAGCTACAGCACAAACTAGGACCAATCCATCCCTACCCACAGGCCCTCCTCGACAGGCACCAACAAAATTAAAAAAAAAAAAAAAGCCCATGCCACAACTAGCAGTCAGGGCTAAATCAACCTGACAATTATGTTTTGTTTGCTGCAGCAGTTAAAGAAAAAAACGTGTTTCGTTTTGCTTGCCAACACTCAAAACGGAAAGATTGCACCCAAAATCCAGATATCTGACTCCTCTTAAAAATGTAAGACTTTGACCTCTTATGCATCAATAAAGTCCAACAATGTGGAGGCTTTTGCAGGCAAATGGAAGAAACTTGAGAACATCATGATTAGTGAAGAGAGTCAGAAGCAGAAGGTGAAACATCGAATGGTCTCTCTAATATGTGAGTCCCAGATCCCAACTATCTCATGGAACTTAAAGTGAGAAATAAAGGGAGCCAGGGGGGTAGGGTGGGGAGGGGGGAGGGAAGGGAGGAGAGGAGGAGGGACAGAAGGAGAGTGGGAAAGCCCTCCTCACCTTGACAAGATACATATGTGCATAAAAGGCTCAACTCCATTGTAAACCTTAAATTTTGCACATATACATATCAATAAAATGGGGGGGAAAATGTAAGACTTTGACAACCCCAGGCCAGCATGCCCAATACAGACAATTAAGATACACTTAGGTAGGTGAATACTCTGCAGCTGGCCACAGTCCCCACCAGTCCCTGCTGTTATCCAGCCCACCATACTCATTTGCGTGGGCCACCTGGTCCTAGGAGATATATGAGCGCAAAGTCTCCTGGAAGCTCATGAAGGAATGTTAGGCCAGATGTGATGACCAAATGTCAGTGGCAACCAATACGCCTACGAAACAAAACGTAACAGCAAAGAACCCGATCATATTGGGGGAAAAAACCTGATCTGTCTAGTAAATAGTTATCTACCTAGAATCACTGCTGTGTGAGATGAGGCAAGTCATTTATTTTTCATAGTTTCGGAGCCTTCAAATAAAAAACGGGGTCATAACACTGGTGTCAGTT
Organism: Ctenodactylus gundi; assembly: GCA_004027205.1. Lineage (NCBI taxonomy): Eukaryota > Metazoa > Chordata > Mammalia > Rodentia > Ctenodactylidae > Ctenodactylus > Ctenodactylus gundi. Next base: position 394,899 of record PVKB01001276.1, on the reverse strand, counting down.
ATAGAACATAATCTGTGATAGCTTAAAATCCTTCATAAGTAAAATAAGGTAAATAAAGTTTACAATACTGAATCACTCTAACAATCATTAATAGAAGAATAATGAGTAAGTTACACCCTAGATACATTAATGTTCTCACAAAACATCCTAGGTCATTGGTCTGCTGATGATTTCACACTACTCTTCCCACTTTGCAAATTCAAAATGCACATATTAAAAAAAAATACTGTAGCCACAGTGTAAAACTATTCACTTACAGTAAGAGAATGAAACATTAAAGAAAAATTAACATGTCTTTGATCTCATTATTCTTAGGATGAATTAGAATTTGGTTCATAGTTTTGAGTTTTTGAAAAGCTAGCGGTATATCAGAGACTGTTAACTAAGGATCCGGCTATAACAGTGATCACCCGCTGGAACCTCACTGAGTAGTGTCTGGATCTAGAAGCACCTATAAAATTTCTGCACCAAATAAATTTTAAATAAAGCTTCCCAAATGGATAAGAGCTCATTAAATTTCCTCCTCCTGGAATCACAAGCAGGACTTTGGAGACAACACGATATTAACCGAGCATCTCATACCGAGCTCTTGTAACGAACTAAATAACATTCAACCTTAAGACGTAAGTGATGTTAGCAGAAACAAGAGTATGGACAGAGTAAAAACCCAGATTCTGAAATAAGTAGAATTTCTCTCAGTTTTTCATCAGGCAACAGTCTCAGTGTTGAACCAAGGGAATGGTCTTTCTAAACAATGCACTAACCATCTCAATATTGATGCCTGCTTCACGGACAACCACTGTAGAGGGGCCACCTGCCAAAAAGCCATGATATCATGTGATGCTGCCACCCAAAAGTGATAGGCCCTGCAACCTGGGGCAAGGCCTGCCTGTCTTGCCCCCATCTTCCCAAGAAGTGAAAAAGAGAGCTTCTCTCTTTGAGAATATGAACTAGGTAATTTCAAGACCAAGGGTATTATTTCACTCTCTTGATAAAACTTACACGCTGCAAAAACGTTGATTCACATATGCGTGGGGTCTCTTCTGGCTGTAAGGCCCAGTGAGTTGCATCATCAGTGCACAGACTTCTTAAGATGAACTAAAAGGAAATTCCGTGGAAATCATGTGTCTTAGCCACAGGAGAATTCTGAAAGTTTCCAAGCACTGTCTCCAGAATCTCTCCCATATTGGGATGGAAGGGATTAGGGTATTAGGCACATCACAACTGAGAAAAGTAATAAATCTATGTGAAATACAGTAATCAGTTCCAACTGTGCACAGTGGCTTCGGCTAGATTCTCTAACAACATATTGGAAAAGTAGTCAGGGTGCTCTGCACTTAAAATCCAGACTCCCAGCTGGAAGGGTGTTTATCCAGCTCCCCTCCTATTTCTGCAGTCCCACCTGCACTACAGCACTTACCACGGTCTTCAGTGCATAGCGACTCTCCAAAGAAGGGACAAGTTGTGTTTCTCAAACTTATGTGACCATAGCTCTCTTCGAAGGGGGTCTTTCCGGGATAACTGTTAGAACAGTCAGAAATATTGTTCAAGAGTGCTGAGATTGTGGCTTTAAAAAAAGTATAGATTTAGGATTAAATAACTCATTGTATATTTTAAACAAAAAAGGAAAGTTTGCTCTCATTCATCTGGACACTTGCTTCAATTAGCTATTCCAATTACATTTGCACAATGAAAGCTTTGGGGTCTTTGGCAATCACTTCCCTGACATTGTCTAATATTTTCTATGCTAAGAAAACTCATTACATCAACAACATACAAAATTCTGGGTGCAAACCCCCAAAATGAATATTCATATGACAAAATGATTTTTCCCATAAAAACTTCTTTTTCTTTTTTAAACAGGGTCTCACGCTGTAGTCCAGTTTGGTCCTAAACTCACTACGTATCCCAGACTGGCATGGAACTCATGGAAATTCTCCTGCCTCAGTCTCCTGATTGCTGGAATCCATAAAACATCTTAAGCCACAGAGACTCATCAAAAGACATATGGATGGCACTAATTATCAGAGAAATGAGAATCAAAACCATTTCATTCCAGTCAGAATGACTGGAATGCAAATGACCTTGGTTTCCATCAACAGACTGAAGGATGAAGAGATGTGTGGTATGTATAAACACGACAGAATGCTATTCAGCCCTACAACAGGAGGAATTCTGCCCTTTGCAGCAGCATGCCTAGACCTGGAACACATTGCATGAAGTGCAACAAGCCAGGCATGAATAGCACACCATCTCACTCATAGGTGGGATCTGAAATAGTCGACTTTGTAGAAGTAGGGTAGAGTGGTGGTTACTCCAAGGTGGGGCAGTTGGGGCTACAGAGGAGGGAGGAAGAGTTGGAGAGGTTTTGCTCAAAGAATCCATAATTAGATAGAGGGAAGGAGGTCAAAAAATCTATTGCACAGGAGTGATAAAATTACTAATTACATATTGTATAGTAAGGTAATGCATATTTTAATTAGCTAGGTTAAATCACTTTACAATATGCACACACATACTACCAAATTTGTTATACACAATCAATGCATACATTATATCTGCAACTTTAAATAAAATTTAAAAACAAAAATCATAGGTACTCTCGGTATGTTTAAAAAGTAATTCTACTTACAATATAAAATTTAAGTTTACTTATAATTGTCCAAGAAAACTCCTGGCTTATAAGATACAATTGCATATGGCATTGCTCAGTGATCATTGTTTTAAACAAATACAAATGTAAAACACATAAAAATTCAGATAAGCTTTTTTCTCAGTATAACTGCAAGTATTTGTTTCACCATCCTGTCTGTCTCTCTGTCTCTGTCTCTCTGTCTCTCTGTCTCTCTCTCTCTCTCTCTCTCTCTCTCTCTCTCTCTCTCGGGATTGATCCAAGATCAATCTTAATTTAAAAAAATATGAAAGTCATACAATTAGTTGCCTTGTTAAGCAACTGTAAGGATATGTTGTTACTGGAGTTGCCATCTTCAAAGACAGGGAGTCTATATGTGATGAGGGTGCAGTCAGGGGATTTACTAAGATCATGGACTATATTTTTCAAACTCTGCTCCCTAGGCATCTGCTCCCAGATGAGAGTCTCTATTCTATGCTGTCAAAATGACAGATGTACACTGTGTCCCAAAGAAATATTCAAGCAGGCAAATTACTAAAAATCGTAAGTGTGGCTTTGATTTCCCAAGTAGAGTTATTATACCCCAAGGAATATGTTTTGAAATAATAGAATTTCTGTTTATATTTTTATCTCAAAACCTCGGAGTCAGACTTCCTTAATATTTCATATATAAAATAACAACAATGTGAAGGGGGAAAGAATACACACACATTTTAAAGAGAGACAGTTTCAAAATATTTTACTGCCAGGAGGCACAATTTAAAAGCTAGGAGACCAATGGAATAGAGAAAATTATGCCTGTGAGAGCATATGTCAAGTTAATTAGAAGATAACTTAGACAGATGCAAGCCTGCAGTCTAAAAATGTCCTCTCATTGTCAAACCAAACAAACGCCAGAATGAAACAAACTTATTTCTGAAATGGTCCTATGCTATTAAAGGAACAAAACTTTACATCTTCCTAAAATTGTCATGGGTAGCAAATAACAAACTTTGGAACTTGGATAGCAAATAACAATTTTTTTTTGAAAAACCATAGTATCAAAGGACTCAACAGCTTATCCTTAAGCTAGAGAAACATGAAGATCGAACTCTAATTCAACTACACTACACATGACATACTCAGTAACCTTCTGGTCAGTTGGCTCTTGTCAATAGAACAGATTCGGGCTGATGGTGTCCCAGAGATAATGGGCTTGCCCTCAGCTTAGACTAAGGAGTTCCAGAAGGTGGTAACTGGCAACTGAAATGGAATTCATAGCTTGCAAAATGATACCAAGACTCATAAAACAAATGGTACCAAACTCTAGCATGCAAGACAAACATTTTATGCTCGAACTGTTTAACAGAAGCTCATTCAGAATCATGTATTTCAAGATAAGACTCTCCTACTTTATAAATTCTGAGAATCCCCAACTCTGGTTCCCAAAACCACAGACGGACCTCTTCTAGCTTTCCTTCGGAGACAGCCCAGGTCACCTAGGGTGTGATCTTCTCTACTGAAGCAAAGCATTCAATTTAACTTTTTTTATGTGTTCTCACTGTTTTGGATGATCATTGGTCAGCAGGTTTTTAACAAAGGCCACGAAGTCACCATGCTACATACTGCATCTTTTAAAAAAAGGGGGCGGGGGGATGAGGGGCTGGAGGTATAGCACAGCAGTTACTTCACTTGCCTAGCTAGTGCAAGTCCTGGAGTTCAATTTCCCAGCACCACATAATTGGAGCATAGTGGCAATTGCCTGTAATCCCAACACTGTGGATGCTGAGTCAGGTGAATTGACTTGAGTTTCAGGGCAGCCTGGGCTTATCTAGAGTTCAGGACCAGACTGGATTATAGTGTGAGATACTGTCTCAAAAAAAAAAAAATGGTTTCTGGGTAAGGCACAATTTTGGTTTTTGTTTTGTTTTTGTTTTTTGTTTGTTTGTTGTGCTTCGTTTTGTTTTGTAAACAAAGAGGTCAAAGCAAAGGAAATAGGCAGCATATTCAACAGCACATAGTTGAGCCACAGAGCTTCCTTACCCATGAGGCACTAGTGAATAGAGAAACTATGTTGACCGGCTTTTTGTCACTAGGATCAAAGATCTGAGGAAAACAACCCAACAGAGAAAATTTACTCAGAGGTCTCAGTCGATGGTAGATTGGCTCCCAGAAACATCAAGGGGAAGGAGCCCAGCAGATCTCACAGCAGTTAAGAAGTAGAGGGAATGGGGAAGAGCCACAGAAGAAGGGTCCAGGAGCAAGAGACAGTTCCCAAGCGTGTAGCCCCGCGTCCCACTCCTTCCCACTAGGCTCATCTCCTAAGTGTCCACCACCTCCCCAAAATGCCACCGAATTATGATCTCATCAGTAGGTGACTCCACTGAAAAAGTGAAGTCCGCCTCCGAACGTTTGAGACTTGTGGGACATATTTTAGATCTAAACCATATCAGAAGCCACATTAAGGTTCTTCATAAAAATCATTTGATGCCTTGATAGCCCATACTCACACCTACTGCCTTAGAGTATTAACAAGCAAATAGAAAATGCTTTATAACTATCAAAGAAACAACAGTAACATATTTGCATACATACATATATATATACAATATGTGTATACAGTAACTTATATGTTTACTCTTGTAGCATTCCTTTGTTTGAAATAGTCAACAGTGCTAGAGTTCTTCTTATTATAGAGACAAAGCCTAAAAGGACCTAGGTACCCAAATGAGCATCAAGTAGTTTTTAAGAGTATAACCTGAACACAAATTCAATTACTGACTAATCATACAGATTTCATTCCCTTTTTTTGCAGAGATTTTGAAAAACAGAAGTGAGCTTGTGGCCAGCCTGTGCTACCTAGTGAGTTTAGGACCAGCCTGGACTGCAGAATAAGACCCTGTGTCAAGAAGGAGGAGGCAGAGCCAAGTGGGAGATCACCCACTCCCAAGGGAGGCTGCTTATTTTGAACATAATTAACATAGTTATCATAGGAACCCATTTAGTTCTGCAAAAGTGACTTGTTACATACAAAAGAGCAAACTTGGCCCTCCGGCTGCCTGAGTCACCACGTGATCACTCTTGCCCATATTCCCATCAAGATGGCATTTGCCATTAGGCCTTTGCCAGAAGATGTCTACATGAGACTACCCAGTCTTGGGTTTTCAGCCTTCAAACTATGAGCTAAATTAGACTTTTCCTTCCTACATACCCAGCCTCAGGTCTGGGGTAACCACACTGGGAAATGAACTATCATAATAATGGGTAATAATAAAAAAATATTAGGAAGAAAATCATTGTTCTCTTTTAGAGAAAACTAGAGTTTCTATTTTTAATAATGTTTTTGACAAAATCCAACCTCTTTAATTATTATTCTTATGGGGCTAATGACAGAAGCAGTCAGAATGATTTTTAATCACACACCCTAACGAAAAGTTTTTATTAAAATTAACTACTCCCAGTAATACTACCAAGATTTTTAACCTCACGGTGTCATGAGGTCAAACACAGTAGAATACTTTTAAAAGGTACCAGCCACACTATTATATTAGCTGAATAATCACCTTTTAGATGGCCAGCAGTATTTGAAATGTGTGCATGGCCTCAGGTAAAAACAACAGACCATGGAGATGATTAGAGTATTTTACTAAACTGCGCTATTAAGCATATTCATAGTTCATAAAATTTAATTGTCTGCCTGTAATGATTTATTTTTACGCCAGCCAAAGGCTTTTAAGAGGCCAAAATATGATCAAATGTCATCAACTACTCCAGTTTAATCTGAGGGTTCAAAGTCCCATCATAAACTTTAGCAAATTAACTAACTTCCCCCAGCATGAACTTAAGTCTCCTCTTGATTAAATTAAAATGCTTCCTGACCTGTCAGGATTTTCTCGGCACTGAAAGGATTTTTTCTTCCCACTATACTGTGTCAGTAATGCTGTGACAGTAGTCAGAGGGAATCATTAACAATCGCACAAAAAAGACTCAGGGCCAAAGGAGCAGACACAAGATGACAACCTGAACATTGGAACAGATATTCTTACTGGCAAGGCGAGGTAAAAAAAAAGAAATAAGAATAGGAAATAATTCTCTGTGGCAGAGGCCAAGAAATAGGGTCTAAATCTCACAACTACTAACCAGAAAATGTGTAAGTTTGGGGCTGTCACCAGTCACATTCACGCTTCCGTGTAAACTGCTACCAAAGGGGAAATTTCCAGTTCAACCACTAGACATTTATTAATAAAACATCCAATGCACACATACGAGTTAATTTTTTAAAAACAAGCAGGCAAAGTTTGAGAGGACTCGCTGTAATTTCTTTGCATGACACTCATTTCATCTGTACACACCCAAATTGATGACTATTAATTCCACATCTGCCTCCTTTCACAAATCCATACACTCCCAGGGAGTGGAGTAATGAGAAATGTAATGAATAAACGAACAATAAAGTGGAGCACAAAACCTTCCACTGGCCTCAAAGCGAGGGATGTTTCTAGGAAAATCACAGTGCACTCTCCCCTTTCTCAATACCTCATCTACGATAGTGCTGAAGAGGAGTAGGCATACAGTTAGTTACTTAAGATACAGAATCGATTAATCACTACAGAACAGAAAGATAAATTTGGAAAGTATAAATTTGCTAAGCCCCATATCTTCTGTACCAGGAGGCAATTATTTCCTTAGAACTCAAGAATTGCTGAAGCTACATCAAGCAATTTTATTTAAAATATGTTACCATATTCCTTTTGCAGGAAACCTTTCAGTTGTATCGTTGGTGTCCTGTTGTATCTACATCCCATTTTTTTCATCCTTGCTTTATCTCTTGCCTCTTAATATTACTAATTTTATTCTATCATGATTATATGCGCACGCAATGCAAAAAGAATCAGAAAATATAGAGCAGCATAAAGAAACCTAAAGGTCATAACCCAGAGCTAGCCACAGTTAACACTTCGTACCTTCCTTTCATATTTTTACTTATTCTTGTATTCAAACTGGGACCATGTTACATACAATATTTAACACACTTTTTTTTTAGTTTGCAAAGATGTTTTTCAGCTAAGTACTATGAAATAAATCTTTTGGCTCCCAACCAACTCCTCTGGTACAAACACATCAGTAAAGATCTGAAAATGTTTTTTATTTAGTTTTTCTTTAGTTCACCAAGGCCTTTGTGCCAGAAGATTTATGATAGCATTGTTTGTATTAGTTAAACACTGGAACTATGAATGGTAGTCTGACTATAAATAACTTACAAACTGCCATACAAGAGTGTGTTAGTCAGGGATCTCCAGAGAAGTAGAACCAATAAGAAATAGAGAGATAGAGAGTGAGAGAAAGAGAGAGATGATAGAGATTCGAGACAGAGACAAGTAGAGGAGCTCACACAATTTAAAAGCCACAAAATCCCACAGCTGTTCCCTATGTTCTAGAGAACCAAGGAGGTAAATCAGTCTAAATTTGAAGATCTGAGGACCGGAAGCACTGATATCTAAGGGTAGAAGATGGATGCCCAGACTCAGAGAGAAAACCCATCTTCCCTCAACCTTTCTGTTCTACTCAAGCCTTCAACAAATGATTCTCCCCACACTGATGAACGTGATATTCTTTACTCAACCACCTACTGATTCAAATACTAATCACTTCCAGAAACACCCTCACAGAAAGGATGTTTATCATTATTTATAATATCTGGGCATCCCTTATCACAGAGAAAGTGACACAAAACTAACCACCACCAATAGAATCATAGGTAGGCATTAAAAAATAGATATGCTAATAAGATATCATTTTTAGTGACTGAAAAAAGTTTGAGCTTTGGGTAAGCTTAAGTTATACAAAGCTTAATATTACTATGAGAGAGTTTTTACCTATAATGAAAAATGTTCTTCATAGATCCATGACCAAAAACATTACATAATCATAAAGATTTCTAGAGAGAAGAATTTTTATTTTTTTAATCTCTATACGTTTACCATATATTGTTTTATATTTAAAGCACTGGTAAATTTTTATTTATAAAAAAATCATAAGTAGAGAATAGGGAGGGGTTTGATGTTTCATACTACTTGAAAGCCAAGCAAACAGTTTATTCAAGTTTCCTGAATACTAAGTCTGCTCTGGTTGCTATAACAAAACATCATAAACTCAGTGGCTCATAAATAGAAAATTTTGCTCACATTTCTAAACTCCAAGGTCAAGTTGGCAGCAGATTTTGGCAAGAGCCCACTCTCTGGTTCATAGATAGCTACTCTCCTCTATGTCCTCACACAGTGGAAGAGGTTAAGGAACTCTCATGAGTCTCTGTCGTAAAGGCACTAATCCCATGCATGAGGCCATCACTCTCATGACCCAATTGCCTTCCAAAGGACCTATGTCCTACCATCTTCAAATTTACTATTAGGATTTTAATATATGACTTGGTGAATAAAGAGAAAACATTCAGATCGTTGCACTGACAAAAGATGCAAGGTAACTTTAACAAGGAAAAATGATTCAGCTCACAGAAATACCAGTAGTCAGAGTATTTTCTTCTGCCAATTCCCAAAGTCACAATACTTCAGGGTGTTGAATGGAGGGCCAGATAACACCTGTACACACACCATGGGTTGCATTAAAAGAGATGAACCGTCAGCTTAAACAACCTGGACCTTTCAAGCTGGGAAGGAAGCATAACTGTCCTTAGTTCTGAAGGAAACCTGTCTCCTTTCCAAGGTCGCAAATAAATCAGTCTGGGACTTAGTATCTCTTTTCTTAAGACATGCAGGAATGCAAGAGGCTCATGAGCATTCTCACCCAGAGGATAACCTCAGTTCTACCTTTAATTACGTTAATGTTCCGTGACACATTTAACTAACCTTTTATCAGAAATTTTAATTTTGTCTAAGGTCTCTACTAATATTCTTGGGCTTGTTCTATTATTTCTTTGAGAGTGTTCTAGAATTGACATTGCTAAATTAGACTATATCCTTTCAAAAGATTCTGGCCTTGTATATACACTCCCTAGACCTATGATTCCTTCTCACAGGTACTGCTCACACCTCACTGCGTAAATCAGTGTTTCATTTCTTGCCCTTTCCCTAACAGGAGATATTACCAACCTGTTGACCTCTTCATCTAACAGGCAACAACATTTCACTTGCTTGTTTGTTTCTTTTGTTGACCACCAACTAAACCGCATGTTTCTCTATGTTTGTTAACCTCTAGAATTCTTCCTTCCTATTCTTCCCATTTTTATTAGTATGCATTTGTGATACACAAGGATTACATTAAACTTGAGAAATTTGTGTGCATACCTACGGCATCAACTTCACATTTGCTGTCCTCCTCCCTTGTGCCCTCCCACCCGTCCCTCTCCACATCTCCATCTCCCCGCCTACCAACACCTCACCCATTTGACTCTATGACTTATTTATACTCTGGGTTTCTCCTGTTAGAGAAGCCATGCGATATTTGATCTTCTGAGTTTGATTCACTTAAGTAAGCATCACAGTCCCAAGTGTTTCCATTTTCCTGCAAATGATTTGTATCTATCTGTAGATGGCACAGTAGTATTCCATGGTGTGTGTACGCCACATTTGCTTTATCCATTGGTCTATTGATGGATATTTTGGCACCCCCCATGATTCAGCTATTATTAGTTGTGCTGCTATAAACATGGGTGTGCATATATCTCCCTATATGGTATTTTTAACTCTGGAAAGATAATCTGCAGAGGTACCACTGGGTCACATGGAATATCTATTTTCAGTTCTTTCAGGAACCTTTCTTTCGTATTTTAAACATTGATGTCTGGCAATCCATCGTGTGTTAATGGAACACAAATGTCATGTCTGAGTAAGGAGTTCTTTCTGCATATACTTAAAAAGTGAATCCTTTGCCTGTTATAGGCTATCTTTTCATAAGGTGCATTTACATTAAGGCTTTTTTGGCAGTATAATATCTAGTTAAATCCTTACCCATGATATTTACTCTTTTTTTTTTTTGAAAGACAACCTTCTAGACCTCAGACCTTTCTCAATGTGAAGAGAGAACTGGACTAATGGTTAATACATCCTTTTATTTCCTCGTCAGGGCACTCTACTTTATTATGCTATCAAAAGTCTATTCTAAGTAGCTTAAGATTTTTCTAGCTGCAAAATATCACATAAATCTTTCTTTCCTTTCTTTCCCCTCAAAGTTAACATGATTAAGTTTGTAAATAATTGTAAAAAACAATGGAAAAGGCTGAGAAATAAGACCTGAAGAGCTCTGACAGATTGATCTAAGCCTGCTATACAAGAGTATCTCATCTCACTCAAAGCTACAATGAAAGTTATTGTCCAAGAACATCCTAAGCTCCCAGGCCAAGTAAATACAAAGAGTGTTAAATCTTCATGTGCAGAACTGTAACTTCTTTCTTGTAAATATTACAAACGTAGTTATATAATTTGTTAATCTTGTTAGGTGTCTATTTAATGGAAGATTATTTTTAATTACTTCTGAAAATCCTCTTTCATCAAGAAACTAGTCATCTTTTGCAAATTATAGCCAGAAATTAGGGGAATGTAATTGGGAAAATATATTCAAGCTTCAAGTTTAAAAACAAGTGATTGCAACATTAAAATAAAGCCCTTCAACTCTGTAGCAAGGCGGCTTTTCCCTAAAGAATTTCAGAAAACAACAACAGCAACAACAACAAAGCTTTTAGGCAGCTGTATTCAAATAGTTTATGACCGCCAAATTTGACAAGGACTTTTCTAGTAAGTGAAACGCAGTATGTTAACTCTCAAATTAGTGGTGAAAGTCAAATCTGAAACTTCTCAAGGACTCCTTCTTACTGATTTCAGGCAGTTGATGTATAGTACATGGCCAATATTTAAATATAAGTCTTAAGATAATTTCAAGATCAGAAAAGCTAAAATGAGAAAAAAATCAAGTTCCTCTAGGAGATTTATTGCTTTGAGAAAATTGAAGCTGAACTAAAATCCCTTAAGAGTTGAGAAACCATTAGCCTCTGGGTGCTCCACGCTTCTCAGATGTGAAAAGCACCTTCAAAGCACAGTTGGGGATATCTAGGGACCCAAATCTATGCTGCAACCAAAGGATCCAGCTCTCCAAGCAGCACTAGAAAATGAGAGGTACTTTTACCATCAGACATGGTCAATATGCTCCCAGACAGAGAAAACAATATCTGGGAATTGCACTGTTTTTCTTCTTACCCTCTATAGTTATTTGGGGCCTTTTGCTATATATAAACTTAAGTGTATCCACATAGACATAGGTATATTTACACATAATTTTAAATCACTAATGCATATGAATTTTCAGCCTCTCTATCTGGCCCATGCTATGACTGGGAACACTTTTTTAAAATTCAATCAATGTGAATTTGAACTAGTACCTTTCCACTTTCTCTCCTTTATGTGTTTATTGGATTCTCACAACAGCCTCCATCATAAACAGCAGAGGAACCCATGCTTGGGAAGCTAAGTATTGTCTCTGAAATCTTAATGAAGATCAAAATTTTCCAAGACTGACTTTTGCTCACCAATTTCTAAAACAATTCAGTTCAACTACCCTCTGGAGTACAGAGAAAAGCTACCTGGGTTTCTTATCTTTTATAGACATCCAGCATAGTAAAATATGTTATGTGTGCTCTCCGTGCTAAGTACAGCTAAAATTCTGAACCAGGAGACACCAGAACTTAAGTAATAGTTTCGATAATTCTCAAAAACTGAACAAGTGAGATTGGAACTACATGTCTGCACAGTATCTACACACATGCACGCACACACATATGGTACCAGTGATTCTGCTCAAGGCCTTCACAGCAAACTATATTCTCAGCTCATTTTTCAGTTTTGATTTTGAGACAGGGTTTCACTAAATTGCTACATTGCCTGGCTGGACTCAACTTTGTAATCCTCCTGCCTTAGAGTTATGGGATTAAGCCACCAGGCCCGGTTTAGCAACATTAATCTATGGAATCTTGGACCTGAGTAGCTTCATAAAGTTTGCCAGGCTGAGCAAAAACAATTCTTTTCTGATGAGATAAAATAGCCAACTTTGTGTATATTCTCAATATCAGTGCTCAACACTGCACTTCTCTGGGTATTCATACTCATTACAACAGCATGACGGGATCTTGTGTGATGCTGGTACATAGGTTAAAAATCAACCACACAGATCTGTCCATCCTTTGAGACAAAGTGAGCTGCATGGTCAAGAATGAAGCTCTAAGTATGTTGAGTACAGTGATATGTGTTAGAACGGAGACCAGATGGTGTCTGGAAACAGAGACCTAAGCTCTGGGCAAGATTCAAGGGTGTTCATAATTCATTCACATTGTTATCACTCTTGATTTAGATTTCCTTACAATAAAAAAGCTGTGTCATTCATCTAGTTTGAAGGATAGATTGTAAAGTATGCACTTGATTTTTACTAACATGAAAGACAGACCCTAATAAGAAAACGTCTTGGGTCAATTCTCTTAAAACCCTCTAATCAATGCTATCTCTCTAGAGAAGAGAATGAATTATTTTGATTTTTAAACACAGACACTACAAGAATCAAGAGAGCATTAGAAACAGATCTTCTAGGAAACTAATAAATGTGAATTTTCACATCTCTTACTTGTAGCAGCCCTATCCAAGGCCGTGAGAAGTGGCCTAGTAATATCACATGATAATATGTGTTGGTAAAATTTTGCATAAGTAAAATATTTTAACTGAAATTGGTTGATTAGGACCCCTAGTCTCTTCACTCAAACAACATCTTCATGCAGATGTTGGAGTGGAAAGAAACAGCAATCTTAATCAACTGATTGCAGTAAGGTGGTGTTGGAGGGCTGCAATTATTTTAGGATCCAGCTAAAAGAGGAAGTTGAATAAAAAATACATGTAGTTCAGCTTTTTCCCCTTTTCAGTACACTTTAAAGTCTCACTCAAGAGGAACTTCCAGTCAAGATGGAAGCTGAGTAACAGAGCTGTACAAGGTCTCCTCATGGAACCACTTAAACAGTTGAGAATATAGTCGAAAACAGCCTGTTCAATGTAGCTAGGACAGGAAGGTGTGCCCTAACAAGTGAAAGGAGGCCAGGGGAATATCAGAAATCCTGAAGAAACACTGGAAGTTGGGAGGGAAAAAAAGCAGCCCAGGAAATCACCCCAAACCAACTGCAAACAGCTAGGAGCTGCCAGCATCTGCAGTCAGAAGAAATCTGGAGTCCACAATCTCTGACCAAGCTAAGAGAGGAAGGAGCACCCCAACAACTGAAAGAAGGCCACAGGAAGGTCAGAAATCCTGAAGACATATTGGATGTATAGGAAAACAGCAGCCAACTGAGTGCAGCCCTGAGATGCCAGCATCCACAGGTGGAGGAAAGCATGAGCCTCAGACCAAGGTAAGTGCAGATCCAGGAGAAGTGAGAATTGACAGAAGCTGGTAGCCCCAGCCTCCAAAAACAAGCCTGTGGGTAGTGCTCACTACAAATGTACAGCAAGCTTCCCCCAGAACAGGCCTCCTGGAGCCCAGATCAGAAGCAGCACTTGGCAGCCATAACTGGCAGTGATGTAAGCAGGAGCCATTAAAAAGAGACTAAGACTAAACTGGTCAGAGTAAAAGAAAGCTCAGGAGAGTGTGCCTCAGGGTCTGGGGGTCACTATTAGGTCAAAGTGCCTAGAAAAAAACTGGCACTGAGACAGTTATAGAGAGGACAGAAGGGCTGCAGACCTCCTGAATGGCTGGGTGTAGTGGGAGCACCTCTCAGGGTAGACAGCCCTGCCCTCAGGAGAGGGAAGCCAGGAGAGGAGGGAGAACCTTACTGAGGGTGTTGGAGGTGGTCATGACACTGCAGAGGCCCTCAGGCTCTTAGGTCCTCCCTCACTGCCTACTCCCAGCATAGAACTTAGAAGAATGTAGGCTACACACACACACACACACACACACACACACACACACACACACTGTCATAGCCTTTCAAAGAAACCTTTCAGCTGGGCCTTTAAAGTGGAGTCCCTCAACAACAGAAATATGGGAAGAAGCCAAGGCAACAATGATCACAGAAATGTCTGAGACTTCAGAAACTAATGTCATGGGCCCTAAAATAGTGGAACTATAGGAAAGGAACTCCAAAAGCAAATAAATGCACCAAACAGACATTCTCAAAGAAATGCAAGTAATGATCAGTGGGCTTAAAGAGAAACTTAACTTACTAATCAAATAGTGGCCTGAATGCATACAAAGCTTACTGAGCATATAGTAACATAAATAAAAAGTTGGCTGAGGTGAGTAAGGCAATGCAAGATAAGAAGTTACATGTGAAGTCAGGTGAAGTTGAACATTGTGAGGATAGAATTTCAAACCTTGAAGACAAAGCTGAGGAAACAAATGTTATAATTAGACATAACTCCAAAATTAGAAAGGAGCAAAGTAGCTGGATACAACAGCTGATGCATAATTCAAACAGAACTAATCTCAGAATTATGGGTGTGGGAGAAAGAGCAGAAGACAGCACCAAAGGTATAAAGAATTTAGTCACTGAAATCATGCAAAAAAATTTCCCCAATCTAGAAAAAGAAATTAATTTTCAGGTAAAAAAGCTTACAGAATACCAAATAACCTTAACCAGCAATGAGATTTGCCATGACATATCATAATCAAAACCTCAAAAGAGAAAATGTTAAAAGCAGAAACAGAAAAACAGGCATTATTCTACCAAGACAAACTCATTCAAATCACTGCAGATTTCTCAATGCTAACTTTAAAGGCCAGGGGAGACCGGATCAAAATCTTTCAAGCTTTAAAAGACAGCAAGTGTCAACCCAGGTTGTTGTATTCAACAAAATTATCCCCGAAAATTGAAGGAGAAATAAAAAATTTTCATGACCAAGAATTCCTAATGAAATGTGTGGCCACTAACCCAGCATTGCAGAAAATACTTGAAGGAATCTTTGAGAGGCAGAGAGACAAGCATCACCAAAAAACATGGAGGAAAGAAAATATCTAAAGAGAAAATATAACAAAAAATAGGCTGGTATTTGAATCATTTGATTGGTATACTTCTCAAACAGTATAAACTGTCTCATAAAATCTGTGAAAATTTCCCACATAATTATTATTTATAATAGTATATTAGTTTGCAAGACACGATAATAATATTCAAGATGGGGAATTGGTATAAAAACTTTAAAAATATATATGCGTGAAATTTTGGATGGCTAGGTGAATAAAATGATAAACCAAATCTGGCAAAATGTTAGTAATTAGTGAAATATGAGTAAAAAATTTATGAAAGTTAAAGAAGTTCTGAAATAAATGTGTGCCATTATATCCACTGTTTTAAGTGTAATATACTTATGTGATATAGACTTAAGTTCATTTGTTGTAGCAATTCACTTATTCAATTTTGGATGTAAGTTTAGAAAACTGATTGATGTAACGATAACCTGAACATTATTTTAATGTACAAACATTTGCCTTTCAGTGCTCAGCTAAGGCATTTGAAATTTAACTTCTATCTTTTTATTTCTCACATTTTCTAACCTTAGGAATTACGTTGTTATTTTTCTTTTCTCATGTGTACTGGTGGATGAGGCCATGTTAAAGAATCTCAACAAAGATACAGTAAGATATAGAAAAAAAGAACTTTTGGCAAATATTTCAATAAAAGGCTCTGTTGGACTCAGAGAAGAGGCATCAAGATGGGTAAGAAGTTGAGCTAAAGAGTGGTGATTTGAGTGGTGAAGTGAGTCAGATGCAGAAGATTAAATACATTAAAAATATAGCATGGTTTCTCTGATTTGGGAAATCCAGAATACAGACATTCTACAGAACGAATTGGGTGTGATAGTGGAAGTTAGGGTGATAGAGAGGGCGTGGGAGGGCCAAAAACATTAGGGGAAGGGATTGTGATACTGCTGTGATATATATGTGCAGAAAATAATCAAGTTCATTGTAAACATTATGTTTAGCATATATATTAATAAAAATGGTGGAAAAATCTCACTCAAAAATACATGTAGTTTAAGTATATTTAGTTTAAATTTAATGGAATGTTGCTATGAATTTCAAAGCTAATTCCATATATGATTAAGTTATTGCTAGCTGGCCCAGGGTGAGAATATCTCCTAGGAAGAAAACTCCTACTACCATTCTGTGGCTCCCTCAGCACCCAGTGTAAAGATTCGGGGCCAGAGGATGTATCATAATATAAATGTGTCCTTACACCCACTACTTCTAGAAAAATTGTAGGAAGCTTCAAGTTACTTTAAGGAAAATGATCCAGTCGTAAGACCTTAAAATTCTAAGTAAAAGAAAGGGTTCTCATTGACATTTATCAAAAGGCATTTTTCTTAGATCAGAAGTATGTGCTCTATCACGCAGTCGCATGGAAGTATAACACCCATTTTTTTCATTCTTTTCTGGGGAAACATACTACAAATAATTTCTAGTGTTGGTAAGATGCCAGCTTCTACCAGTACATTACAAATAGCTCATTTGTACAAGATGAAACTTGAAAGTTTCTCACATTTGACAATAATGTTAAAATGGGTATTACCAATAAGGAGTTGTGAATTGGAAAATGAACTTCACTAAATCATCAACAACAGAAAAAATTTACCTAGCACAAAAGAAAAAATAAGGCTGGTCTGCTTTTAGGTTACAGAATGCTATCTTCCCACTATATTCCCACCTGATGGAAATAGAATAAGAGAGCTTTGTGGGTTCCCTTTCATGAGGGCACTAATCCCATTCTCGAAGGCTTCGTTATGATGACCTAAGTCACCTTTCATAGTCCCCTCCTGCTAACACCACTGGAATGGGAGGGGAAGGTAGGATTTTCATATATGAATCTTGGAGGAATACAAACATTTAGCCCACTGCATGAAGTCTTACTTGAACAGCTAATTATAAAATTAGCTGTTTGATCAACAATGTGACATGCAAAACAAACAAACAAACAAACAAAGAGTTCATAATGTCGTAAGTTCATCTACAAAGAATCTGACTAGATGAAGGGAAACAGGGAAGATGTCCCTGAGGAGGTGACTTCAAGGTACACCCTGAGAGACACACAGGAATCAGCTGGACAAAGAAGAAAATTAGGTACATGGCCCAGAGACAGGAATAGGGTGTGACTCATTTAAGAAAGAGAAAGCCAGTGCAAGAAGATTGCAGAGGAAGAACATGGTTGAGACGAAATTAAGCTTTAGATTGAACATGGAGCACCTTTCTTGAAAAATATAACTGTGGCTTAAGTGAGTTTCAGAGGTCAACAAACAAGAGATGATGCGTATTGGGACAAAGAGCTGAAGAAGAACTAGTCAAATGTGCTAAGTCGCTCCATAAAAACATAAGTGTAATTTTCCACTCACAGAATTCCAGAAAGTTACAAGTAGAACCACACCTTAAAGTTCTAAGTCTAGAACCCTCCCTCTTGCTCTCATGGAGCAAGGGTCTTTCCCCAGCAAGTGGATCCAGTGCAGAGGAAAGCTAGATCTGACGTCACGGTTCTCCAGTTGCCTTCTCACTGCTTTAGCGTGTGCTACATTCTCTTCCTCAAAACAACTTTAAGAAGCCAACAAGAAAGGTACGATGATTCTAAATTTGTTAACAGAGGAAGGGAGTCCAAGATCATTCTAAGTTCCCAATGTTGGTGGTGTCAGCATCACAGAACTCAAAACACTGGCCTCTCATCAGCTCAATCAACCGAGTTACCAATGACTGAGCACCTGCTGTTACATGCAAGCCATGAAAGAGCCACATGAAAAGAGTGTGCCATCCAGCAAGTGACATTAGGCCATGTTTAGAGGTGAGAAGCTTCATTTTACTAGTGTCATTTCTGCAGACTGGGATCTTTGAAAAAGTGCATGGCTGTCTCTTGATTCTCTTGTCCTCACTAAGTCCAGCCAAGCAGACCACACAGCCTGTGTGCTAGGTCTGCAGTGCTTGGGCAGATTTTTAAAACAGCTAGACTTGTTTGGCTGTAGACAAAAGAAACTGGCTGCCCAGTGTAAACAAAAGTGTATTTATCAGAAAATGACAAGAGAACCTACAGAAACGCCTCAGAATCAAACAGGCAGACCCAGCTGCTCCGAGGTCTAAGCAGAAGTCAGGAAGTATCTTTTAAAAACACCTGTCTACCAAGAGGATGCATGGATTCCAACCATTTTCAGTTTCTTTGCTCCCAGATCTAAGATTCCCGTTCCAGGCAGAAATATCCAATCAGTCTCATTTGTGTCAAGTCCTACCTCTTAGCTTCTGAAGGTCACAGCGTTTGATTATAGTCCCACCAAGCTATTCCAAGTACGGGTGAAGTCATTAGCTTCATAGGACACTGTTAGCAAAGCTGGTGGGGGAAGAGGGTGGATTTTAGGCAGCCAAAGTAATAACAGACACAAAGTCTTAGTGCATATCCTGGTCTTGGTAATTAATAGAAGCTGAGATGTGTCCTCTACACAATGTACCTGAGCACACCCCAACCACACTCCTAGTCTGTCACAGCTCTGCTTCAGTCACTGCTGAGTTTGCATTCTATAAAACAATAAAAGAATTTTGTAGCTGACCTAAGAACCCACTTGCTCCCTGCCACATTTGCAGTGTGAGTATAGAAAGCTCATAGTCAACTATTCCCTGCTTAGGAACAGAAACAATGATCACCATGGTCCTAGGCCACGTATGACTTATTATCACTCCTGATTAGAAGGTGGGAATGAAACAACAGTAACAATGATGAAACTAATGTGTCTTGAATACTTCCCGTGTGGCAGGCACCAGACTAAGCATTTTCCAACATCACCGTTTCCCCCAGTTGTTCCGCCTTCAGATTGAATGCACCCTAGTCCTATGTCTTGGTTGTCCTTGGCTTCTTCTAACTAGAAATCTTTCAGGATTGCCTCTGTCACCAGCAGTGGATACGTGGAGTCTAGTTGAAAATAATAAAGATGTTCTTCACATAGGAATTCTAGGGAATCAAAGTTCCAGCAAAAAATGCCTTGAGCTTTGCCAGGGGCTCACTCCTGCCGGACCACAGTGTTTCCTCTGGTTTCTAGGTTGAAATGCTTTATTGCCTTTGTAAATATAACATAAAAGAGGCAAGTCGCACCAGCTCGCAGGATAGATCACAGGCAGGCCTGAGGCCTGCTGGGGACCAGGTAACACACAGAATTTACTTATGAAGCGAACATGCAGTAGTAGCCCAAGGTTTCTTCAACATGAGGCAGGCATGTGAGCTGTACGTATGAAACAGCCAAGAGAGATCCAGAAAACATAAAAATCCCTCCAAGAGTAACAGGTAAGCAGCTTGTAGCTGGCAGAATCCTCACTGCATGCTGTTGGGGAATCAGCAAGAGGGAATATACGGGCGAGCCTACGGCTAGCCTGAGGCTATTCTGAAGGCCTATTGTGCATAGTCATGGCAAACAGGTAAGTTTTTGTATATTTTGCAATAAAGGAACATTGTGGTCACAAACAGCTTCTATTGATATTTTTCTATTAGTCACAGCCCCATAATGTATTGATACACATAGGATTCTTTTGGGGGACAGAGGGAGAAGGGGGAAAGGGGAAACTAGCAGTAGAATTCAGAACCTTCATACAGAGCTACATACCCAGCCATTTAAAAATATTGAAACACAGTCTAAGTTATTAAATTGCCCAAGATGGACTTGAATTTGTGATCCCAGAGTGCTGAGATTATAGACCTGCCTCACTGGGCCAGTCACACACAACTCTTACGAACATTCCTAACTCAGAAAAAAAAAAAAGAAAGAAAAGAAAAGATAGATTGAGGAAGAACATCTAAGAAGTCAAGGAACACTAATCATCTCACTGGATAACATCCAAGGCAGGTTACGGTTATAGTGAGAAAAGCTAACTTCATGCAGAATGAAGTCAACGACAAAACAAGGCCAAGCAAAGAACACAAGGAATAAACACTTGCTAAAGTGTTGAACAAGCACAAAAAGTAAGGGGTGAGGGAGGATATCCTAGAATACTCTATTTACAGAAAAGAAAAAAGAAAACTAAAAGTTTGGAATAATTAAAGGAGTCTAGTATATTATTGAGTGTTGATGGCAGACACCTAGCGACAGAGATCCAAAGGCATGGAGGCTTTAGTCAATATTATTTAAGATGTTAGACTGTGTAAAAATGAAGATTACTAAGTTAGGATAAAAGAAAACAAGTACAGTTATAGGTGTACTAGCTAGACTCACACAGAGTAAAAATAAACAGGATCCAGTGCTGAAGAGTGAGGAAGTGTCCAGCTGCCAAGGACTTGTCCTGGGGCCAAGAACCTAACATCAAGAGAGAGGAGAGGCCTCACCAAGACCCCAAGTCTGTCACTGATCAGGTTCAGCTGTAGCGCTAGGGTCAGGGCAGCGCACCACTCCATCAGAAACATAACTTCCTCACTGCCAACATAGTGTGACCTTGGATCCAATAACTCCAAAATTTATTATCCATCAAACATTTACTATATAAGTTAGTTGTTGGCTAAGAAATTAGGATAAACTGAGAATGCTAAAAAAGACAAGATCTCTGCCAGATCTTTGCAGACTGCAGTGGAGATCATGGAAAGTACAGGAAAATAATAAAATAAGTCTACAAATGACATAAACAGTAGGCCCAGACCAGTGGCACAGGCTTGTAATCCTAGAACTCTGGGAGACTGAGGCAGGAGGATAGTAACAGCAACACTGAGAAGCACGGTGTGGTTGCAAATGCCTTATTTCTCAGGAGGTCCAGGTTTCATTCATTACAAAATCCATTTCTCAGCTCTGCAGAAGTCAGGGTACTGAGCAATACCAAAAAGATTTCATTAAGAATAAAGGCTGTCAGATTAAGCTGACCCTCTTCCAAGACAGCATGAAAGTATATATTAAAAAGGAAAAGAGAATGCACAGTTTTGTTAAGCAGAGATGGATGACATCGATTCTCTAGGTAGACTCAAAATACGTCTGACAGGATCAAGCATTTAGATGCCTAGTGCATAGAAAACAACAGTTCCTGGCCATGGAAAAAGCTTAAAATCTTGATGACAAAGCAGTTGGCAAGTGCTGAAAGGTAACTGCCATTATTCTACAGTTTCAAATTCACTGAAAATAGCATTTTTCTGGCTCTAAAGGTTATTTTTAAAATAATACTTATCAAGCAGTTATAAAATAAAAAATCAGGTCACCTGCTGAAAGTGAGCAATTATGAGTAATCAAAATTCCTCCCACAGGATCCAAATCATAAAGCAAGAAATTTGTGTCATAAATATTTGACAAGTTCCATTGTCTAGTTATGCTCACCGAGGAAATTAACAGGTATTTGCTAAAGAAAAAGAAAAAGCAATGGTAGTCTCAAATCCTTTGTTTTTTGAATAACTTTTTACACTTACAGCAGCCTGTGTCTGAAGATTTCAAACAATTATGGTCTCCACAGTCGGAGCTGTCAAGAGAAAAGGGGCTTTGAGAACATACAGCCTGTGCAAGGTGACCTTGCCAGCCACCAGTGGAGACTGATAAAACTCCTGAGCCTCAGTTCCTATCCTCCTGTTTCAACTTCCTCACTGAGAGAAAACAATGTACTCTATTTCCATATTTCTTTCAAATATAGGCCCCCAAGAATTTTTAACTTAAAAAACCTCTTGTCTTCAACTAAAAATATGACAGTCAAATGTATCAGAATAATGGAGGGACTGTGGCCTAATCATTTTTGTGCCCCTATCCCCACTACAATGCCTGGCATGTAATAGATATTCACACATACTTTTAAATTAATTAATCCAATTAAATGTCCCCAAAAAGTCAATTCTTTTAATAACAAGTAAAAAATCAAGTTGACCCAAATCCATAAATCACACACTTATTTGTTTGGAAAGGAAAATGTTTAAGAATTTTGTTATAAAAGCTTTTCCTCATCTAAAATAAGTGTGTCAAAACAGAATAGCTTCCTACTTCTGTGCGGGACTTACTGCAGAAAGTGGGTCCTGTACTCCAAGAGGTACTGAGACATCAACTCGTATCATCCTCTTTCAGAGACTAGAAATTATTTTCTATCATCATAATACATCCAGAAAATAAATGATAAATAGGAAATAAAAGAAACTAAATCTTTAAACAAAGAACAAGTCTACCCTAACAGTTCACAGTATCCATAGGTACAGGAGACTTCCTGGGGATACTCCAGATCCAAACCACCACATTCCGCCTGTGCTCCGCAAAAGACTCATGTCTACCTCTAAAACAAAAGGTATTTTGTCCTTCTCCAAGAGTTACCAAAGTCTTAACAGTTTCAGGACTAACAAACAAACCAACCAACAAACAAAAAGTCCAAAGTCTCCTCTGAGAGGCAAGGCAAATGCTCAGTTGTAAGCTCCTGTGAAAATCAAAGAGTTAAGCACTAACGTATAATGGCACAGGATAAATATTCCCCTTCCAATAGGGAGGAATAAGAGTATGTCTAGCACCTAGGATAAACTGCTGCAAGACAGCAACTCCAGAGGGTTGGGTGGCCCCGCCCCCACAGCATGCCTGAAGGCTGCAACCCCCATCTTCTCTCCTGGGGCTGAATCCACTCAGAGCCTTCCGCTTTCCTCAGCAGATGGTCTATGCTTCTGGATTCTCCAAATTTCCGGATTCTCCACGGTACCGTGGGCTTCTCCTTGGCAACTTCACACATCGCCCTCCCAGAGGCACACTGCTTGGCCTCCAAGGCCTTCCTCTGAAATCTGGATGAAAGCTTTCATGAAGCTACAACTCCTGCACTCTGCAAGCCTATGAAGCCAGGACCGCATGAACAACACCACAGTCTGCCACGGACTTAAGCAGTAGCCTGGCCCCGTTGGACAAATGCTGTAGAAGTCTCCAAGGTTTTAATGGTTGAACTCCAGGTGGTGGAATTCTAAGAGATTTTTCCTTTGGCCCACGGGTACACTTCTTAGAGCAAAGACTTTTGCCTCTCCACCCTTGAGAGGATAAAGGGTAGGGTCTTGTTGACTCTTGAGATGCCCTTAAGGCATCTCTCCTATAGTCCTGTTAGTAAGTACTTGGCTTATTTGTAATGCTAACACTGCAGATGTCTTGGATACTTTTTCGTTGCTGTGACTCAATACCCGACACCCACAAACTCAGGAAAGGAAAGGTTTATTTTAACTCACAGTCTCGAAGGTCACAGTCCATTCAGGGGTGACCAGCAACAATCGAAGTACATGGCAGAGACAGAGGTGGAGGCAGCTTCCCTGGATCAACAGAAAGACAAGCTGAGGCTAGTTGAGACTAGTCCCACATCCTCCAGGAAGGCAGGTGCAGCTTATGTATCCTCTCAGGTCTCCACCCAGTAACCAGTCCCTCCTGCATCCAGGTGTGGCCATTACACACAGTTAATCCTAACTTAACTGAAATCCACCCCTCCAGACCAGACCCCAATCCACCAACATCACATGGTTCCATTAAAATACATGAGACTTTTGGGGCACACTTCAGATCCTAACCACAACAGCAGGTCACTTTGGTCTGGCACTGCAAACTTCTTATATGATATTTCTGTCATTTTATTCTTTCTTTCACCATAGACTTAGCCACAAGCTGCAAACAGCAGTCATATAACAACATGAATATCTGTCTGCCTTTAGATTTCCTCCACCAGATTTAGCTCAGTGTCAGGCAAAGTCTCTGGACAAGGGGAAAATGCTGGCAAACTTTTGCCAGAGCACAGCATGTATGGTTTTTAGACCACTTGCCGATACAGTCCTCTTCCTATCTGAAATTTCTTGAGCTTGGCCTTTCCAATCTACATTTCTATTGGCATTCTTGTCTTCTGAGCTCAGACCAGAATCTCCCATCAAGCTCAATTCAGAGGACTCCAAGGCTTCTCCAGCCAGCATCATCAAACCTTTCCAAACTCCTCCTGCAAACTGGTTCCAAAAGTAAAGTCAGAGCAACAACCCCACTGTCAGTACCAATTTCTGTCTTACTTACTTTTTCATCACTATGACTCAATACCCAACACCACAACTTTAGAGAAGAAAGATTTATTTTAGCTCACAGTTTCAAAAAGTCACAGTCCATTCATAGGTAAGCAGCTGGAAAATAGTGACATCACATACCAGAGCCACAGCTAGAGCCAGAGACAGAGCCAGTAGTGTAGAGACCGAGAGCCTCAGGGCAGCATGGCAGTACAGAGACTAGACTGGGAGGCAGGGTGGAACCAGCACACACCCCTCCAGGTCAGATCCCAAGCATCAGCCCCTCCCAGCCAGGTCTCACCTCCCAACAGTCCGCAACATCCATGGATACATGAGGCTTTTGGGGGACACCCAGATCCAAACCACCACAAGGGGCAAAGAAAACTAGCTGTTTATACCGGGGCTACTATAAGACAACAATTGACTTTACACAATTTTACCTCAAGAATTTATTTTTGATGTCAAATTTAAGTCTAGACATTGAGGTATTTGTACCACTTGAGGCACAGAAAAAAGTTGGTCCCATTTTCTATCAAATAATTCATTTATCCATTTGGTCATATCGTCATTCACCTAAAGTTCTCATACACACATGATTTGCCTGTGCTGCACAAGGTGCTGCCAGGACACAAAGATTAATTCTTTGTCTTAAGTGAAGCCGCAACATCTTGACAGTGAAAAGCAACACAAGTAGTTCGCTGCCTGCTTTAACATGCCCTGCCTCCAAAGTGCTGGCAAAAATAAAAGAGTGAAACAACGAAGTAGCAGGCAGTCTACATCAAGTAACTTCCAGACAGCCAAAAAAGACAGCTTCTATTCACTCCTGCCCCTATCCTGTGCAATTATGGTTCCCCTCAGATGGAAGAAATCGGAAGTTAATGTGAACCTGAAGCTACGTGGTTTATTTTCTGCCCAAACACAACAAAAATCAATAGAAAAAACAACAGGTCACAATATTCAACAGCAACTACCCTGGGCATGTAAGCAATAGGTAACGCTCTGGCACACACACACAAAAAAAAAATCAGCCCTTACGTATAATCTCAGTCTTAAGTGAAACAAAATAAAAAGTTGACCTCATGGAAGTTGAGAGTGGAACAATGGTTGCCAGAGGCCAGGAGGTAAGGAGCTGGGGAGAAGAACAGGAGAGGTTAACCAATGGGTAATAAGTTACAGTTACCAATAGACATAGACAGGACCGAAGAGTTTCAATGGGCTATTTTACAGTAAGATGGTAACTATACATCACAATCATGTATTGTGTATTTCAAAAGCTTGAAACATTTAACCTAAACTTAAACATTATGCAATGCATATATATTGAAAAAACTACACGGCAACCTATATGTATGTATGTATTTTATATTCATTTTGTTTTGGGGTTTTTTTTCAGTGCTGGGGATAAAATCAAGGCATGCTCTACCACTTTGTGTTTATCTGTTAGTGCTGATATTTTCCTTCTATTCTTCCACTATAACAGGTTTTCTTTTCTCAATGTTGTCTGCTTAATAAAGATGTTTGAATCTCAAAATATGGGTTCCCCCATTTAACTCCCAAGACACATTTTTATTCTCTCTCTCTCTCTCTCTTCTCTTCTCTTTCTCTTTTATTTTTGCACATGATATTTTCTAGGTACAGTTGATGTCCAATAAGGCAAGCTAAGATGAAAATAGAAAATCAAATAATCACAAAAAGCATTTTTTCTGAGTTAGTGGGCCTTGGGCAATTCTTGTTTTAATGCAATATCAGCCAGTTTATTTTACTAACCCTGCTTTGCTTAAGTTGATGTTGAAAGACGTTTTCAGTCCATGGCCAATATTAAGTGGGGTTGGGAATCGGAGGTAAGGTGATGGAAGCATTATGCATATATCAAATTTAACACATCCTGAGATAATCCACAAAGCAAAGGTGGCAGTATTTGTTTAGCCCGTGAGACACTTAAGCCACCTAGTGCAATGAGAGTGGAGTAGCACTTTCCCAGCCATGCATTATTCATATGCCTACACAGCAGCGGAGGAACTGACAGTCCGTTTATGACTGGTACCGATTGTTCTGCAACACTCAAAGTGCACGAAGCATCACGTTTCTTTATTTTTCCAAGTCAATTTAAATCCAATTCAAGTTGCAGCTGGCCAAGGTTGACAAAAGGAACGAGATTAATCAGATGCCAAGGATGCCTTCTAAGGGAACAAAAATCAAAAGCAGATATGAGAGCTTACATAGTACAGAAAAAGGAGATATTTCTAGGTTGATATTGCCAGCTTTCCACATTTGTTCATGTTATCATCTGGATCCAGGTTCTGCTTGCTTCTGGGTGCTATATGCTAATGGATTAAATCTCCTCAACTTCCTAAACTACCACCCCATTCTTATACAAATGTCAGAGAATCTTACCTGCATGCCTCTAGGAAATGAACCACTGCTCAGTAACATGCAAACATAAACTTTCCAATCAAAAAATCATCTTGATAGAATTCTATTTTTAAGATAAAATGGCTCCTTTCATATTTATAGAGAAGGAATAGAAAATCACATTGGAAGTAAAATTTTTATACTATTCTCGTCAGACAGCATTAGTTATTAGGAGAAATAAACCCCTAAAATTAATGACTCACCACAATAGAAGAAAAACTGGATTCTTCTGGTAAGGCATAGTTCTCCACTCCTCACAGTCAATTCAAGGACTCAGGCTGACAAGGTCAGCCATTTTCAACTTGTGTTTCTGATGTTGTTGGGGTGTTGATACTCATCAGATAGAAGGGAGGAAGATAATAGGAAACAGGCAGCCTGCTTCTTATCTACCTTGACTTAAGAGTGGTGCCCACTAAGTCTTCCTATGTTCTAGTGGCAGATTCTAGTCACATGACC
The DNA here is from genome assembly GCA_004027205.1 of Ctenodactylus gundi. Lineage (NCBI taxonomy): Eukaryota > Metazoa > Chordata > Mammalia > Rodentia > Ctenodactylidae > Ctenodactylus > Ctenodactylus gundi. The sequence continues at coordinate 367,480 of PVKB01001276.1, read as the reverse complement.
TAAGTTAAGTGCAAGTTCTACACTACTATACTACAGAAAGTATATGTTTTTATTGATAATTAATCATTTCTGCTACCAAATCATAGGTAAGCCAAAATGAAAACTGACCTATTTAGATGCTGTCCTCATTTGGTAATGATAGTCTCCAAAAGACAAACAATTAAAAACAAAAAGGATAAAAAAGGGAAGCAGAAAATTGCTAGACCATGAATCCCTGACACAATAAAGAGTCACGAACAAGCAATGAGCCCGAAATTCACAGAGCAACAAATTCTGAAGGACACAGACAGGGATTTTCTGATTTACCTTCTTAGTTTACAGCAAAGAACTTGGAGCACGAGGAAATTAAGTTACTCTACTAAACACAAAAACTAGTAAAACAAACAAAAAAATACAAGAATAAAGTTCACTTGGACCTTTGTCCAGTGCTTCTTCTAAAATTCAACTTCACCAGTTTTTATTTTGAGTATTTCAAAAGAGATGGATTCAGCTCCTTCTACTTAGAATTTTAAACCTCCAAATTGTCTCTTGAGGGTACATAGGGCAGGAAAAAAATAAGACAAGAAAAAATAAACTTCCTTTACCCTGTTATGGTTAGAGAATAAGGCCTGAAATTAATTGACAAAAGACAGATTAATGGGAGGAAAAGGTACAGAAATTTTGGCTAATATTATAAATTCCATTATTTTCAATAATGTAAAATGTATTGTCACTGAAAATAAATGAAAACCCTAAGGAAGCAATTAGACTCTGAAGACTTTATATCGTTTTAACAATGGATAACAAACAGAGAAGTGATTAGACGAAGGAAGAGGATTTGGGCCTCTAGGGCCAATGAATTATAGAAAAGTAATTAGAAAATATGTAGGGAAACAAAAAGAAGTTCAATGTTATTTTAGTAAGGTTGTGTGTGTAGACTTTTATCAGTGTCCACTCTGCATGTCCCATGGTAACGATTGTTCTTCTCGTCCTGATAGAGGAGGCGAGCAAATTTAGAGACTGTCTTTTGACAGGAAGAAAAAAAAAAGAAGAAGAAGAAGGCGGAGAGTCCTTCTTGCACCTACACTTTACCAGAAGCATATTTCGGAGTAACATATCTTGATCCCCTACAAAAAATGATAAGAAGAATTTTCACTTTCTTATCAAATGACACATATATGAACTCACTGACCTCTGTGTTGATCTGTGATCTAGGTATAATTTCATACACTGACTGGCACTCATTATTAGCAAGACCTCTATTTTCCACCCTTGCAAACAAAAAAATTTCAGTGGTGAAAATATTCCCATCTTGAACCACTTGCAATTTTGCCAGGCAATCTGATTCCTTTTTGGGAGAATCCATAGCAAGAACTGTGTAAATTTATTGCTAACTTTACACAGGAACTTTACTTGAAGAGTTGCTGATGATTTCTGGGAAAATTTGGAATTTCTATTTAGGGATAACTCTGCTTCAGTGAGTGCATTGCTTTTGGAGCAGCATACTTGGTCCCCCTAAGTGTGTTAGTTCCTGTTATTTATTCTATACCTGAAGTCAACATCTCAGTTTTTGTTATTAAAAGCTGTTTCTATGAAAATAATTATGATATATCAAGAGACCAAGAATAATGACTTCATGGGTATCCTAAAGAATGTGAACTGACAAAAATCTCAATAACAAAGATACTACTTCCATACTGGAGGTGTTAGCTAAATGTGTTTGGAAAGGGAGAAATAGAAATGAGAGGAAATAAAATGTCACTTGAATATGTCTGCAGTTTCTTGAGAAGAACTCACATTAGTCTTAGTTGGAGAAGTGCAAGTTGTTATGAGCTCATGATCCCTCCAGCAATGCTTCAGAAATTGCTGAATTGAGGTACAGTCTCGCAGAATTCACCTAATTGTCTAAGCCTTTCTGCTGTGTTGGCAAAAGACAACTGGAGTTTTTTGTGTGAACCTTCCCTGTATCAGAAACACGAAGTCAAGCAGGAATGCCAGGGAGACTCAGGAAGATGTCAGCAAGTAGAATGTCATGTGGACTAACTGTCAGCTGAGGCCACAAGATGGGAGCTCCTTTACACATGTCACATTCTAACAAAAGCCACCAAACGGGCAGCAGTCACAGGCCCGCTGCACTCACTGCCAATACTCCTCCATTTTCACTAGGTCACACCGCTTGACCGCACATCGAAGCAGCTGGAGAGCTCACTAAAAGTGAAAAAAAAAAAAAAAAAAAAAAAATCCACGTCTGAGCCCAAGCCAGTAGTCAGAATTTGTGCGGTTGTGCCCAGACAACAGCGTGCTTGTAAAGGCTCCCCGGTAATTCTGATATGAAGCCAACATGGAGAATCTGTGGTCCATAACAAAAGGAAACTAAGTACCCTATCTTCTTACTTTCTCATTGCCGGGACAGGATACCCAACATCCACAGAAAATGGGAGGAAAGATTTATTTTACCTCACAGTTTCAGAAGTCTCAGTTCATTCATGGGCAGCTGGCAATGGTGAAAGCACATGAGAAAGACCGAGCCAGAGGAACAGCTGCGCACAGCATGGCAGACAGGAAGCCAAGTCATGAAGGAAGAGCAGAGCCAGCATACGTATTCCCAGCGCCCACCCCTTACGGGTCAAGCTCCAGTGTTCTGCCCTTTCCAACCAGCCCCACCTCCCAACAGTCCATGGTTCCACTGGTATTCTACACCATCCAAATACATGAGGCTTTTGGGGGAGCAACCATAGCAGACCCCTAGAGCGGTATGAGGCTGGCTTCCTGAGCCCAGGTCAAGGAAGTACGCACTGAATATTTCCCTATATGTACCTCACTAAGGATCCACTCGCATATACCAAGAGAACTAGCACACAAGTACTACACCAGCAGTAACAGAGTCAAAACACTTACACTCTTCCTAAGACTACCATCGCTTCCAAACCAAGAGAAGCTAAAATGAAGGAAAGGTAGAAAAACAAAGGCATAGCCAGTGGCTACTCACCACATACCCAAATCCCTAAGATAGGCCTGGCTGGCCCAGGGGTCAGAAAGAGTTGAACAGTACATTGAATGAGAGGTTGAAATTTCAACATAAAGCAAACAAGACTGGACTTGTCGATATCTGAAAGAGACTGCAGTCTTACAGAACTTGTCCGAGATCTTGTTAAAGACGGCGGAAAGAAAAGCCAATTCAAGAGAGCATGTTTGAAGGAAAGAAGAAAAACCACCTTATATTTGAATCCTACTTAGTTGAAAAATTCCATAAACCATTTGCAATTAGCAGTTATGCTTCCTGCATGCATTAATTACATCATGATTTGAGGGCTCAAGAAAAGAATGAATTCTGTAACCTTGTATGTCTCTCTCAGTGTTTCCATCACAGGTAGAATACTAGAGAATGCAAAGGGAAAGAAAGGGCTCAGTCATGATATAAACGATTTATATGGATCCAATGCTTAGAACGTATGGTGATAGATGTGCTCATTATTTTGATTGTGGTAATCATTATACAATGTATGTATTACCAAATAATCACATGATATACCTTGAATATATTTAATCCTTATTTACGAAATAACTAGTTTAAAATAAGAAGGGGGAAATTTCAAAAAGGAAGATGCTTCCCTTCATAGTCTAGATCAAAGCAAGAGTTGTCCCACTTGCAGCCAGATAGGATGAGGTCCAGAGAGATGTGATGGGCTTCATGAGATTGTTTTACTCTTTTTTTGAAACATGCTGATTTTGAAAGTATGCTCCTGTTCTTTCCTCCAGAAACTTCTAGAGTGACTGAAGGCATGGCCATCAGAGCAAAGCTAGGCCTTTAACTCAGTTTCTCAAAGCCTAAGGTAATAAAAACCTAAAAGTCCATTTGGAGTCATTCACTCCACAGCTGTGGAAGCCTAAGACTTCCTGTTACCCAATCTTGCTTTATTGTCATCAGAAATGACTCTTTCCTACCCTTTCTGGTTGTGCATTACCTACGGGTGAACGTGAAGACAAAGCTGATACCTGCGCCTAAAGGGGTAGGCCACTGGGCACCAGCAGAGTGTACGTACAGCTGCTGGCCCTGAGGAGCCGGCAGGGCTGTCTTACGGAAGGTCATTTGGGCAACTATATCATTAATGCCATCACTGATGGCAGAAATTCATATTTCTTTACACAGTATGTCAGACAATGAAAGAAGAAGAAAGCAAAAACTACTTTTCACAATCAGGTCCAAATATCACTCACTCACCATATACCAGCTGAGAGTTATCATATTAGCCAGTCAATTATATTGTTCCAAGCAACTAATTTGAAGTTTCTTCCATATTCATAGCAGATGAAACCCCAAGTGGGTGAGCATCATCTTTACACAAACTTACCTATTTGTTAAGATTAATTCTACTCTACAGGATATAATATGTGTCAAAAATATCTTTGCATTGGTAAACGGGGAGGTGGGAAAATATATGAAGGACAGACATGACAGGAAATGTGCATCTTCAAGGGCAAGTCAAGAGCAATGCTGTGTGGGAGGCAGAACTGAAATAAGTGAGAAAAAAGAGACACAGTATGGGAAAGAAATTTAAAAGCAAAACCTTGTAATTTTGTCAAAACTGTTAATAATTTTGTCGGAATATTAATATTTTTTGAGAAGAGTCTCATTCTTCATTCCAGGCTGATCCTGAACTCACGAGCAGCCCAGGCTGGCTTTGAACTCAAGGCAACCCTCCTGCCTCAGTCTTGCGAGCACTGAGATTATGGGCATGTGTCCACCACATGTGAAGGGCTGAGGAATTGAACTCAGGGCCTTGTAGTTACTAAGCAGGCACTCTATCTGCTGTGCTGTTCCACCAGCCCCTATCAATAATTGTTAAAGCATGAATTGTGTGTGTCGTCCCTTCAACATTCTCCTTATTTAACGATACCAAGCTTTAAAATTCTTTGTGCAGCCTCGAAAGGTGGCCTCACCTTGGTCTTCCTGATTAAAACTGTCAGGCTTTTTTTTTTTTTCTTCCTCCATCCACATCTGGCAAATTGCAGAGTTTCAATATTTGAGCCAGACATGAACAACTTTAGGCACAATAAAACTTCAAGTAAGCAAGTTCTCTGAAAGCAAAGATTTCTCACAAATGAGGCATGTCCTAGGAATCCAGCCCTGCTGAATGAAGTCAGTGTCGAGTTGCCTTAGGCAGCCAGGTCTGTTTGTTAGAGGGGTTTGACGATGCTGAATGCTGAATTTGTGGTTTTAAACATGAGTTCTGGCTATTTTAAGCTATTCCTGTCTTCTTAATGGTGCTGCAGTGAGAGAACTCAGGAAGATGTGTTTATTCACAGACGGGAATGTATCCACTGGGAAGGATACGTTCCCCTTGTAAAATTTTCTTTTTGTCCATTACCTAATAAATGTATCTAAGAAAAAAGGATCAGCTCATAGCATAAGTATTCATCAGTATATACAGAGTAGAAGCCAACTACCCCGGTTGAGTCCTCATTAACCAAATATTGCTTAGGCTTTTCCAGTTTCCCATGAAATCAACATATAATTCTTCTGTTGCCAGAAGTGTGCTGCAATGAACCGCTAAAAGCATACTCAGGAGCAGATGCGGAGGTGAAAGCCCCATTGGCTCAGATGCTGCCAATGGAAGAGTCCGTTCTAACTACACAGCTCCAAACACTGGCACCTGTTTTCATGACTTAAGTTTTCTCCTAAAAACCACATCCTAAAATATGTCCTCCACTAGTCTGAAATGCTACATTTACACCATTCCTTTGTATCAGGTAAAGGCTTTGAATCAGATAGAATTGGAATCTACAGTGAGAGGATTTGGAAGAACAAACTGGTCTTGTCATATCCTCCTATTCTTGTCTGCCTGCATTTCAGCAAGAAGCTTCAAAACATCAGAAATAGGCCATATGAGCCCTAGTTATAAATTATTTAATTCAAATTATATATTTTATGTCATATTATTTTATATTATTTAAGAAAACTTTTTTAGTATAACACACATATAAAAGAGTACACAAATCTATACTTCAGTAAGTTTGTATTGACTAAAAACACTCTTGAAGCTACCATCAGATCAAATAATGAAACACTTCTGATGTCCCAGGAGAACACCTGTGCTGTCGCTGTTTTACCCATCCAAAAGGTGGCTTTCATAGCAGAGGTCAGTTCTATCTGAACTGTAAAAAATTCTAAATTCTTAGAATTTATATATCTGAGCTTCCGGGTCAAGATGGTAGCTGAATGACAGAGCTGCACAATGTCTCCCCATGACCCACTTAAAAAATTGAGAATTCAGTAAAAAAAAAAAACTGATTGTTCAATGTAGTGAGGACAGAAAGGAGCATCCCAACAATTGAAAGGAGGCCGGGGAAGACCAAATATACCAAAGGAACATCAGAAGCAGAGGAAAGAAAGAGCAACCTAGGAAGCTGCCTCAGGCAGGCTGCAAAGAGCTGGGACCCACAGGCATCTGCAGACAGAGGAAAGCCGGCACGGAGCCTGGAACATCGGACTGAGGAAGAAGAGCCGCAACAACTGAAAGGCAGCAATGGCAAGGTCAGAAATCCTGAAGTAATACAGGAAGTAAAGACACACAGCAGCAAACTAGGTGTGGCCCTGAGCCGGCAGCACCCACAGACTACAGAAAAAGGAAAGCCCAGAGTCCAGAACCCCAGATTGAAGTAAGTGTGAATCCAGGAGAGGTGGGAATTGACAGCAGCTGGCAGCCCCAGCCTCTGAAAAACAAACCTGCAGATAGTGCATACTTCAAATGCAATGTGAGCTCCCCCTAGAAAAGGCCTCCTGGAGCCCAGATGAGAAGCAGTGCTTGGCAGCCATAACAGGCAATGAAATATGCAGGAGCCACTTAAAAATAAAAAGAAGAAGAAAAGAAAAAGAGCCCAAGACTGAACTGATCAGAGTAAAAGAAAGCGCAGAAGAACACATCAGGGCTTATGGGGTCACTCTTAAATAGTGCCTAGGAAGAAACTGGCACAAGAGGCAGTTGCAGAGAAGAGAGAAAGGCCACTGACCTCTTGAATGGCTCAGTGAGTTGGAGCACCCCCAAAGGTGGACAGCCACACCCTCAAGAGAGGGAAGCCAGGCAGGAGAGCTTGACTGAGGGGCCTTGGGGTGAACAAGACAACTCCAGAGGACATCCAACTGCTAGATCCACCCACAATGTCTACTTCCAGCACAGAACTCAGAGGAACTGCAGCTCCCTCCCCGGCTCCCCACCCCCCACACACACTGTCATGGCCATTCAAAGAAACCTCTCAGCTAGGCCTTTAAAGGGAAGTCCCTCAACAATAGAAACATGGGAAGAACACAAGGCAACAGGAAACCAACAGAAATACCTGAGACCCCAGAAACTAATGTCATGGGCCCTAAAATAGTAGAACTCATAGGGAAGGAAGTCAAAAAACAAATAAATACGTCAAACAATCAGTACAAACAAGATATTCTCAAAGAAATACAAGAATTGATCAGCGGGCTCAAAGAGGAACTTAATCAAATAGTAGTCCTAATGAAAACAAAGTCCACAGAGCATAATGAAGCCACAAATTAAAAGTTGGCTGAGTAAATAAAGAAATGCAAGATATGAAGGAACATTTTGATAGAGAGGTGAAAATTTTGAAAAGAAATCTAGCTGAAATTCAGGATATGAAAAACATATGACTTGAATATTGTGAGGATAGAATTTCAGATCTTGAAGATAAGACTAAAGAAACAAATGTTATAATTAGGCACAACTTCAAAATTAGAAACAAGCAAAATAGCTGGATACAATTGATGGATGGTTCAAAGAGAACCAATCTCAGAATTATGAATATGGGAGAAAGAGCAGAAGATAGCACTGAAGGTATAAAGAATTTATTCACTAGATTCATGTAAGAAAATTTTCCTAATTTATAGAAAAATAAATTAATTTTCAGGTATAAGTAGCCTATAGAACACCAAACAACCTCAACCAGCAATGAGACTCACCATGACATATCATAATCAGAACAGAAATACAACATAAAGACAGAATATTAAAAGCAGCAAGAGAAAAGCCAGCATTATTCTACCAAGGCAAACCCATTAGAATTAATACAGATTTCTCAAAGCAAACTTTAAAGGCCAAGAGAGTCTGGAGCAAGATTTTTCAAGCTGTAAAAGATAGCAAGGGTCAAACCAGGTTGTTGTATCCAGCAAAGCTATCCCTGAAAATTGAAGGAGAAGTAGACATTTTTAATGACCAAGAAAAGAAGTTATTTGTGACCCAGCATTGCAGAAAATAGTTGAAGGAATCTTAGAAAGAAGCAGAGAGACAAGCAGCACCAAAAACATGGAGGAAAGGAAACACCAAAAGAGAAAGTATAACAAAAAAAAAAATAGATTGGTATTTGAATCATTTGATTGGTATCCTTCTGAAACAGTACCAACTGTCTCATAAAAATCTGTGAATCTTTCCTCATAATTATCATTTCTAATAGTATATAAGTTTGCAAAACATAATAATTATATTCAACATAGGGAATTGGTGTAAAATCTTTAAAAATATGTCTGCATAAAGTTAGTGATGAATAGGTAGGTAAAATGATAAACTAAATCTGGCAAAATGTTAGAAATTAGTGAAATGTTAGTAAATAGTTTATGAAAGTTAAAAAATCTGAAATACCTAAGCATGCCACTCTATTGCCTTAAGTTTAATATACTTATGTAATACAGTTAAGTTCATTTAATGTAGCAATTCAATACAGACTTAAGCTCATTTAATATAGCATGTCTTTTGAGTGTACAAACATTCACCTCTCAGCACTCTGCTAATGAATAAAAAAATTAACTTCTTCTTTCTCACATTTTCTAGACTTACAGATTTTATTGTTATACTTCTTTTCTTATGTGAATTGGTGGGTGAAGCAATGTTAAAGAATTTCAACAAAGATAGAGTAAAATACAGAAAAAAGAACTTTCAGCAAGTCACCCCTCTAACGGGTTCTGCTGGGCCCAGAAAAGAGGCATCAAGATATGGCCACTGCAGCCCACTCAAGGAGTGGGAAGCTGAGCTAAAGAGTGATGATTCGAGTGGTAAAGTGAGTCAGACACAGAAGATTAAATACGTTAAATATCACATGGCTTTTCCTATTTGGGAAACCCAGAACACAGGCATGCTATAGACCCAAATGAGTGTGATAGTGGAACTATGAGGGGATGGGGAGGATATGGGAGGGCCAAAAGTGGGGAGGGGAAGGTATCATAATATCGATATGATACACACACACACACACACACACACGCACAAAATACTCAAGTTCATTGTAAACATTATGTATTACATATACATGTTAATAAAAATGGGGGAAAATAAATAAATAAATTTGAGCCCAGCCTGGGCAATTTATAGGGTATGGCAATCCTTCTGTGTCTGGCTTCTTTTATCCCACGCTATGCTTGTGAGAGGACCACATTATTGTGTGTGGCTTTGGTTTGTTTGGTCTCTGCTGTGTACTATTCCATTGTATGAAATAACCACGGCTCATCCATGAGAAGGTTCAGGGCAATGTGAGATACTTTATGTTTGATCTATCACAAAAAAAAATGCTACTATGAATGTGCTTGTACCAGTTTTTGGTGCACACAGGCATGGCTTTCGGTTGGCCATCTGCCTAAGTAATTCATTGTAACTGTCAATAGAGATGAATCAATAGAGTCTCCTGCCAGGGGACTGTTTAGTTCCTATTCGTTCAATGATGCACGCAGCAGCACTTTCTGTTTGTATTGACTAGTTCTGAGGTAAAATGAGGAAACATGAGAGACGGAGAACCTGACCATGACTGTGTTCAGCTGGAGAAAGAATAACGTGGCCAGCCGGGGGCTCATTTAGCCAAGACAGGATTTTAAAAAGAGAACAGCCCTGGTTATAAGAAGCAATGAGGTCTATGCTTTGGACCAGATTGGATTCTTGGGGGCGGGGAGGGGGGGACCCAGACCATAAAAGCCAGATGGGTCACTTGCTATCTGTCCAGCTAAACAGAACGCCCAGGAACTAGTGTGAGGGACCAGTGGGACTTACAGAATATGGAAATCCTTGCCTTGCTCTGTGTTGTGTTGCTTCAGTTAGGTGACTTTTTTTTTTTTAAGCTTTCAGAAAGATTTTACTGCCCTTTTGTTTCAACAAGCCTGTGGGGAAGCAAGAGCTACCCTAGCAGAGCCACCCTCCCCCAAAGCTGAGCGGTGGAAGGGCAGCCCTGTTCAGCAAGGGAGTTAGAGGACAGCAGAGGGCGCTATATGCCATTTCCATGGCAGGTCATCCAACACAGAAAGCATGTGACAGGTAACAAGAGAGGCCATTTTCTCTACTAAATACTTTTCTATTTCCCCATTTTATTGATATGCATAAGCACAAAACTTAAGGTTTACAATGAAGTTGAGCATTTCGTGCACCTACGTATCTTGTCAAGGTGACAAGGACTTTCCTGCTCTCCTTTTGTCCCTCCCCTCCCCTCCCTGCCTCCCTCCCCGCTCTACTAAATACTCTCACGTGAGACATGTGGCTTCACCTCCCTTCATGTTTGATGAAGAGGAACTACTGGTGATTGCTGAATTTCACAGGAGCCTCACAGGATTTTGACACTTTTTCTGAATGAGTGGAAACATATGAACATCAAACTCAATACTGTATCTAGCCACAAACTCTTCTAAGTCAGGGAAGGGGAATGCCTGGCCCTTGAAATTCATTTGGTCTTAAATAGCCATGGCAAATACAGGCCACAATGGAAATTTAATAAATCTACAACCTTTCTTATTCATAATATAAAGTCCACAAATAATATCATAAATATCCAAATGCCCTGTGGCAGAAAAATTTTTCCTAAAAAATACCTCCCATAGGTCCCACCTACAAATACCACTGCATCAGAGTTATTACTCCAAATTAAACTGGGGGGCACAGTTTATAGAATGTCAGTTCTACCAGTCATGGGACAAAAACTGTGTTCACATGATGTTATGATTTAGACCTTACATGTTCCCCTAAAGTTTGTGTCTTAAAAGTTTGCTTCTCAAAAGTATCAGTGTTTGCAGTTGAGTCTTGGGAGTTTATTGGGCCATAAGGGTTCTGGCTTCATGAATGGGTTAATACACAGAAGGCATTCCTAACTTTATAGGACTGTAGGGAGCAATTCTGTTATAAAAGTAAGTTCCCATTTTGCTTCCTGTCCTTCATAAGGTGAGCCACTTCTCCCATCATGACGCTCTCTCTTGACACAAGCTTGAAACAGTGGAAAGAGCCACCCATGGAGTGAAACCTCTTCTCCTTTAAGAGTCTTTTATATCCTGTTATAGCCAAGAGAAGCTTATTGACACACCTGACCGCACTGAGATTTTTACAGCCTCTAGAGGAGAAGTGGCTGCTGTTGGGCTGTGTGTCAGTAAGGACACAGGATTTGGGGCTGGAGGTGTTGACCTGTTGAGCTTTAGTGCCTATGTATTAGGGTCCCCTGAGGACAGGGCAGTGTATCTGTGGTACCTGTGAGCATGCAGGGGACTCAGAATGGCAACACCTGTCTGATCATCTCTTGTCATGCATCCTCTGACCTCCAAAACATTTGTCACACTGCTCGGCACCTCTTCAGACTCGCCAAAGTGCTCTCGTCTGTGTCAGGCCTGTCAGGGGACTGAAGTTTTGCATGTACTCCACAATCCCACCCACCGTCTTCCCTGCCTCCCAACGTAGCAGGGGCTTCAGCACTTCCTTATTCTGTGACTTCTAGGCAGAAAGAAGAGCCAAGACACCTGGCAGAACCTAACGAACCAGTAACACTTGCAACCAAGGAAAGTCATGTCACACACAAGGTCTGTATTTATGTTAAACCCTGCGTTTCTGTTGGGCTGAAGTTTCAGTTCCTAATACTACATTCCTGTCACCCACTGCCCAAACAATTGCAGGGGGAACAAAAGACAACAAAATCGTGATCATCTTTCAAGACTATAAATTTTAGTGTACGATTCGTGAGGAACTGGAATTTATTAAGAACAGTCTCCACTATTCTAGAATGCAAAGAGAAAAGGACTGAAGAGCAGGGCAAGTCCTCCAGGGGAATTCTAGGCTCTGAGTGGCCCCAGTTGCCCTCTTAACTAGAATTCTGCAGGCAAATGCTAAGGTACTTTGGACAAGTTTCTTCTGCACTCGCCAGAGGCCTCTGGACCAGGCACAGGGCATACTGCAGGTTAGATATCCTGGCCTCTTCCATTCTCTAGACACTGAAGTCTACACTGGGCCAGCCATCTATTACCCAAAGCCAGGATCCACGGACATCCAGGGTTCCTTGGTTTTTCCCATTAAAATGCAAGGAGGTAGACTCTTGCTCTAAAATATACAAGACGTTGTTCTTGGTCTCCCAGTTCTATCATCTTCCTCTGCAGTAGATCTCCTGTCCTTGGAAACCTGTTTCCTTTGACCAACAACTCCCTTTTCCACCCCCACCCCTCTCAACTCTGCTGTTAAGACTTTCAATATAAAAAGACATCATCAAAACATAGATGAATAAATCACAAAATACATTCACCCAGCTGGTCACCCCTCCTACCTGGCCTTTGTCCCTGTCTCTGCTGTTCAGGACTTACACAGGAGCACTTGATTTCTGCACTCAGGCTGCTTCTTTTGGACTGGGTAACACCAACTCAGAGCCCCAGAGCAGGTAGACATCCTCTTGCCAACCCACTTCCAGATCATTCTCTTATTGCTAGAAGAGGCTGTGCTCATGGAGGGTCTTAACTTTCGGCCACCCTGGCAGGCATTGCTGGGAGCAGAGGTCTCTGCCTTCTGGATACAGAGGTAAAAGGGAGGTAGGAAAATGGGGGAAAAAAAGAGTTACCTTTGTGTAAAAATACCTGAATTCCACCTTCCATAAGCATCCTGTGCTAGTCCACAGCTGCCTATGTTCCCTCACTGTCATGAACCCAGGCGTCCTTTTTTGCTTTACCAAAGCTTTGGCGAGCCAGGCTTCCAACCAATTTCCTCACATATGCAGCCTGCTGAAAGGGGATTACTGAGTTCAGTTTTGTGGAACAAAGAGAGGCCAGAGGGACTGCACCGAGAGCAAGGTGCAGCCTTGAACTGAATGTCTTTCCAATTTATTTAGGAGAGAATCACAGAGGGTGAAAAAGAAATCTCAGTAACCAATCACTTGAGCAACCACTGGTCATGTGACAGTGTCACGGGGATCCTAAACAAGCTGCACATGTGAATTGGGGTACTTGTTCAGAGCTAGGTAAGTGGTATTCTCTATGATGATAAATCTACATAAAGATCTGGCAAATCCAGCAGGTGCTTAGGGTGAACTGTGCAATGGCCCAGATATTGCCTACAACCTTCAGGCAAGAATAACACAGTGTGGCGGGCAGTTAGATAACTGGCGCTGGGTGGAGGTAGAAAGCCAGAAAAGATGGGAACTTAAGGTAGGCAGAAAATTAAAAAACAAAAAAAAAACAATATATCTGTTTCTACCCACTGGGACCACAAACACTTCCTATAGAAAGGGTCTGAGCTCACTAAGAGTCCATGCATATGGAAACTTAAACAATTATGGGAACACACATGCACAGGTAAAATTACCCTGAAAAGCATGTGCAGCAAAATTAATGTAAACCCCTAGACAGGCACTTCATATATATGGACTTCATTACATGAAGCCAATTTGAACAAGGGTCATAAAAAAGACAGAATAACAAACATTGCAGGTCAAAATCACTGAGTAGTCTCTAGACACAAAGCCTTGTTGGGCAATCCCCCTTTGCACCCCTTAGTGGACAGTAGGAGCTTTTTACCGCTTTGTTTCTCAGTTCATCCATGATTTCATCCTTTGACATTGTGAGACATGCCATGCCCTGAAGACTTCTTGCCTCAGAACTTTTGCCTTAGTGCATTCCCTGGGTGAATTTCCTTTGACCTTTAACTCATGCTGCTCCATAAATAAGATATAACACAATTCTGCTGACACTTTAATAGTGTGGATAACATTCTGGTGGTAAAATGCAGTAAGGCATTGAATGTCTATAAGGCTGATAGAAAGATGACTTTTATCATAATTTATGTAGAAGTGAATCATTAGATTTCTTAGCAAAAACCATGGAGGTCAGAAGGAAACAAGCACATATATTCAATATTTGATGAAAATGAAACAAAAATTTATAAAAATGTTGTCAACTAAAGGTTTTATAGCCAGAAAAATTATCCATCAGTAATGAGAGATAAATTAAGACAATCCAAGATACAATCAGTGAGATATTTATTCTCTTGCCACTATACCTGTTCTGTATGAAAGGGGTTGAATCTTCAGGTTCAAATGAAATACAGAGAGTAACTCAAAGACGTATGAAGAAATGGTTCTCATAAAAGCAAATACCTGGACAATCATGAAAGCTCTGACTGATAGATAGGAGATTAGGATAGGACTGATCAAAAGGCCAGGTCAAGGTGTTCCAGCGGTCATGGGAATTGATGTGACTTACAGCTCCCTCCCCTCCACCGCCCCTGAGAAGCAGCCCAAGGACACAGAGCACAGCAAGAATAAGAAACTCCCCATTCCTTCCCCTATCTTCAAACGACCATAAATTTAGCTATAGACCAGTGTATTTTTTGCAGCTGCAGCTGGCTCACCATAAAAAGCCAAATTGTTGCATACACAAACAGATAAAAAATGTTATAAAGAGTCCAGTTTGCCATCACGACGGGGGAATCTCAGTCAAGACCTTCCTCTCAAGTCCCTCTTGAGCACTTTCTCTCTCCTCTCTTTCTGTCTACAATAAACTTTCACTCGTGACAAGTCTTCCTTTGGACTCCAAGTTGCCTTATAATCAATTTAAGAGCCTGTGAGCCTGAACAACTGAACAACTGTGGTACCATCACTAACAAGACTACTTGTGTTTTTCACAAGATATGAGACTACTCATGTATCCAAAAAAATTAAAAATGCCTGTATTTTTAAGACACACAGATGGTAACCAAGGGGGTGGGGCTGGAGATGGCTAGAGCAGCTTTTTGTACATTCCTAAGTATGGCTGATACAAATTCACACTAAAGCTGCAGGTAAAGCCTTAAGATTTTGAATGTAATGCCCATGGTGCCACAAAGATAATAGAGGTTATACATAGATAAGAAAGAAACTCAAGTGTTCCACTCCAAAAAGGACCATTCAAAACACAGTAAGGCAGCAAATGAAGGACAAAATTTCTAAGTTTTTTATAAGAAAAAAACCTGACAGCTGAGCTCTTCCTTATCCGTTATTAGGTTAACCCACCACTAACTCTCAGAAGACTGAGACTGGGAGAGCAGATGGGAAAATACGATTCCTATAATAGCTGTTCCACTTAGACCCAAAGGCAAAAGGTAGAGGAGGAAAGGATAAACAGACACTTCAAGCAGACTATAACTAGACGGCAACACAGCTGGCTATACTAATTACAGACAAAACAGATTTGAAATCAAAAGACAGTTCCAGGAAACCAAGAAGGACGTGATGTGGATTGTTAACAAAACATTCAATCCAGCAAGAAGAAAATTCAGAATTGAAACCTTCACTCTTAGGAAATGGTTTATTTTTAGTGATGTGCCTGAATATAATCACCTACTGCTTTCATTTTGAAGATTCTCCTCTGGAGAATTCATCTTCACTGTGCCATGCTAAGGAGCTCTCCGTCTGTAGTCACCTAACCCTGGGAGGAAATAGGCCATTGGCTGTGAAGTCTCCGTGAAGAACAACAACGGAAGCGCCAACCCTGCCAGAGCCTGGGAGGATACCTGTGCATCCTTTGAATTTGCAGAAGCTCCAGGATCAGTGAAGTTACTACCTGTAAGAGCTGGGCCTCCAACATTACCTTTCCTACTTCTTGAGTCATCCCGTCAAATAATTAGTCTCAGGGCAAGAGAACCTACAGAGTTCATTGAATTGAAGCTGCCTGCCTTTCCAACAGAAAATTTCAAGCTTGATGAAGGAAGTGGTCACTGCTAAGTTTTATAGATCTGTGACAGAGACCAAGTCCTGGAGCTGAAGCCATTGGCAGCCTCCTTATAGCACCCCATACCAAGGAACATGATGCAGCCTCAGGCACACTTGCCAGAACACTGGGTCCCTCTACTGTCCCAGCCAGCACTGCTGCCTGTGGAACAAGATCCTGATACACTGCGGATGCTCTGCATTCCTCAAAGTGACTTGTGAAGTAGGGGACACCAGGTTTGGGGGCTTTTCTGCCATCCACCAGTCAGCTGTGGCTGCCCCTGGGCATAAGGGTGCTAGGTACCCACTGTCAGTTACGATCATTAGCACTGCCCCTCCTGAGGGGAAGTGGACTTGTCTGGGAAGGAGCATCTGGATGTGGCGCCCCAGCACCCTCCATTTTAATCTGTGCCCACACTCACCCCCTGTTCCTCCCTGAAAGTCTATTCAGGGGAATTTGGAGAGGCTTATCTGTTTGCAGTCTTTCTCCTAAACCTGGTTACACCTCCTCTGAAATGCCTCAGGCACATCTCAGCCAGCTGTGCTAGGATTCCAGGGCAGGCTGAGGGGGGAGAGGGGGCAGTGGCTCATTCTGTGGGCTGAGCCCTGTGGAACTTGTCCCCAGAGTGTTCTCTATCCCAAGCAGGTCGGGTGACCCTGGATGAGACACCACTGTCCCTCTGTCTTTGCTAGCCAGGGACTATGAGAGTTCAGGGACCAGCACCCCCTTGAATCTGAGCATCCCACTGCCTGGCCCAGGAGGACAATATAGTCAGTCGCCTTGGAACCCCTTGTGCAGCGACCCTGGAGGCAACATGGCATCCTGAGCCTGATAAGAGCGTCATTGTCCCGCTGTCCCCTGGTGGGCCAGAGACTCACAGCCTGTGAAACACAGGCCATTCATACAGGGAATCTGGGCTGGAGGAAAGGTGGCTCCAAAACTGAAATAAAAAGTGTGCAAAGTGGAAACTCAAACAACAAATGTCATTTAATTTAATCTTTAACCCAGTTGCTCCCATTTCTGGGACCTTCCCCAGCCCAACACTGTCCCGGAGTCTCCTTGACTGAGGGATGAGAATGACCAGCCTATAGGCCATATATAGCCTTGAAAGCATTTGGCCCATCCTGGTCAAGGCAACCACGGAAAGGCAGGACTTGAAATACAATAAGCCTAGTTTTTTTTTTTTTATAGTATCAGAAGGTCCGCAAATGATGTCATAAATATCCAAATGGCCCTTGACAGAAAAACATTTCCCTTACCCAGTTCTGAGTATTTATTTTTCCATAAATAACTTAAATCAGAGGTCACCAACCATTTTTTCACCTGGGACCAACTTCATAGAAGACAGTTTTCCCAGGGATGGGGCTTAGGTATGGTTAGGAGGTGGGGAGGCTGAGGCAGCTTCAGCTCCACCTCAGATCACCAAGCATTATATTCTTATAACGAGCAAGCAACCTAGATCTGTCCTGTGTTCAGTCAGGGTCTCAGCTTCTATGAGAATCAAATGTTCCACTGATGTGACAGGAGCCACAGCTCAGGTGGTGATGAACTCAGGTGATCCTTGGTAGTGATGAGAGGAGCTATTAGTACAGTTGACGAAGTTCCCCTCCTGGCCCTTAACTTACTCCCTGATGTGCAGCCCAAGCCCTAACAGGCATGGGCTAACATGGGGACTGGGGACCCCTAACTTAAATGAAAAACTAATAATTTTGAAGTATGTATAAAAATGATTATCCAGGTTAAAAAGAATGGCCAGACTTCTGGTCATGAAGGTAGCCAAGTAACAGAGCTGCACAATGTCTGCTTGTGGACCCACTTAAGAAGTTGAGAATATAGTCAAAACCTGCCTGTTCATTGTAGCTAGGAAAGGGAAGAGCACGCCAACAATGGAAAGGAGGCCAGGGGAAGGTCAGAAACCCCGAAAACACATCAGAAGTGGAGTTAAACAGCAACACAGAAAAAGACCTCGGGTGGCTGCAAAAGGCCAGCAGCCTCCAGCATCTGCATATGGAGGAAAGGCTGTCCACAGCCCAGAACCTCTGACCGA
This sequence comes from Ctenodactylus gundi, assembly GCA_004027205.1. Classification (NCBI taxonomy): domain Eukaryota; kingdom Metazoa; phylum Chordata; class Mammalia; order Rodentia; family Ctenodactylidae; genus Ctenodactylus; species Ctenodactylus gundi. The sequence continues at coordinate 349,493 of PVKB01001276.1, read as the reverse complement.
GATAAGAAAATAAGGAGAGCCCCAACAACTGAAAGGAGGCCACAGAAAGTCAGAAATTCTGAAAACATATAGGAAGTGAGGGAAAACAGAAGCCCAGGAAGCAGCTTCAAAATCACTGAGAGCAGCCCTGAGCTGCCAGCATCCACAGACAAAGGAAAGCCCAAAGTCCAGAACCTCAGAGCAAGGTAAGTGCAGAATTGGGAGAAGTGGGAATTGACAGCAGCTGGCAGCCCCAGCCCCCAAAAAACAAGCCTGCGGGTAATGTATATTACAAATGCAATGAGAGCTCCCCCTAGAAAAGACCTCCTGGAGCCTAGATCAGAGGCAGTTCTCAGCAGCCACAACAGGCAATGATGTAAGCAGGTGCCATTTAAAAAAAAGAGCCAAAGCTGAACTGTTTAGAGTGAAAGAATGCTCAGAAGAGCACATCAGGGTTTTGGGGATTACTCTTAAAATGCCTAGGGAGAAACAGGCACAAGAGACACTTGTGGGGAGAAAAGAAAGGCTGCAAACCCCTAGAATGGCTCGGTTGACAGTGGGAGTGCCTCTGAGAATGGAGAGCCCTGGCCTCACAGGAAGGAAGCCAGGACAGGTGGAAGAGCTTTGCTGAGGGAGCTGAGGATGAACAAGACATGGCAAAGGCCGTGGGCTGTTAGGTTCTCCCTCAGTGCCTACTCCCAGCAAAGAATGCAGATTAGTTTTGGGTCCCTCCCCTCCCCATCACACCATCATACTCATTCAAAGAAATTTCTTCGTTAGGTCTTTAAAGTGAAGTCAGTCTACAACAAAAATATGAAGAGAAGAAAGGCAATAGAACACCCACAGAAATGCCTGAGATCCCCGAAACTAATGTCATGGGCCCTGTAACAGAGAGACTCATAGGAAAGGAAGTCCAAAAGCAAATAAATGCATCCAACAGCCAGTTCAAATAAGATACCTTCAAATAAATGCAAGCAATTATCAGCAAGCTTAAAGAGTAATTTACTAAACAAATTGTGGTCCTAACAGATACAAAGCTTAATGAATATATAGAAGCCACAAATAAAAAGTTGGCTGAGGTAAATAAGGAAATGTGAGATATGAAGGAACATTTTGATAGGTGAAATATTTGAAAAGAAATCTAGCTGAAATTCAGGATATGAAAAGTACATTTGAAAACATGGGAAATCAACTCGAACACTGTGAGGAAAGAATTTCAGAACTTGAAACACGCTGAGAAAACAAATATTATAATTAGGCATGACTCCAAAACTAGAATTGAACAAAGTAGCTGAATACAACAGCTGATGGATAATTCATAGAAAACCAATCCCAGAATTATGGATGTGGGAGAAGAGCAGAAGACAGTACCAAAGGTATGAAGAATTTATTTACTGAAATCATGCAAGAAAATTTCCCTACTCTAGGAAAATAAATTAATTTTCAGGTACAAGGAACTTATAGAATACCAAATAACCTCAACCAGCAATGAGACTTGCCACAAATATCATAATCAAAACCTTAGAAATACAACATAAGGATAAAATATTAAAAGCAGGAAGAGAAAAACAGACATTATTCTATCAAGGCAAAACCCACTCAAATAACAGCAGACTTCTCAATGTAAACTTTAAGGCCAGGAGAGCCTGGAGCAAGATCATTCAAGCTTCAGAAGATGTAAGTGTCAACCCAGGATGTTGTAACCAGCAAAATTATCCCTGAAACTTGAAGGAGAAGTAAAAATTATTTTATGACCAAGAATCCCTAAATAAACTTGTGGCCACTAGCCCAGCATTATAGAAAATACTTAAAGGAATCTTTGAAAGGAAAAAGCAGCACCAAAAAACATGGAAAAAAAAGGAATATCTAAATAGAAAGTTTAACAAAAAATAGATTGATTGGTATTTGAATCATTTGATTGGTATCCTACTAAAACAGTACCAGCTTTCTCATAAAATCTGTGAAACTTCCCTCAGAATTATTATTTTGAATAGTATATTAGTTTGCAAAACATAATAATTACATTCAACATGAGAAATTTATATACAATCTTTAAAAATATGAATGTGTGAGCTTATGGATGGATAGGTAGATAAAATGATAAGCCAAATCTGGCAAGATGTAAGCAATTAATGAAATGTATGTAAACAATTTAAGAAAGTTTTAAAAATTCTGAAATAACCAAGTATGCCATTATATCTATTGCTTTATGTGTAAGGTACTGCTGTGATATAGATTTAAGTTCATTTAATGTGACAACGCACTTATTAGGTCTTTGATGTAAGCTTATCCTAAGAAAACTGATTTCATGTAGTGATAACCTAGATGTCTTTGAATGTAGAAACATTTACCTTTCATGACTCAGCTAAGAGAGTTAAAATTTAGCTTCTCTCTCTTTTTTTCCTCACATTTTCTAGCCTTATTAATTTCATTGTTATTGTTCTTTTTTTATGTGGACTGGTGAGAGAGAGCATGCTAAAGAATCTCAGCAAAGATAAAATACAGAAAAAAAAAGAACTTTCCTACAAATTGTCCCCAATAGAGGGCTCTGCTGGGCCCAGAAAAGAGGCATCAAGATATGGCCACTGCAGCCCATTCTAGGGGTGAGAAGCTGAGCTGAAGAGTGGTGATTTGAGTGGTGAAGCGAGTTAGATGCCAAAGATTAAATATGTTAAATATTGCATGGTTTCTCTGACTTGGGAAACTCAGAATACAGGCATTCTATAGAATCAAATGAGTATGACAGTGGGAGCTAGGGGGGCTGGGAAGGGTGTGGGAGGGCCAAAGATGCGGAGGGGAAGGTATTGTAATGCTGATGTGATATATATGCACACAAAATACTCAAGTTTATTGTAAACATTATGTATTATGTATCATGTGTGTGTGTGTACGCGGGTAGGGGAAGAATAGCCATTTATACCTAAGAGAATACAGTCATGAGCATTTGCCTACATCAGTACACATGTCGCCTGCACCACCATAAATTAAGACCACAGAAGAGGGTTTAATTCTAGATTGCCTCATTCAACAAAGTCTCATTCTAAAATAATAGAGTTTCTACCACTTACCAAGGAACCAATAAAAGATTACCAGCAACAGCAAGGTAAGCCCTCCACTAGAGTCCTCCACTCTGAAAAACCATTTGCAGAGACCCTCACTTCCAAGAGAGCTTCCTGCATAGCACGTATTCTTTAGAAACCTTGTGGCAAAATGATTCTGGGTCAAGCAAGCTTTGGAAACTGTGTCTAGTTAATCCCTTCTTGAAAAATCATAATATGTAATAATATATTAAAGGCTCTGAGAAGTTCTTCAATAAATAAACGTGTTGAATTTTATTTAACCTAACATTTGCCAAACTGGCTTGATCTTGGAATCTTTTCTTATATGACAATGTATTCTTATTCTGTAATTTGAGAAATGACGTTAAAGAAACAACGTCAACCACGTCCAGGGGTCTTCCCTTGGAGTGAGATACTCAGAATCAGGCAAAGCAGGGGCTGGGGTGGCAGGTTGTTTCTGAGGACTCCCCGGAAGATTTGCCCCATTCAGAAACAAGCAAAGTGCCTTAAATTCCATAAAATTCAGTTTCTTGACCTACAAAACATACAGTAAAAATCAATATACCTATTTCAAAGCAGGATGGTATCAGAATCTATTACGTACATAATAATAATACTCATTATTACTACTGAAACTGCATAAGCTGTAATCCACCTTTATAAGAACTAATCTCTTAGAACAAGATTAATATATGACATGTAAGCCTTTTGCCACTCACATTAGAAATTTCAGACTACTAGCATGTATGGACATCCTGGGAAGAATCACAATTCTTCCAGCAAAGCCCTCCTCACGTGTTAAATGGGCCCTGGTCAATAGGACAACTTCACTCTGTTAGTGGTTTCTATATTAAATGGTGCAGAGCTAGACACTTGCTGCTGTCACCAGACAATTCCTCTCTTCTTCCCCAAATCTGGGCCCTCCACAGATTGGGAAAATCCCTGATCTATTTATATGATGACATGATGAACTAGAGTTGATGTAAAACTTTGGTAGAAGACAAAGCTGCCCTTTTAGACCACCTGAAGAATATTGAGAAAAGTTCCCATGAAGATAAAGCCCTGGTGCAGGCATTGTGCCCCTGTTCCATCCTTACAAATGGTTTTGGATTACGTCCCTGCAGGCAGCTATTAAAATGCAAATATTATAGGGGTGAGAGGGTACAGTAAGACATTATTGATGAATAATATCTTTGTTCTACTGAATTCATCAAACACATGGCAGACAACCGGGCTGTGATAGAATAAGACAGAAAATAGATGTGTTTTGATGGAAACAAACTACCAGGAGTATGGACATCTTACCACACAAAATGGTAAAGCACTGTAATGACCAAGAGTGCAATACTGACAGGGAAGGATACAAGGCTCTGAGGACATCTGGGCCATCGTGACACTGTACCTTTGGTCTGTCATATTTTTCATTTAGTATTCTCCATTAAGTAAGCCTTGACAGTAGAAATCTCTATGTCCTTTTTATTCTCTTAATTCCCAATTGCTAATATAGGATACTGTTTTCTATTAAATCCACAACCTTACAAGGTCATGTGTTCAGGACAGGCCCAGACTACTCAGAATTTCAACATAGTTATAGGTGAGACTATAACTTTATTTTAGAGATGATTTCAAGTCCTTAAAATTATATACATCCCTCCCGAGCCTCAGATTTAAGGAAGAAAATCAATATCTTTTTTTAGAAATATTGTTTAAAAAATTAGTTAAGCCAGCTATTGTGACGTACACTCCTAACCCCAGGTACTTGGAAGGCTGAGGTAGGAGGATCCTAAACTCATGGCCAGCCTAGTCAACTTAGTGAAACCCTATCCGATCTTAAAATTTAAAAACTAATAAAAATAGCTGGAGGTGTAAACCAGTGGTAAAGCACTTGTTCGGCATGCCTGAGGCTCTACGTCATACCTCCAGCACTGCAAAAAATTAAACAAACAAATAAATCTTATTTTTACTTATAAAGAATGTTCAGAGTATTGGTAAAATATCATTGGAGTTAAAAGTTTGTACATCAAGCTCTATGAGGGCTCTAACTCAACAATGCTAAAGTTAACAGTGTGATTAGTTTACTCTTATAGTTCTTCGTGTAAAAAATACAAATGGAGGCTTTTGACCTGGAAGAGAACATTCATACATACGTATGCATGTGTGTATCAGAGCAACATAATCTGAATTCATGATGTTTGAAATATTTCTTTGATAAAGAAATAAAGAATACTTGGATGACTGAGTAAATTGGCTTTTCATCACACATTACAACAAAATCTCACTCAGTTTTTAAAAAGCATAAGTCATTTAAAATTCCCTTTCCTTTATCAAGAGTTAAACTCAGTTAAATTGTATTTCTGAAGGCAAAGTAGGAGAAAACAGTCATAAAAAAATAGCACGTAGAGAATGAAGGCAAAATAGTACATAGAGAGTTTCCTGACAGGCTGAATGTGAGTTACTCACAGAAGGCATGCTGTCCCCTTTTCAGGAGAATTTTTAGAACAGGATAAATTCTTTTGGAACCATCTGGTGAAGCTCCTTAGAAGGTAAGAGATAAACCAGAAGAAGAACAATTCTTTCATCAACATTTTCCACGTGTGTTGGTATGGGGTTGGAAATGAGTAGGAACACATATTTACAGGGCAGAGTCACCTTTAATAAACAGTCACATTTCAGGCCATCTGCTCAGCCAGCCCAGTGTTCAGTCTTGTTCTTTTTCACTGTGTAAACTTGGTACAGACAGGTTCCCAGGACATGGAAAGCTTCACGTGCCTCAGGGTCTCCTCTCAGCTCATATACATGAAAGGATTGGAAAACAAAAACAAGCAATATATGCCAATCAACAGGGTTTGGGGAGGAGTCCTGACTTCTCAGTTTTATTTGACTGTACCAGAAAATTCACTTGTGGTCTAAAAGAAGCTTAAGTAGAAAGACTAATGATGTATAAATTAAGCCATGATTGAAGCCAGCAGGGCCACTTAGCCTTACCTCAAAGCAGAGTGAGGATTTTCCCGTGAGGCTCTGTCTTCTGACTCTTCATAGCGAAGCACTGGAGGAAGGGACAGCCGGGAGCTGATGCATCCATAAAAATGCTCAGTGGGAAAAAATCTGGGCCTCTGCTCTCTCAGCCTTTATCCCCTCTGCTGATTTTACTCCAGTCCATGCAATCCCAAAATGCACCTGAACCTTTGGGAAAAGATTCTTGTGTTGTTTTTGCTTGCTTTGTTTTGTTTTTAAGACAAGGTCTTGCTGATCCTGAACTCACTATGGAGCCCAGGCTGGCCTTAGACTCAAGGCAATCCTCCTGCCTCAGCCTCCCCAGTGCTGGGATTACAGGCATGCACCACCACGCCCTGCTTATGTAGTGCTGGGGAATCGAATTCAGGTACTTAGTGCTTGACTTAGCGCTTGCCAGTCAAGCGCTTTAACTGCTGAGCCCTTCCTCCGCTCCCCTAGTGTTGTTTTGATTTGACAGGCATGGCCAAGAAGCGACTTTATTGGAAATGTGAGACAGACAACCTTTCCCACCCCTTTTTAAGCCCTTAACACCTCTTTTTGAAAGTAGAAAGTGGTAGCATGTGTTATGTCACAAAGACGTCAGCTCTTAAATTTTATTAGCAAACAAATGAGTATGACCACATACATCTAATTATCTGGTGTCTCTACCTAGAAATATTCCTCCAGAGAAGAATAAATGCTGACCTGAATGCAGGCACAGGAAGCCTAAGGCAAGAAAATTCCCAAAGAAACTTTGGGGTTTTCTCTTGGGAATAACTATGCAAAAATGTGCCACCCTTGAGTCTTGCTGACAGCCCCTATCTCTCTGCGGTCACCTCATAGGCATTTGGCTACATAGGGACAGACAAAAACTGACAAGTTCTTCATTATGTTCACCAAGCCAAGTTCATGTCAATACTACTATCTATGCAGAGGGACACTCTGTTTATGAAGGGTTAGATCTATAAGGTGCAATCAAAAACTAAGGTGAATACTGCTGCCAGGTGCCATCTGACAGAAGGACAGGAATCTTCAATATGCGAAGTGGGACATCAAGCCTTAACAACTGTATGTGACATGTTTCAACTTGTTTAGTGCAGTCAGTTGGTTCTGAGCAACAGCAGAGAGAATGTATATTTTTAGGTGTGCCAAAAATCATACAAACAATACAGCTCATTGGATTGGCAGAATTATGTCCAATGAGATGTCAGCTCTTTAGAAGTGTCACCATAGGAAAGGGAACTTGGGTATGTGGTTAAGATCCTCAGACCAAGGTTCAGAGTTCTCAGTGGAAATCCCCTAATTCTCCAGTGCAGAAAAAACAGAAAAGCACAACAACCAGGATTCAATATCGAGGTGCTGTTTATCGCATCTTTTGAACTTCATAGAATTGTGCAAGCTGAGTTTGTACCAAGAAAGACTGTGGTGAGCTCTGAATATAATTAGACTCTTTAAGAAACAATGTCCAAAGAACAACAAAAAAATACTTAGGAATAAACCCCACCAAAGAGGTGAAAGACCTACACAAAGAAAACTACAAAACCCTAAGGAAAGAGATAGAAGAGGACTTTAGAACATGGGAACACATCCCATGTTCCTGGATAGGAAGAACTAATATTGTCAAAATGCTCATATCCCCAAAGGTACTTTATAGATTCAATGCAATGCCAATCAAAAAAAACAACCTTAAAATTTATATGGAACCAAAAAAGATCCAGAATCTCTAAAGCAATTCTGGGCAACAAGGACAAAACTGGAGGAATCACAATCCCAGACTTCAAAAAATAGTACAAAGCAAGAATGATTAAATCTACATGATACCGGTATAAGAACAAACAGGAGGATCAGTGGAACAGAATTGATGATTCTGAAACAAACCCAAACACCCTAAGCCAACTGATATTTGACAAAGAGATCAAAACAATCCACTGGAGAAAAGACAGCATCTTCAACAGATGATGCTGGGAAAATTGGATCTCCACATGCAGAAGTATGAACCTAGACCAATATCTGTCCCCACACTAAAATCAGATCAAAATGGATCAAAGAGCTGGACATCAAAACAGAAACACCGAACTTATTGGAAGACAAAATAGGCAAAACCCTAAAAGACATGAGGACAGGAAATGATTTTCTGAGCAGATCACCAACTGCACAAGAAATCTCAGCAAAACACAACAAATGAGACTACATTAAATTCAAAAGTTTTTGCACAGCAAAACAAACAATCAGCAAGGTGAAGAGACAATCCACAGAGTGGGAAAAGATATTCACCAGTAATACCTCACACAAAGGATTAATGTCTAGAATAGAATATATAAGGAACTGAAAAATGTAAAAACCCCTAAAATAAATAATCCCATCATCAAGAAGTGGGCAGCTGAAATAAAAAGAAACTTCACAGAAGAAGAAGTACAAATGGCCAAAAAGCATATGAAAAAGTTTTATCATTGGCCATCAGATAAATGTAAATGAAAACAACGTTGAGGTTTCACCTCACTCCAGGGAGAAATGGCCTTCATCAAGAACTCAAAAAACAAAAAACAAAAAACAAAACAGCTGTTAGCGAGGGTGTGGAAAAAAGGAACTCTACTCCATGATGGTGGGAATGCAATCTGGTACAACTGTTATGGAAAGCAGTCTAGAGGTTCCTTAGAAAACTGAGAATGGAAATTCCATTTGATGTAGCTACTGCCCTATAGGACATATTCTCAAAAAATATAAAGTCAACATACCAAAAGGACACATGCATATCTATGTTTTTAGCAGTACAATTCATAAGAGTCAAATCCCAGAAACAACCTACCTGCCCATCTATACAGGAATGGTTAAGGAAGATGTGGTACCTATACACAATGGAATACTATGCAGCCATAAAGAAAGACAGATATGAAGCATTTGAATAAAAATGGGGCCACCTAGAGTCAATAATGCTCAGTGAAATGGACCAAGCACAAAAGACTGACTATAGATGGGTGTCCCTCTTATGAAATGCACAAAAATAACATAAAAAGCCCCAACATGAATGGCATGGTAGAAAGAGGCAATGGTCAGATAGGAAAGAGGTGAATCTCTGAAAAATGGGTGAACATAGATGCTCACAAACTCCCCAAACCCCATGGTTCTAATGTGGTACATAACTTGGAATTCATGTATTTATTTAAAAAAGTTAAATTTTATGTCATGTGAATTTTTACCACAATAAAATTATTTTTTAAAAATGAAGGGCATAAAAAAGAAACAATAAGCATAAAAAATAGCTGGAGGAATGAACCAACAATTTCCCCTTCTGTCACAAAGTGGCATCACTCACAGCTTCTGGTCGGCAATGTCTCTCAAACAAAAACGTTCAGTGCACTCTCATCCACCTTACGCACTCCATCTGTACAACTCGTGCGTCACTTCTGCCTCTTCCCAAAGGCAACGTGACCGTGAAAGACCAGCGTCTTGAGTTGATTCAAGACAGTGAGGCATCCAGGATGACAACTAAAGACAGTCACGAAAGAGGACTTCCAGCGCTGCTTCAGAAAGCGGCAAGAACAGTGGGCACCTGGGTTCAACATGAAGGGGGTGTTTTGAGGAGAAAGAATGACAATGTATCTTTGAATGTGATTTTTAACGTAAATATTCATCATATTTTTATCACAGTGTACCTCTTTACACTATCCAGGACAAGAACCATCTCACTTAGCAACAACCAAGAACTTCTCTTTCCATTTTAAAAGTATAACTTCTTAGAACATTAAAAGGATACTTCAAGCTCTAAAATCTAATAGCCCATGTTCTTACCATTTCTGTATTTCTCTGGCCCACTCATGACTTCCTCCGATCTTTGGTAGTGATGTCTGACTTTTCAAATTCTCTCTCTTACAGGATTGGAGTAAGAGATTTTGGTACACCTGTGCACACCTGAAATTCTCACCCACTCTGCTCTTCCATGAGCTGCAGTCTCCCTTCCCTCATTCCCTACATCACACTTTAATTTTTCTTCCCTGTAGTTTTCTAAAGTACTTCTTTACTTAGAAAATGGGTAATTGGTCTATATGAGTATCTCCCATAAACAAAATACCTGTAACTTTTCTTGATTCTAGCTACTTCCTTATGCATCTGTCTTCACACCTAGGCTTCACAAAAGCCACATGATGAGGCGGGAGTTCTGTTTCAGGCCTCCTGTTGGGCCGGCACCAGGATGCTTCATGCGTATCTTTGTTGGATCTGGACTGTCCTCATAAGTCACATGTATTTGGATATTATGGATTATCTGTAGAACCATGTGCTGTTAGGAATTGGGGTCTGGTCTGGAGGCATGGATTATAGGCATGTCATGGAATAGAGGCATGTAGATTAGATTACAAGTGTATGGATTGGCAGGGGCTTACACCTGGAAGAAGCAGGACACTGAGGCTGGACCCAGAAGGGGCAGATCACTGGGACAGGACCTGGAAGGATAAATTCCACGTTTGCCCTTCCTCTTAGACTAGGACTTAACTTGACCTGACTTGGTCTGACTGTTTGCAATGTTGTGAGGAGCTACCTCCACTTCTGCCTCTGCCATGTGCTTTCTCTTTTGCCAACCACCCCTTAGTGGACTGTGACCTTCTGAAACTATGAGTTAAAATATATGTTTCCCTCCCTAAATTGTGAATGCTGGGTATTGAGTCACAGTGACAAAAAAGTACTTAGACTAAGTCTTTTTAAGCCAGCATCTCCAAACCTTTCCCAACTTTTCCATCAAACCAGTTCCAAAGGCTTCCAAAAAACAGACAGGTGAAGTCATAGCAACAAACCCACTTCTCTGTCTGATACCAATTTCTGTCTTAATGACTTTATCATTGCTGAGACACAATATCCAATACCCACAAACCTAGGCAAATAAGGATGTATTTTAGCTCACAGTCTCCGAAGGTCTCAGTCCACTCATGGGTGGCCTACAAGTTTGGAAGGACAGGGTTGAGACCTAGTCAAAGAAAAGCTGTTCACATCCTGGCAAGACAGGAAGCAGAGAGACTGAAGGACAGAGCTAGCCAGCTATACTGTCCGAGGTCATGGTTCATTGACCCACCCCTTTCTGGCCAGGCCCCATCTCTTAGCAGCACAGGAAACCGATGCATTAACTCCCATGAGTGAATAATATTCCAAATACACAAGATTTGGAGGCTGCTCCAGATTCAAACCATAGCAGAGGAACAGCAAATTAAGGACTATATGAGAATGAAGCTGAAAAGTAGAACTGCATTAGAAAAAAAATAAGGCTTCAGAGTTAAGACTAGTTGAGTTCAAAATAGGAGTGTCACCAGTCTTATCCTTAAATGAGGTGTGGTAAACTGAAGATATCTATATCCTTTTACTTTTATTTTATTTTTCTTTTCTTTCTTTCTTTCTTTCTTTCTTTTTTTTTTTTTTTTTTTTTTTTTTTTTTTTTTTTTTTTTTTTTTTTTTTTTTTTTTTTTTTTTTTTTTTTTTTTTTTTTTTTTTTTTTTTTTTTTTTTGAGACAGGGTCTTGCTCTATAGCCAGGCTGGTCCTGAACTCACTGGCATAGCTCAGGCTGGCCCAGGCTGGGACTCAGGACAATCCACCTGCCTTAGCCTCCCAAGCGCTGGGATTACAGGCATGCACCACCACGCCCAGCTTTATGTGGTGCTGGGGAATTGAAGTGCTGTGCCATTCCTCCAGCCTGGATGTCCATACTCTGACGCTAAGAATCTGTGAATATTTTCTGATAAGACAAAAGAGAATGTACAGAAGCAATTAACCAGGTGAAAAAAATATCCTAGGGTATCTGGCGGGCCCCAAATATAATCACAATCACTTGACATTAAAGTAGTTGTCAAACAGAGACAAGAGATGAAAATGATACAAGGAACGGTAAAGGCCCAGAAGTAGCAAGGCAACCTCCAGAGCCTATGAAAGGAACGGAACTGATTTTCCAATACAGCCACAGAAGATATCAGCCCTGCCAATACCTTGACGTTAGCCCAGAAAATCTGACTTCAAATTCTTAACCATAGAAATAAAAGACAATAAATTCCTACTGTTTAAGTCATCAAAGTCATTTGTAACAGCACAATAGAAAACTGCATTAGTCTCTTTTCTACTGCTGTAGCAAAATAACTGAAGCTTGGCAATGTGTGAAGAACAGAAAAGGTAATATAAAAAGAAAACAGGTTTACTTAGATCACAGTTTGGGAGATTGAAGAGATGACATCAGCCCTGGTGACCATCCTCTTGGCTGCATCACGTGCTGCATGGCCGTATAGTCAGAGTGCATGTAAGAGAACATATGGCGAGGCAGGAAACCAGAGAACAGAAGTGAACGATTATACTAATCACTTCCAAAGAAAGCTCCTCCAATGACATAATTACCTTGCACTAAGCCTCACTTTCTAAGGATCCTACCACCTCTTAATACCAAGACGTAAAACACATAAAAGTTTGGGGGACTCAAACCAACAGGAAACTAAAGCAAATGAGTAGCAGCAAACCTCAATTGAATACAGTAGTATTTCAAGGAGATAGGTTGAGTCTGAGCCATTATTGTGGTTTGGATACTGTGTACTACTGGGAGGTGGGGCCTGGCTGGAAAGGGCAGACACCTGGGGCTTGACCTTGTGAAGTGTGTACGTGAGTTCCTCCCCCCTCTGAGTCTTGGCTTAGTTCTGTTATGCTATGAGGGTCTGTATCTCCAGTTCCAGCTCTAGCTCCACCTTCTGCTCCACACACAGACCCGGCCCCAGCCCTGACATGTGATTCCACCATTTCCACCCACCCACCTGTGAATGGACTGCGACCCTCCAAAACTGTGAGCTGAGATAAATCTTTCCTCCCCGAAGTTATGAGTATCAGGTATTCTGTTCTAGCAACAAAAAAGTAACTAATGCAGCCATTAAGTAGTATGTTCAGATTTAATTGTTAAAACCTCATCCTGCTTCTGAGACAAGCTTGCAAAAGAGAACCACCCAGCTGCCTATTGGCTCTGGGGAAGTGTGGACAAGCACCCCTGGAAGCTTTATAAGGCTCGAGATGAATGGGTAGGTAGAACCACCCAAGTGGTCCAAGTGTCTCAGTTGACCCAGCTGGTTTGCAGAGCCCTAGGTGAGTGAGGTCCAAAGATGGTACTTGGCTGAAGAAGGGCACAGCATGAATGAGGCACTTTCACTGGAGTGAGGCAAAGGCATGAATTCCCCAGCAGCCCCCAAACTGGCCTCAAGGCTTGAGAGGACTGCAGTATCTATGATTAATCTCACTTAAACAAAAAAGATGGTAGATGCTGTCTCTACAAAAGTGTTTTGTTTTTGTTTTGTTTTCTTTTAAGATAGTTCCACTTTATCGTCTATACTCGTTCTGACCTCACTACATAGCCCAAGCTATCCTCAAATTCATAGCAATCCTCCTGTCTCAGGCTTCTGAGTGCTGGGATTGTAAGTATGTGTCACAACACCCAGCTAATTTTTATGTGGTTCTAGGTGATAAAACCCAGAGCCACACATATGTGAGGCAAGGTCTTTAACCACTAAGCCATCTATAAAAATTTAATCTCTAAAACTATATGTTAATGATACTAGAAGGGTAAAAACTTAATCCAACTATAGTATCTAGAGGTGAGGACATCAAAAATGAGTAGGCTTAGATAAGGTCATTAGGGTATAACCCAGTGGTTTGAGTTCTGGAGTCTTTCTAAGAAAAGGGACAGAGATTAGGCACACAAACATATACAAACACATCTCCATTCTCTTCCGTTTGATGTCCTGTGGCACCTCACCACTCAGCCAACAAGATGCCCAATGCTGTTCCTGGAACTTGCATCCCCAGAACTATGATCTAAGTCAATTCTGTTCCTTATAAAGCTAGCCTGCTTCATGTTTTTAATTATAGTAATAAAATCTAACATAATTCATTTCTTTTTCCATGCTGCTTGTATCTCCACACTCCTTGATGTCTGTACTATATCCCCACTATGCTCTGGTTTCTGCCTCAAACACTCCAATAGAATAGCAATAATTTTTAAAAATGTATCTGGCTCTTTTTGCAGAAGAAGTGCTGGACACCTCTAGCCAGCCACTGGGCTCATATCTTAGTGTGAGAAGAATTTGTTTGGAAAATGATGTTTTCAGTGCTCCCAGAACTAACTGACTTTGAACACACTCACACTGAAGAACACGGGACACACTGGTTGAAATACATTAGGAAAAGGAATGTCTTTAAAGGGAAGAGATAGTAGGGGGCTGGCCTGGTGCACAGTAAGGAAAGATCAGGGCTGGAGAAAGAATCAGGTTAAAAATATTCCATCTCGCCCAGGTCTGCTTCAAAAGCAAGGAGAGAGTAAGGAAAACACAGCTTTCTCTCCACCTCCACTGCTACAGATACAGAGAGGCAGAAAGGGATATTTCAGCTCTCTAAGGAAGTGCCATGTCCCAGGGCTTGAACAAATCAGAAGCTAAGGGAAAGAAAGTTTGGGAGTCACTAGGGCACTCCCATGACCGCTGGGGCACAAGCCTTGAGAATACCAAGCTCAGCCTCAGGCAGATGAGAGTGGTTCTCTAGCGGTAGCATCTGTAGGCACAAAGCAGCTCAATCATCCAAAGAATTGCAAAGCAGGAGCCAGGGGCATAAGGTGGGGTCTGTGCATTTCCTTCCATTCCTTCGGGCCTAAGGGTAACTACAAAGACTGCCTTGGGACCTCTCGAGGATGAAGACACTTAGAAGCTCTGGGACAGCAGTCTGCGCTTTGTTGATAATTTACCTGCAAAATACATCTCACTTCCAGAAGCAGCACGTTCGTATTTTTTTCACCTACCTCTGTGCAGTTGCTAGAAATGTGTTTCTGTAAATTAATTACAAGTTTGCCACTATATTATAGGAAGCAGAAAAAGAGCAGTTTACGATGAAAATTAGGATAGAGTCATCTGGATAAAAGGAAAACATCCTTCCCAGCAGGACGAGAGGCCCCTTGAGAGACAGGCCGATTTTCGGTGAGTTTAGCTCTCCTCTAGCACTCGGTTCTCTCTGCAAGTTCCTTCCATGGTTGTAAGACAGCAGCCATGTCTTACAGCCGCGTGTTCAGCTGCCTGTCAGTCCCCGGCCACCTGTGGTTATAGCTGTGGTCTCCCTTAGCTTGCAGCCACCTGGGGCAGGAAGCATCTTCTGTTTTTGTTTTGTTTCATTTTTTTTTTTTTTAATGCCAGTGGCAACTGAACTGAGAGCCTTCCCACTGAGCTACAACCCTACTCCTACGTGCTTACTTATTTATTCAGAGACAAAGCCACACTAAATCATCCAGGCTGGGCTCGAAATTCCCATCCTACTGCCTCAACCTCCAGAGTGCTGGCATGACAAACATATACCCCACTATTATGGTTTGGATCTGAAATGTCCCCTAAAAGCCTCATGTATTTGAATGTAGTGGGATACCTTTAGAACCACGTGCCACTGGGAGGTGGGGCCTGGCTGGACGGGAGGGAGGACCCGGAGGGATTCTGTCAATTCACTGAGATGGGGCATGTCCAAGGCAGAGCTTCCGGTTGTATGTTACTGACTTGTGGGCCAGGGAGTGAGGGAAAGGCACCCACCCAGGGAGTCGGAGGCCAGCTGGCAGCTTGCACTGCCATTAAGTAAAGGAAGAAGAAACACTGTCACAACTTCTTCCTGGGAAGGCTGTGGCCTCGCCTGAGTTTCCTACAACGACTTGCTTCTCACTCAGCTGGCTTTCTGTCTGCAATGCCTTGAGTAGTCCTCCAGTGCCTGCCATGGCGAACACTACTGCCAGCGGCCCATGAAGGGACTGTGTGAGACCTGCTAAAAACTAAGCTAAAACAAATCGCCTCCCTTAAGTTGTAAATGTCAGGT
Organism: Ctenodactylus gundi; assembly: GCA_004027205.1. Classification (NCBI taxonomy): domain Eukaryota; kingdom Metazoa; phylum Chordata; class Mammalia; order Rodentia; family Ctenodactylidae; genus Ctenodactylus; species Ctenodactylus gundi. The sequence goes on along the minus strand of PVKB01001276.1, from coordinate 333,617 downwards.
ATTTCATCCCAGCAATGAGAAAGTAACTAAGGCCTAAGACACTCACACCTGACCAGGAGACATCTTCTCTTGCAGCTGCAATGATCCCAAATATACACAGCTATTCTGTTATTACTTAATAATAAGAAGAGAAGCATCAAGCCAGATTTGTAGTCATTAGTCTAGAGCCACATCCTTTATTAGAAAGTTAAATATAAAATAAAATAATTTAATTATAGTCAGCTCAGAGTAGGGTTATGGCTTATTAACAATATCTTCCTTAACCCAAGTCTTGTTTATAGCTAACTGGTGATGAAAATCATGGCAATAGGAGTTTGGTCCAGAAGTAGTTTTAATATCCTGGCTTCACTTTGTTTATTGCATAGTTCAATGTGCCAGGCAGGCAACATTATCCAGCCCAAGATTAAGCCAGGTGCCCCCACAACCTGCCCACCAGGGGTCTGCACTGACAAGGATACTGCTGGATCTAAAGGTCAGTTCCCCAGGGACTCTGCCTCTTGTACGCCTTCCTTTCATCCTGTTCTCTTGGCATAACTTATAGAAATTAATCGTGTTTCTCTTGAATTTTCTCAGTAACTCTGTCACCACTACCAAAATGAAACCAAATCAAAACAAAACAAAACAGAACAAAATCACTACTGACCCAAGTTATTCCCAGAATTGAGGCTGGAAAGTCAAAGCGGTTTTCAACGTGGTAAAACAACATGCAAATTTGAAGTGAACACTAAAGATCCCTGCTCGAAAAGGGCTTGCCTATTCCTCTACTGGCAACTCTTGGCAGAAAGGGAAGGAGAGGAGAAACAAAACAGTCTGCAAACCAGGGAGAGAGACAAGCCTTCGATACAAGGGAACGTGTTCTCTAAGGGAACAGGAACGCCCTTTTTTACTAAATTCCCGCCAGCTTTCCCACGTAGTCTACTTATGCAAATGAGAGATACAAGCATGCTCAATCCCAATTGGCTGATATTTGCATATAACTACAAAGACTGTGATTCAGTCTTATTTTTGTGGGCAAAAATAAGTCTTTCAAGGACTATTTTTCTTGGCAGTTGAGCAGAAGCATGCCTCAGCAAGGACCCCAATGCTTAATTCATGGCTCTTGCAGAGACAGAGTCCACATGTGACCCCACAGCCAACAAATGACTGCCTAGGTCTATTCTGCATCTTAGGCCCACTCAGCCACCTGAGACCCTTCGTGGAGATTCACTTCCCAAAAGCTCACAGATGAAGGATTTTTTTTTTGAGCTGGAGGAAACTGAAAAGACACAAGAAAATCTTCTGCCTTTCACATTTACTCAAGAGTATAACGTAACTTTACAGAGAAGTGCCTTTCTGCCCTCTACCAGAAATGATGACAGTACAAAGTGGAAGGCTTCCCTCCGTCCTCTGAAGGTTCACAGAAAGGAGCTGACATTGAATTAGTAGGAGAAAAGATAAACGCTCACTGACACATCCAGGGGAGCGGTAGGGGTCACGGGAGTGTGACCATCCACTAATCCAGTGAAGTTCCACTGCTTGCACACCCTTCTTCCTAAATGAAGCAAGGGGAACACAGGCAGTCCTGAGGGTAAGTAAACGACCATTAAGGAGAGTGAATAGACTTGGGAAATGGAAATGAACATGTAAATGATTTTCTCTGGGATTTGAAAGAGCCTAAGGGAAGGTGTTACAGACCAAGTCTATCCAGATGTGGCTACTTCTGCAGTCTTCCTTTAAATCACCGATGATGAGATTTCAGAACAGAAAGGAAGGCAGTTGTGTTACCCTTGGCGGGCCACTGTGAGTGCAGTTCAGGGAACATCTGATGAAAGCCTCCTCCAGCATCTGTGATCTTCAAGAATCTTCTAATTTAAAATAATTGGGATGTCCAAGTGCTTTATTTGGTAGTAAATCTCTTGGGACTTCTAAGATAAAGGTTGATCACTGAAAGTAATTTTAAATCTTACCATACCAGTCTCTCACCATGCTGCATATGACAGGAGCTCAGTTTGTGTGACAGTCTTGACTGGCTCCGAAGTGTTTGTTGCCCCATAAGCTGCTATCTGTAAAGATTCAATGCCTTTTGCCTCTGCCTTGACACACCTCTAAAAATTTACTGCCTTTTGTTGACGATGTTACATAAGCCAGAAGTTTACACTACCTCTTTGAGAATAACTCATTTTCTGGGTATCTCCCACTTACACATAAAATATATATGCTAATAAATGTCTGTTTGTTTTTCTTTGGTTAACCTGCCTCTTGCTACAAGGGCCTAACCCAACTAAGAACACAAAAGAACAGTCTGAGTGTTGATCTTTCCTGCTTAGCAAACTCTTATGAAGATCAAGCTCCTTTCAGTCAATGATTGCCAGGAAGCGCCTCGCCTTCCTCCTCTAAATGGATGATAAAGATTTTCCAAAATTCAGACAAAGTCCTCCCTATATTCTGATACATCCCAATACTGTTCTGATCTAGTTTAAACTGGTTTGTTAGTTTAGGGATTAAATTCCTGCTTGTTTTGCTTTAGCTTCAAGACCAATTAATGTGGTTTTTCTCTCTTTTTTCTTTCTTTCTTTCTTTTTTGTTTACTGCTGCACATGTCTCAAGTTTCTGCTTATAAATAAATAAATCTACTCTTCTCCTTGCCAGCTCGCTTTATATCATGTTTTGATAAATTTTGACAAGTCTGAGAAGGAATGTGAGGCAACAACTTGGTTTTACTTTGAACTTAAGAACTTAAAATTTATTCTTGTTAAGAAAAACTCAGAAAATGAGTACTCACAAAATTTGAATTTTTAAAAATACAATAAAAATGTTCACTCCATTCAAAGGCAGTTGTACTAACAACATGCAAAGAGATGGATATATTGAATTATTATATTAGTAATAATTTTCTTTTAATCCAAGAACAACATAAGAATTTATAAATGATTTCATGCATACTCGGACCATCAGAGTGCCCTTAAGCTCACCTCATGCTAAACTTCACAAAGCCGGGGAGGGAAAAGAAGCCATGTTTATGCTAATGGTGGATAGATATGCAACCTTCCCGCAACCCGGAATTCTATAGTTTTGGTTTTGTCTTAAGTTTTTCCCAGCTTTCTCTCACCTTCCTCAGAAACAAACAGGAATTCTGTGTCTGCTCCAGTCCTCACCTTAAAGAGTGAACTGTGTGACTGGGGGTAACTCCTTTAGTGGAAAGAACATGGACACATGGACCTTTTAATTCCAGCTCTGTTGTGTCTAGTCAAGTAATCTGGCATAATCTTGAAAGTTTCCCCATCTCCAGATTAGAGTTATCATAAAATTTTGAAATAAGCAGACAGAATTACCATGGGTTCTAGTCTAAATTTGCCTTTGTACTACTTTTTAACTCTGTAGCGAACACACTCACATTGTATATTTTTGTCCAGCTGGGTTGCAAATGATTTCTGTCCAATTGACTGTGTAGCCACCAAGGTTATCGTTTGTGCATGTGTTGATCATTTATTTTTCATCTAAGCTAGGAATCTCACTTGTACACTTCCTACAGACTACCTGGCTTCTCCAGTACTCTCTGAATTAGTCTTGGTATATTAATGGTTCCTTTATCATTTCATTATTAATGAGGTAAATAAAATTTTGGTATGTATCAGACTAATGTTATTATCCTTCTGAAAATTTTGTTTTAACAGAAGTAACCATCCCTACCTGTTTTGAGTTGAGAGGATATAATGAAGTGCTATCAACATCATCACCAATTATGCTTGCATTTTATTAACCACTTACCTTGGGCCAGCACTCTTTAAACATTCGTGTTACATGCACTAACTCATTTAATCCTCACAATCCTATAAGGGAAACATTATCCCCATTTTACAGACAACAAAACTATGGTATAAAATGGTTAAGAAAATTACTCAAGGTCAGAGAATTAGTGTACAAATCCTCTATGAAAGGTAAGGAACCTAAGAACCCACCACTTAGAAACCTGTCTCTTTCTTTTCTGTGACCTCAGTGACATGCAAGATGGCATATGGAGCAACAGTGACAGAGGCATCGAAAGAATTTTCAACAGTCAAGGCAGAGGGAAAAACTGCTTGGGCCCAGTGGTGCAGCCTGTAATCCCTGCACTCTGGAAGGCTGAGGCAGGAAGATTTCAAGTTTGAGCTCAGAATGGGAAATTTAACAACCTAGCAAAACCCTGTCTCAAAATTAAAAAAAAAAATAAAAAATAATGGGCTGGAAATGTAGTGATGCAGCTTAGTGTGAAGGACATTGGCTCAATCCCCAGTATCCACTACCACCACTAAAAAAAAAAAAAAAAAAAATGTTTATTGATACACTACAGGAAAGCAGTGAACAAGTTCCAAGAGAGGATGGCACAGTCAAGGTGAGAGGTTAGAATTTTAGCAAGAGAATGACGGGGAGGCAAATGGTCTGAGTTGGCAAATATGGCTGTTAGAAATACGGTTGCTCAGGCATGCAAGTCATTGTTAATCTCCCAGGAACTCCTACATCATAACTAAAGTTGTATCTCAAAGTTGCAAATTGGCAAGTTCACTTTCTTTGGCCTCACGGAAGGTCTCATTGGGAAAAAAAGATTTTTTTTATCTTACGCTGTTTTAGTCTTATTAGTGTAATATCTTATGTCTTCTCAGTTTGTACTGAGCAAGATTGCTCTAATGGGATAGTTTTGCCGTTGAGGGTTTTAACCCTTTTATTGCCAATAAATAATTCAGTTAGTTCACGGTAGTTAGCAATTTGTCACCATCCAGGTGTTACTGAGGAATCGCTAGATGAGCTGAGTGGAGGCCGCTTTCCCCACACCATTCTCACAGCCCGGCTGTCTCCCCGTCCTGCTCTCCCTCGTGTTCAGCCTCCAGATGACTTCTCCAGCCACTACTCCAGCCCCAAGGATGTGTGTGCCTCTGTATGCTGACATTCATCTTTAAGGAGATGAATAGACTGGTGCTATCAATTATTGTTTTCAGCGCCTGAATCCTCCTTCAAAAGCAGTCTGGTCCTTTGATAACTGCATGTAACTTTAAAGAAGACAAAGGGAAGTCTGGGCTTTTCTTTATGCTATGGTTCACGGTCAAGAAGTCTCACTCATGACTCAAAGTCATTAACCAGGTATATGTAAAGGAAAGAGAAAAGTAGGACAATCTCATTCCTATGTGCAGAACGCAAGTCTATTCTCCCACACCTTAAGAAGGAGGAAACAGAATATTACAGAGGACACAGAGAGGTCCATGTAACATTTACCTTACAGACACACAGATGCGAGATTGTTCCTGCCCTATCTTTGGGATGGCTCAGCATCTCATGTTCTATTGTCCCTATGTATTGAAGGATCCCAAATTTTGTAACTGCCTTGATTTCTGATTCTGTCCCATGTGATCGGCATAAAAAGACCTGAGGCAGAACCATGACTAGCAGTTGGCTGCATATTTCTTGAGAGAAGGGAGCCCCTAAGTCAGGCATCCTCAAGGGTGTCCCAAAGGTGCTTAGGGGCCCTTGAGCTTCTGTCCTATGGTCCATGAGTTGAAACCGTTCTCATCATAATATGAAGACACTGTTTGTCTTTTTTCACTGGTAAAACATTTGTAAAACATTGATGAGTAACACTGCTGACATGTTAATACAAACCCAGCAGCAGCCCCACTATGGACTAGTGTCACGTGAAGTTTGTACTTCTGACGTGTGACTGCCAGCAGCCAGACAACAACTCAGGACATCATTAGTGCTGGAAGCTAGGTCTTCTGGCCCACAGCCTAGTGCTCCAAATTTTTCTTTGGGTACTCTGACTCCTATTGGTATTCTGGCTTTGAAAGAAGTGTACAGAAAGCCAACCACCATCATTTCTCCTTTATCTTGCTTCTCATGTGGTCTGCTCTAATTTTTCTATGTAGAAGCAAGAGTAACTTATTTTTAAACAAACTACACCCTATAATGGAATATTTCCATCTTCAAAAATATATCCAGTATAGCTATAGAATTTATTATTATTATTATTATCCCCATAAATCACATTTTAGAACAATTTTACCAAAAATAAGAAAACATCACTCTGGAGTTAGCAATGCAGTTGCTTGCTGTCAATCCTCTCTCTTAAGTAGTAATACGTGTCACAGTGCTCAAGTTGTAAGACAGAGAGATATATTTATTCTGGCATTACACATTCCCATATTTTCCAGATGGTTAGATACAGATCAAGTCTGAAAAATACTTCCCCAAAATATGTTGCTGCTAGAAAAAAATAGGAGCTAAAAAATACCATAGAATTTCAAGGCTCCCTGTTTGATCTTAATCATTGTTTCAAGCACCTAGAGTAGTAATAGTAATAATAACTACACTAGCAGTTTGTTGCTTGGATAGAAAGCTATCTAAAGTTATATGAATAGATAGGAGAGTTTATACATAGGCTCTTGTTTTTGCCTGCAGGCTATAACTACATAGAGTATCTACTTAAGACATTGGAAGCTGTCTAACTTTATATTTCAAGACATCATAGGGCATTTCAAGCAAGGTCATATTGATATTAAGTTCTGCTAGGCCAGTCTTCATTATTATTATTTTGACAAGTGTTTCCACGGATCCTGCCATCTCCATCTGTGCCACACTTTAGGCACCAGAGAAGGTAGAGGTCCGGCTCCCACTCAGAACTTGGGGTTTCCAGAGACATGCATCTAGTGAAGATTAGATCCAACTTGTGGGTAATGGAGAGTCAAATACGCAACATCAAAACATACCACTTCGACATATGAATTATTTTGAGCTGAAAACAACTGAGAAAAAGCAGACATAAGAAAAATTCTCCACACTCATTCTGTTTGCTCAAAGCAGTATATATATTTGTAAAGGTATTTTCCTTTCTCTCTCTACCAGGATGGGCAGAAGTGAACACTAAAGTCAAATCTAAACACTTATCCTTGAGGCATTTACACAATTAAGTATTACTAAAGAGTCCTGGTCTTCCATTACTTTCCTCATATATTTACTTCTCGTAAGTGGCCACCCCTGCTTGTCTGCTCTCAAGGCTGTATGGAACAGTGACAGCCTCTGTACTCTGTGACTCACAGTGGTCGGACATCCATAATGAGAACTCTGGAAATCTTAGAAGCTAAAAGTGACACTCAGTGTTTCTAGCACAGCTTTTGCTGTGATCTGCAGTGCTGAGAGACACTTTAGAAGAACAATGACATGCCAGGTACCAGAAAACATTGCCTGAGAAGCCAAGATGGCAGTGGTGAAGGAATGTTCTGTCAGTGCCTGTGCATGACTCAACCAAAACACCGAGCTTCAGTGAAGAAATTGCCCCTGCAGCTCGATAGGAAAGATGGAAAGCTTGCAGGAAAGTGTCCAGAGGACCAGAGGAAGAACACCAAAGATTGCCGGTAAGTGAGCACAGGTCCCTAGGTGAAGAGAGGGGCCTGGAGCCAGGAGCCATAGAGGATGGATGTGCTTGAGGCCCCTGAACTGTGAACCTGCAACAATCCAGTGCACGGGAGGTTTGCAACAAAATCAACAGCCAAGAAAGTATCACCAATCTAGTGGTTCTGCACCTCAACAGCAACCCTGGGCTACGGCATGACAGAGCACCGAGTCATCCTGGGTGCAGTGGAAAGGCACAGAGAGGCTCCATCTGTTAGGAATACTGAAACCATGGTGTTGGAATTCCTGTCTGCTGGAAGGCCCAAAACAAATGGGTCATAGGAAGAAGAGAGGGAACGAGTTGCACCGTTCCCCTCAGATGGCAGGATCCAAGGTCTTGGATGTGGAGACTCTCCAATCAAAAAACACAGGGAGCAATTGCTTTATTCTTCTCTTGCTTTTGGACTTCAGCCTCACCTCCCTTCAATGGTTTTCTGTGGACATACTGAACTTAAATTTTTTTTTCTGCAATTCGTTTGTGGGTTTTTTTATTTTTCTTTTTTTCCTTTTTATTTCCTTGTGTCCTTTCCCCTCTTTTTGTTTCTGTTATTTGTTAGTTTCTGCATTTCTATTCTCTTGGCTAGCTCTTTCTGTTGTTTTTTGAAAAGCCTTCCTACAGATTCTGAAGACACACTCTCTCTATTTCACTCATAAGTCTCCCTGTTTCTTCTTATTTTTGTTTATAGTGCTTACATTTATTCACAGTCCTCTGATCAGGAGTTGAAACTTTGTCATGCTTTTCTCTACCCTATAAAAATTGATTCCTATTATACTCCCAAGGATAACTCCTCCTCTCAGTCTGCACTTTCCCTACTGTTATCATCCTTATTAATAGTTTTGTTATGTATTTATAGCTCATAGCTATATGGCTAGACATGTAAAGAGGCAATAATTTTATAATATTTAGCTAGACTATTTAGATCAATAAGGTAGATTTCTTTCTATATCATCAACAATAATTTAGTGTTACCTTGAACAAATTCCTCTAATTTCTTACTAAGTAATCTGTACAGAAATCTTCATTAGTTGTACAGATCATATTTAAAATATTGAAAGGAGAATGGTTGTGTAAATCAATATCTTCTTTTCATAAGTCTATAGCTGTTATATATTAAGCTTAACCATAAATATGAATATAATCCCACTATTAAAATGGGCATAGTGGGTGGAGCCTATGAAGGGTTGACAGGTCCTGGTGGTTTAGTTAGCCTAAGCACGCAATATCGTGACAGTGATACAACAGATATTAGTGGAACATTTTTACAAATGAAAAATAGGTATACTCAAATAGAAACACTGAGAGTGTAGACTATACTTATTAAATGTTAAAGGTAGAATAATTGTAGCATTAAACTGGTTATCAGGTCCTGTCAATAATTTCTTAGTTGTAGGTTGTACTGTAACTGTAAACTTTTGTTAGAATTATGGCTGATGACATAGATATTGATCTTCATTTCCAATATAGACCAACAAATATTTTCTTGCTCTGTAACCTGTTCCTCCTTCACTGAAAAGTGGAGATTTGGTAACCAGCAGAAGGTTGGTCATTAAGAGGACTCCGAACATTAATAGCTGAATAAGCTAAAAGCAGGCATAAATTCTAAATCTGAAGAAACTCAAGGAAATTCTAAGAATAGAAATAATATAACAGAATAATCTGCATAGTAAAGCCACAGTCCATTGACACTTCCTGAACTACAACCCACAGCAACAGATTCATAAGGAAACAAGGCAATAAATCACCCGCAAAAAGGCCTGACTCCCCAGAAGCTCATACCATGGATCACAGAGTAGCAAAGCCTACAGAAAATGAAGTCAGGGCTGGAGGAAAGGCAGAGCAGTTAAAGCTCTTGCCTAGCAAGCGCAAGTTCAATTCCCCAGCACCAGATAAAGCCAGGCATGGTGGCACTTGGCCTTGTAATTTCAGCACTTGGGAGACTGAGGCAGGAGGATTGCCATGAGTCCAAGGCTAGCCTGGACCACACAGTGACCTCAGTATTGGCCTGGGCTACAGAGTGAGACCCTCTCTCAAAGAAGAAGAAGAAGAAGAAGAAGAAGAAGAAGAAGAAGAAGAAGAAGAAGAAGAAGAAGAAGAAGAAGAAGAGGAGGAGGAGGAGGAGGAGGAAGAGGAGGAGGAGGAGGAGGAGAAAGAAAGAAAGAAATGAAGTAAAAAAAAAAGTGAACCTAATGGCCAAAGAACATAAACAAGATACGCAAGAGGTGCTCAGGAGGTTCAAAGGGGACACACTCAAAGAAACAACAGCCTTAATGGACAAAATGTTGATGGATTATAATGAAGACACGGGTAAAGAGAAAACAAGGCAATACAAGAAATGAAGAAACATTTCAGTAGAAAAATAGACTGAAAGCTGAACTTCAGGATGTAAAAAACTCACATGGAAAAAAATGAGAAGCCAACTCATTTACTAAGATAACAAATTAGTCTGCCCACGGCCCTGCAGGTGTTAGGCTGCCCTACGTGTATCATCCTGACACCAGAAACAGCAGTATTCTGGCCACTGCCAGTGCTGTCAGTGATAAAGTCACTTCCTCTCATCCAGAAGTTTCTGGTTTTGTGCCAGCATCCATGAAGCTATGGCAGACTAATTTGTTTTCTTAGTAAAGGGTAAAACTTCAGACCTTTCACAGTTCTTGACATCAATTAATAAAAACTGCAGTATATAAAACTTCCCACCAAACTCATGTAGAGGAGATTGTTTAGTACCTGTAAAGGTCTATTTGTCTATAAAAATTATTCTGAAAAGCACATTACATACCTGTTCCTAGAAACTTCAGGACAAGACGTTTATATATGTCCTTCTTTTTTCCTTTAAAGGACACAAGATAAGGGCATTAGACAAAGGCAAATCCATTCTTCATATAATTAAATAAAAGGAAATAATGACCAAGATATAGATATACTGGAACAAAAAAGAACCCAGGTGTCCTACTTCTCCCTCACCGTCAGCATCAAGTACAAAGGAAGCGGGCCAAGAGATCAGCCCTATGCACAATTCTATGTCAGGTGCACAGATTCAAAAATCACAGAAAGCAGGCAATGTTTCAGGCACTTATTGTAATAGCCGAGGCAAAGCAGGCATGACGGTTGTCCCACTGCCTCCACATGTCAGTCTTCGCAGGCAGCCTTCTCTTAGAACGTAATTCAAAATGGTATTCCAAGGGAAACCAAGATTTAACACTTTTGTTACTAATCCTGTGTTGTTTTATTTCTACCAGAATGTGATACTTTCTTCTGATGTTGGTTAGATGTCCCCTGGCTCTTAGACAGCACCATCGGGAGGAGGAGCAAGCTGACTCAGGAAGGGGTCAGCTCAATGAGGAAAGGGCCCCAGGGCCTGTGAGGTGCCACAGCCGAGCAGCTACCTCACAGGAGCCCTTAGCCAAGCCCTGTCAGGGCTTCCCCAAGAGGCCTCTGTCTTTGGTTACATATTTGGAGGCCAATACCTTTTTTCTACAAGTCTCAGTTTCTGCAGGGCACAGCCCATCCTCATGCTGCATCAGCCATAAAGGTCTAGTGGCAGGGAAATGTAGAGTGACTAGAAGATTAAAAAAAAAAAAACAAAAAACACTGATTTCCAACAGCTCTGACAAAGGGCAATTACACTAGAATCTCTAGGTAGAGACGAAGACGAAGACCACTGCCTCCACTATTATAGTCAGGTAATACTGATAGAATACAGCTAGAAATTTAAAAAACAATTATTAGAGAAAAATATGAAAGTACAGTTCTAAACATATGAATATCAAATCAAATGACTTTATCCTAAAAGTCATTCCATTCTGCTACAGGAGGGGATGAAAGTGAGTATATATATATATATGTATATATATATATCATGAAATAGATCTCAAAGCTCTAATTCATTGGTTTTTTGGTTCATTCATTCGAATATAGATTTGTTGATCCTCTAGTGCCAGGCACTCCCCTTAAAGATCACAGTTCAGAAGAGAAGACAGCCAAGGGAAGCTGCAATTCTAAGGCCACAGGGGAGCAAGTGCAACATGCTGCAATAGCATAGCGGATGGCCCGTCCTTGTCTGCCTTCTCCTGCTGTCCCACCTAGCCTCCCCACCCTGTGCAGAGCTCTAGTGACCATGCCCTGGAGACTGGGCTGGGTTCTCCTTGGGACTACAGTACTGGAAACCATTTACCAAAGACACATGGCATTTTTAGTAAATTTGGGGTTTTTTGCTTGTTCATTTGTTTGTTTGCTTGTTTGTTTTTTTTTTTTTTTTTGAGACTGAATCTTGCTATATGAACCAGGCTGGTGTTAAGTTCGCTATGTAACCCACTATGGTACCAAACTCACCATCGTCCTAGCTCAGCTTCCCAGCGCTGGGATTACAGGTGCACACTTCCATGCCTGATTACTTTTACTAAATCTTAAAAGCATCTGAATAGCATTTTCTTTTTTTTATTATTTAAAATAGGGATTTCCAGAAAGAATGACAAATTCAAACCCTGACCTTCGTAAATAAATCCTAAGGCTACCTGCAAATCTGAAGCGGCACATTCTAACTGGGGTAAGCAGACAAAAGGAAGATTAATAAAAACGGGACCATGGCACCATGGCACACTTGGGGAAGTGCCACAGAAGAGCCTTCTGTGGAAACTAGCTGGGCAGAACACAGCTTCCCAAGGGCACATGCAGAACTGGGCTGCAGAAGATGAGCCCACGCTGAGCCCTTGGCTCGTGCCTCAGGAAACAGGGACAGCTGTCTCAGCCACAATAACAGGGTTCATGTTTGCCATATAGATATATATGCTGTCCAGCATACCTCTTCAGGTAACCAGGGACATCAAATCCCTTCCAGGGACTCCTTAAGTACAATCTTTTGATTTTCCAGTATAAACAGTATGTCTTTTACCCTATGCTGTGGCAAAAAGACAGGACAACTGGACTTGAACATCAGTCACAATTTGGTAGCTTGATGACATTGGGAAAGTCACTGAACCTCTCTGACATTTGTTTCCTTGGCCTGTAAAAGGAAGCAATAATGGCAGCTTTGTCACAGCAGATAGTCAGAAAGAGCAGCCATCAGGATCCATGACCTGAGCCTATACCTAGAACACGGCAGCTCTGAATCGCTGACTTCCTTCAGCACAGCCTGTAGTTCCTTATTTAATATGTAAAAGAGAAAAATTCCTGCATTTAATAAGCAGTATCTCTCCAACCAGTACAGAGAAGATATGGGACAATATTAGGAAGCTGTCACACCAAAACCCAGCTCTGCCACACGTCACTGGATTGTAATATCCTGTTGCTGAATATCTATTTGGTATCCTCAACATTATCATGGGTAGCCCAAGTTTTCAGAAAATTCAGGTAGACAGAAAAAATAAAGTCTAACTTTTTCTCAAGTTTGAAAAGACACTTTTGTTCCAAACCCTGTTGAGCCAGGCGTACCAGTGTAAACTGAGGGGAACATGGAGGGTAGGATGAGGACAGAAGTAGGGGTCCCTGGGGAAGTGCCCCAGGCATGTGCACATCCTACAGGAACGTGCAACTGGGAAAGAATTCTCCTGGGATCAGGAAGGAGGGAGAACAGCTGGCCTCTATCTATAGGACTTTAAATGGCAACACACTCAAGTCAAAGGCCAGCATCCATTTCTTCAAATCTCTTAAGTGCCTCTTGTTGGTGCAGAAAGATGAACTCAGATTGTCACTCTGAACAGCCCTTAACAGGGACTTCTGACAGGCCTCTACGTCCCCCAAAACCAGGCTTTCCTGTCCTTAGTACCAGTATGATGGAGTACTCAGTTTGGGAGGTTTGGTGAGGGTGCAAAATCAGACTTGAAACGTATTCAGTCTTCATCTTAGATTTAAAGCCTTTGCTAGAAAAAAAAAAATGGCATTGCTTTTCATCCTGACTAGCCTAATCTAAAGCACTGAGCTAACCCTGCATTTTCTTTAAGCACAGGAGGGCACCTCAGCAATGTATATCCTTTTGCAGTAATAGGTGGGCCTTCAGCGGTCTGTCAGCCATGATCTTTTAAAAGGGAAAACAAAGTAAGTCATAAAAACAGACTAATAACCTAATATAAACAACTAACAGCCAGAATCTTTTCAATCCCTCTTTCTATTTTACTAATGACCTTAAAATCTCCCTGTGCCTAATGATATAGCTACAAGATTGAAGGGGCCACCCAACCTAGTCAGGACTCCACACAAGTGAGAAACAAGGCTTTATTCGGGCAGGCAACTGAGGATCCTGGCTTGGTCAGGTACTGGTTGCTCATGCAAATCTCTCCTCACCTACTCACATCATAATGCTCAGGACTCTGGGAATGACTTGCAAAGCGCATCCAGCCCAAGAGTCTCCACTGAATGATTAGTTAGCCCAGGGAGATCTTTAAAAAGATTCTAAGGAACATAAAATTACTGCAGTGTCCGATTAGTTACAGTCCCCAAAATGAACTGATTTTTTAAAAACTTCTTTGGTAAGATCTGCCCTAATAAAATAGTAATTTGTGAGATGATGCTCTGCATGTCCAAAGTCACACTCAACTCCAAGGGATCTGTAGAGTTACAGTCGATGACAGGAGCAGGGGTACAGTATATCTATCATAATTTTACTCTGAATAAATTGTGAGCCAGAAACACTGGGCACAGACTCAGTGAATAGACAATCTTGCTTTCCCAAATAGAGGACTGGAAAAGACCCACAATAGTAGTTTGGGAGTAAAGAAAACTCGAGATGTGCCACAGGCCACACAACTGTGAGCTTCATATACCCCAAATGTGCTAGTCTCACAACCAGGGATCCCTAGGGGGTTGTAATGGGAAAAGCCATGGTCAGTCCTCATAGCCTGGCCTCAGTAAGGCAGGCAGGCCATTTGAGTGTAGGGAGGTTGCTTCCTGGATGCCCTTTTGGGGAAGCATTAGTTCTCTGGAGAAACAAGCAAAATCGTGTGTGTGTGTGTGTGTGTGTGTGTGTGTGTGTGTGTGTGTGTGTTTATGAAAGAGAATTTAATAGGTTAGCTTACAGGATCAGGGGCGAGAAGGTTCACAATGGCAACCTGCAGGTTGCCAAGCCAAAGGATCCATCAGTAACTGCTCGGTCCAAGAAACTGAGAAGTGGAAAGGTACAGAACAAGAGGAATCAACGACGCAGGGCCAGCCAAGACACAGAAGCTCCCGGAAAAGTCACTGATATGAGTCGGTGCTAAAAGGCTTTAGATTAGCCAGGTGCGGTAATGCACACTCAGGAGGCAGAGGCAGGAGGACTGCCATGAGTTGGAGGCCAACTTGGGCTACAGAGTGAGTTCAGGAGTAGCCTGGACTACAAAGGCAGACCCTGTCCCAATGAAATGAGGGGTAGGTGTTAGAAACTGGAGTTTGATGCCCACAGACAATGGCAGTAGCAAAACACACGTGCTCAGCAGAACGGAGGTTTTAAAAGTGTGTGTCAACTTCCTTCTTCTTTCCTTTCCACTCCATCTAGGCTACAAGTCATTGGCTCATGCTACCTACAGCCATAGCGGTCTTCCCTTCAGTTTGCTGGCTTACATGCCAGTCACCCCTGGAACTCCCCTACAGCCTCACCCAAAACTGTGCTTTACTAGTCTGCTAGGCATTTCCCAATGCAGTCAAGCTGACCCAATTAATGGTCATGGGGTGAGGGTTAAGACTGTCAGCTTTATTATTTTGGTAAACAGAATTAGAAAAAATATCAGGTAAGTGTATTTGTCCATATTGTATCATTATGATACAGTGATTTCTGAGACCTTGAAATCAAACACACCTTTAGAAACATTTCTCCATCATCAAAAGTTCAAATTTCTCCCTCCAACACTATGTCACTGTGTCATTCGGATGACATCTGTAATGCCTGGCCAGTGCGGTGGCATGGTGCAAGGATTCGGTGTCCCTGTGCCTACAGCTCTGCAAGCAGTCAAAAGGAAATGGCTGGGGAGTGGAGCTGGCAGAGGAGGGCAGGAAAGGAAGGCGATGACAGAGGGATGGTGTAGCCCATAGTGTCCAACTGGCAGAACCAGGGCCCCATGGCCATGGACAGCCAGTAGTGTGGCTTCATGGGCTGTAAAGTTTCTAACATCATAACATGATTTACAGCAACATTTTTCATGACTCAAACGCACAGTGCTCAAGCACAGACTGCATAGGCAACAATTAAACACATGTAGGAGAGGGTGTGGTTCAATGCAAATTCCTCCTCTCCTCTACCCCCTGCTCCTGACTCAGTTACGTTGCTTTTTTTTTTTTTGAAATCCTACTATAAATTGAAACCAGTGCCTTTGCATTGAGCTACTTTCAGTAAGTCACTAAGTTCCCCAGGCTGGGCTCAAAATTGCAGTGCTCTGGGCTCAGCTCACCAGAGTGCTAGGATTATAGGCCTGAACCACACTGTCAATATTTGGAAGACGAATACACGTGCGCACGTGCGCGCGCGCGCACACACGCGCACACACACACACACACGCACACACACATGCACATTCACACATTCCAGATATCTGGGGATATTTTACATGCAGCCTGAGATAATTCCTCTTTAATCAGTGAAGGTCAGGCAAACCAAAATGTTGGAAATCCATGATTAAATAACCCAAAACTCAGACATGTAAAATCAGCAAAGTGCACTGGTTTTTGATGGGGCAGCATGATTCGTTCTAGGGCTCTGGTTACCGAATGTCACTCACTGCACTTGCATTCTCCTTACACTACAAGGAGAAAGGCCAATGTCTCATCCTCCAGGGATACCAATTAAAATATGTACCAGGTGGCCAGCACAGACAGGGGCCAAATAAAGCACCAGTGAAGATCAAGACACAGGCATGGACCAGGCCAGTCAGCTCGTTTGCCTCTTACATTCAGGTGCCATCCTGGTGGCCCTTACACTGCCTGACCCAGCTCAAGAACACTGGCTTTTTAAAGTACATACTCACCTTTCTAAAAAGGAAATAAAAACAATTTTCCAAGTTAAGAGGCAAATAGCACCTGGTAAGGGTCTGTACCTCTTGCACACCTCTGACAAATTCGGCTCTCTGGAATACCCAGGCTAGAGACTGAGGCAAAACAGACCCTGAAGACAATGACCATCCTGGATGGATAATAGAGTAGGAGAGCCAATTGTTCAAAGTCTCCCCAAACCTCATGGCCCTGTTCTGCTGCCACTTCTCAAAAAATGTTACCCGAAAGAAACCTCTCTGAGCAGCTACCTGTGGCCTCCCTACAACATCACTGATGTGTTGTCTCCTGTCCTATCAGACATCAAATTTCAGGAAGACAGAGCCCACCTACATTTAATCTCTGACCCTCTAGAAGGCTGGGGATTGTGCCACATGTCTGAGCAAGTAAGTTTGCAACATGTTGGCCCAAGTCAACCCAGAATAGAGAAAATGCACAAGTGTGGGACCCTGACTAGGCCCGGAATAATTGTAGGTAGAAGGCAGCTCATACCCTGATAATCTCCTCTCCACAGGCAGGAGTGGAGCCACTCCCTCTTATCCCAGGCCCAGGATGGCCCCCAGCTCAGGTTTCCTCTTACCTAAATTCTTAATTTTCCCCTGCTTCCAGACCTTTACCAGAAAATACATGGTCAGGTTTCGAAAGACTCACCACGCAAATTAGGCGACTTTCAGACCCCAAATTTCCTCAATCAGTGAATGACCCTTGTTCTATTACCCTGGCTGACCTTCCTCCCTTTAACTGCTTATAAGCCTGGCCCTCACCTCCAATAAATGAGCTGTTAACACTGACTCAGTCTCCCAGATGTGATCCCTGGAAACCCTGCTCCCCCAGACTTCGCTGGTTCCTGATCGCCAGTGGCCAACAGAGGCCAGAGACTCCAGAGCCCCTGACAGAGGAAAAGCTGAATTAGGAGGATGTTGGGGTGGAGGAAGGGAGAATGAGGAGATTCAAGTTCCGGAACGAAGAAGAGACCTAGTCAGCCTCAGTAATGTCTAAAACACCACCAGCAGGAGGTCTGTGACCCTGTCCCTGGGGAAGATGCCCCTTGTTTCCCTTTCAGTATAAAATAAATGGAAACTTTCCACATAACAGTGAGAAATGAATTGTCTTCACTTTAATGACCCTTCCTGGCCCAAGCATAATTGTAAAATTTGTTGACACTCAGTGTTGGTAACAGTACGTTGAAAATGGTACATTCATGCACTGCTAGTAGCACTGTGAGAGGGAAAAATATCCAGCCAAGTATCTTTCTGGCCATAAAAATGTTCATACATCTGATCACATAATTTTAATCCTAAGTCAATATTCTTTGGAAATAAATCAAGACAGAAAATTTAAAACATGTACATATTACCATATTCGATAATACAAAATGAAACAAACCAAAGGTCAGCAGTAAGGAAATGAGTGCATAATTTTATGGTTATTTCAATTATAACGAATTATATATATATATATATATATTAAAATAGATATTTATTGGGGTATTTGTGGCCGTATGAAATTTTTATAATAGTATTAAATGAGAAAAGCAGAGTTCAAAATTTTATAAATACTATAAAAATAACTTTGCAAAAATCAATATGCAAATAGAAAAAAAGGATAACACTCAAAGAGAAATGAGATGAGAAGGTTTAAGGTAGTGTTAGTGTGAAGGTAGTGAATGTTTTCAAACTTAGTATTATTAAATGTAAAGCTGCTATTTGAGAGCATTCCAGAGAACGAATGAAAAAGAGAGATGTAAGAAAGTAACATAGAAGCCACAAAGGAAAACACCTTCGCCTACACAAAATTCACCGACAATACGGCCCACATCCTCCAAGTGACAATAAGTACTTGTTACAGAGGATTTTCAAAACAGATAATAAGTAGATAATTGTTAATATGAAGCCATGCTAATAAATGTACTATTTATTTGGAAGGAGGGTTATTCATTCTTTCTTAGCAAATAGCATGCATACATGATTGTATCAGATATTTATGAAGAAGGAAAAAGTAATTTCAACTTAACGTAGCAACAACCTACTTGAAGCTGGTCCTGTAGTGGTGGCCCTGCCTTTAACCAGCTGTGTGGAATTGAGCACGTGGCTAAGATGGTGCGGAGCCTCAGTTTCTCCAGGTACAGAAGGAAGAGACTGGACAGCAGCTCTGACTTCCCCTTATCCTAGAGAGGTGACATCATGATTAAGAAGGAAGATCGGCGTCCACCCCACCCTCTCTCCATTTTCATGCGTGCACTCAGGCCATGTGAAGACGCAGCAAGGAGGTGGCTACTCACCAGAAACCACCCCCAACAGCACCTTGATCTCGGACTTCTAGCCTCCAGAAACATGAGAAAATAAATTCATGGAGTTCTGAGCTTTCCTATTTTTATTTTTTATAAGATAGGTCTTACTTTGTAGCCAGGCTGGTCCTAAATTTTCAATTGTAGTTTAGGCTGGCCTTGAATACAAGGCAATCCCGTGCCTCAGCTTCCAGAGTGCTGTGATTTCAGGCATGCACTCTCACGCCTGGCTTATGTGACACTGAAGAATTGAACTCAGGGCCTTGCATTTGCTAGACAAGTGCTCTAATTGCTGTTGCTATTCAGCCCCTGGAATTCTGTTATTTAAGCCACCCAGTCCTTGGTGTCTTTATAGCAACTCAAGCTGATTATCACACCCAAATCTAATGCCTCACTGCTAATCCTTTAATACTATATCTTCTGATATTTTTCCTATGTATCTCTACATATTTTTAAAAATAAGACTGAGATCATATCACTCAATACCCTTTTTTATTTTTTACTTAACACAGTATCAACTTTAATAGCTATATGGAATATGTATGAGTAGTGGGATAAAACAAGTAAAATTTATATATACTTTATAGATTTATAAATCATTATACATAAAACAAAACACAGTGTTTCTCCTTTCTAAGTACAGAAAGTTACATAAATCCTATCAATGGGGAAAATTATAAACTGAGTCACTCTATTTGGAGAGAGTCTGAATTAAAACCTACGAAGTCACCAAAGAGCATGAACATAACATAGACGAATTCTCTGTAAGTCTTTGTAATTGCAAGCAACAGACTAAACCAGGCAGAGCTGAAGTCAAAGAAACCAAAGAGGCAGGGCAATATGGCAGAAGGGGAAATTTTCAGTAATCCCCCATTCCTCTAACATGACAGTGACAGCCCATCCCCAAACTGTAATAAAGGCAGCTACACCCCCCAAAGGTTTAACTGGAGTAGTCTGAGGACAGTCCAAGGGGATTAGTGATGTGTCTGGGTTGGCTTGAAATTCAAGGTTCACAAGAGCCATAACTCTGCTGTAAACACCCATAAAATTTTAACCCTTGAAAGCTCACAGAAGTCTTGGAGAAGGTACTGAATTTTCCGTACAATATCAGACACAGAGCTTGAGCCAATTTCCCTTAAATTTCACTGGATGAGCTCAGAAGATGTGCAGATTATACTGATGTCTTATAATTTATTTATCCAGTCCCAAATCAGTGATTTTTCATTACTTTATGTGGTTACTGTACTAAACGTAACAGGAAACAGTAATCCAAGATGTTAGTAAAAAATGAAATCTAGCCAAAGATCATGCTTTGATATTACAAATATGAAGAAGTAAAAACATAGTAGACAATAAGTAAATATAAAATTGGAGCTTTACAAAAGTTAAAAAGAATGAGAAATCATGAAATATTTTTGGGGATGTTTGTTCTTTTGTTCTGTTTTGTTTGTTTTATTGTCTTGTTCGTGTGACTGCTTTGGCACTGTGGACCAAGTGGGGACCTTCTCATTGAGCTACATCCCCAGCACATTTTTTAGTTTTTTGATTCCTGAGTCAGGGTCTTGCTAAGCTGACAAATTACCCAGGCTAGGCTCAAACTTGCAATCTTTGCATATATCACTATAATCACTATAATCTGTCAATATATAATCTTGAAACTACAAAATATAAATTGAAAAGACTTACTACAAGCTGTTTAAGAATCTAAATAGCCCAATAACTATGGAAGATAAATTTTTATTATCTACAAATTATGTTTAAAAATATTCTCGACTTCAGTTGGCGTTCTAAGGTCTTCTGTATTCCCAAGCCCTGGACAATTTGTGTGCCGTGTAAGCTACTGCCACGGCATCTGAGGTGGCCCTATGTGGCTGTCTCCTTCTCACCATTACCTATGACTACATTTCCCCAGGAGACGGTAGCACCATGGGGGAAACAACTGCCCTGATCCCTGTCAGAGTACCAGCTTGAAATAGATTTATTGAATGAATGCAGAAAGCCTCAAGAAAATCTACCAAAAACTGATTAGAAGTGCTAAAAATATTAAACAACTGTAATCAGGTGGACATCTAAAACAATACAAAGCTCTATTAAATATCAGTATTTAGCAATAACTGCAAAAGGCCCAGGAACAAAATGAAGGAAAAATATGCAGAAAGTGTAAGAACTAAGCATCTACTTCTAGGAGGACATGACTGACAGAATATCCACCCGCCAAACATTGAGGCAGTTATCAAATATTATGACCATAAAAATATTGAAAGGTAAAAAAATAGTCAGGATAAAATGCTACCAAAATTACCAATATTCAGTGTGTGTGTGTGTGTGTGTGTGTGTGTGTGTGTGTGTGTGTGTGAAAGTTACTAATTTGTCCAGGCAGGCACAAACTTGTGGTCCTCCTGCCTCAGTCTCCAGAGTGCAGGAATCACTGGTGTGCATGACCTCTCTTAACTCTAATGTTCTTAAATATAGTCCTAGCTGGATATTTCAAGGCATGGAGAAATATATATGTATCATGCATACATGCACACATGTATACATACATTGTATACAGTATATGTGTGTGCCATATACATACATGTACACAAAGTTCTTCACACATACAAACCACAATAGCGGGTGATTATTTCTGAGTGTGTAGATTATTAGTGCGTATTGCTGATTCTTTACCCTTTATTTTCTAATGTTTCCATAATGAAATTATTACCTCTATGATCAGAGTCAAGACAAAGTGCCCCTCTCAAAGTACCCATGAGATCCTCAAGATACTCTGAGGTGAGGACACGATCAGAATGGTCACACTGGCTGGCCTCATCTTTGGAGGTCAATGCACAGCCAACAGGCATATAACTAAATAGCAAGTAACACAGATTAGAATGTCAGTGCCTGAAATAAGTGGTTGGCTGGTTCCAGATGTTCTTAAAATCCAAGTTGCATTTAGGAACCTCGATGGAGCATCAGAAGGGAACAAAACAGATGGGGTGTTTATCCTACTCAGCATTGGTTTTGTTTCATTTTGTTTTAAAAGAAATTTCCACCAAGTCAGTATTTAGTCTCCATTTTCTTACGTATCTCATAAGGAAGAATACTCTCTTTTCCTTCCTCCTGGAAGACAAGAGTCTTCCTCCCAAGTCTATAAGACAAATGTCGGGGAAAATAAATTGGCACAGGTTATGTGCTATATCCTCCCAGCTAGTCAACCTCACCTTTGCCCTTCCAATCAAAGCTTTGTTTGTTGTTTTCAAAAGGACTCTTGTGAATCAAAATGTCAGCATAATATAATATCACCATCAAAGCAGCAGTAAAAGAAGAATATTATTGGATGACTATAACATGCTGGGCAATGTCTCACATACTTTTCATGTAATAAATATCTCATTGGTTCTTCTTAAGAACCCTAAGGAATTCTAATTCACAAGGAAGTGCCAACAATACCCTTCTTTCTTGCACAGAGGAGGACACAGAGGCATGGGGAGGTAAAGGAACTTGGTCTGGCTCATCTAGCCAGAGTGTGATGTCACTAGATTTTGATCACAGGAAGTCACAAAGGAAAAGTAAGAGAACAAAAAGCAAGAATGCTGCTCAGATACATAGCCCTCTGCCCTTAACAGAAATGAAAGTTGGGAAGGACAGATAAGCAGGAGGGAGAGTGAGATTCCATGAGAAAACGAATCAGTCAAAACAGATAGGAGGATAAGAACTTGAAAAAACAAGGGAGAAAGGCAAGCATAGGCCACCAAGCAGAGCCCGGAAAACAAACAGGTGGAGTGATGAGGTCAGGCAGGAAGTGACAGGAGAGGCAGGCAGCCAGAGGGGCCCCGGGAGGCATGCTGGGCCAGGTGCCAGTAGAGGAAAGAGGGCAGTGTGAAGGTAACGCAAAGGACAAGAGATGAACTGAAAATCAATGACAAGAAGTTTGGGGGGGAGGGGAGAGCGGCATGTAGGACGGCCCACCAAGAGGAAGGAGGGAAGCACAGGGATACAGAGATATCCACTCTGGGATTGCAAAAAGCAAAGAAGAGGAAACAGTCTGCTTGACAGGGAAATTGCATCACTTCCTCCTCGCTGTTATTTTAACCTCTTGTCTTCCTCAGTTACTCCACCAAACAATTAAAAGACAAACTCTTCTCCCAGGGCTTCACATTCTGTAGAATGGACTGGCCATACACCAGTGGCCATTGGCCCATGAGGTGTTTGCTTGGTTCTCTGCATGTCTTCTGTGTTTTGAGGAATTCCTGCCAAGAATGAAGTTCAATTTCAGGTGTACGGTGGCCACTTACCAGGGGGACTATTTGCTTACAGGCTTGCTATCACCGTGAAGTAAGGTCACTCGTGTAAAGAATACATACATGACACTTGACACTGCATAGGTCCCGTGAGGAGGGGGATGTCCCTCTTCTGCTCAAAAATAATTAGTGGCTTCCCACTGTCAACAGGAAACAGTCCAGACGTCCTGGGCTGGCACTAAGAGCTGTCTATTGACTAGTCCCTACTGATATTTCAACAACTTTAATCACAGAAGTAATTCACTGAATCTACAAGCTGAAAGCTTTAATCCTACTCAGAAATGTTCACAAACTCAGATGATTTCAGAATTAAAGGGCAGGAATTACCTTCACCTCAGAGATTATTCATGGATCATAGAAGTTTATGTGCCAACTAAAGTAGATAACCTCAAGTGTAGGTAAGAGAAGAAAGAAGACTTCCTAAGTAGCCTCTTGAAATCATGGTCAGTTTTGAGTGGAATCACCATTGGGTCACTGGAAGGCAGCTTTCTGATGGGACAGGGACAGAGCAGGAGGAGACAGTGGTGAATTCAGCATCAAAGAGACAGAAAGAGGAGCCAATGGCATGTAATTCCAATTAGAAAACAAAACTGGGTTATGGTGTTTTAAGATAGTAGTCAGACTGAAAAAAAAAGAAAGAAAATCGCAGTGTGGACAGGGTCCACTTGCCAAAGCCTGAGCAATCCATTACGAAAACTGATGTAGATGTTAGTCTCCAGTACACATAAAAGTCATTCGGGCTTGTATTCTTTCATTATTAATATTATTTTTACTGGGAAGCCCAGGACCTTCACACTGAGCTATATCTCCAGCTCATTTTTATTTTTATTTTGAGACAGGATCTTGCTAAGACACTAAGTTGCCCACACTTGCCTTCAGGTTTTGATCCTCCTGCCTCAGTCTCCCCTTGGTGGGATTACAGACTTCACTGATCTGGCGAAGGCCTGTATTTTTGATATAAAAATCTCTCTCTCTTTTTTTTCTTTTTTTTTTTGCAACTACTCTGTGGGCTCAGAGCAAAGAGGTTGCTTTATTTCATTTGGTCTTGCTGCTTTCGTCAGGAAGCTATGACTGGCCATTCCCTGACAATTCCCTCCCCTGTCCTCAGATCACATGCTTACAATTCCACAGCCAGTTCCAGGAGTAGGCATGTGACTTGGGCCTGACTGGAACATCAGTATATCATAGCCTTTGGCCACAATAATTAATTCAGAGTTGAGTCTGTAGCCTAATAAGAAAAACACATGCAGCAAGTAATAAGGCACTTGCTTCTCTGTTCAAATTTCAATACCAACGATAATAGGAAGTTGGAGCTGCCCAGAAAGCCAACATTTCAAGGAAACAGACCCAGGAATTGAGAGAAACTGGATTCTCCAGCACTGTATGAGCCCTATATCAGACTATACCTGAAGCCAGTACATCCCAGCTTTGTCAATTAAGTAAGCCAATGTGGTGGTCAGGATCTGGAGTACCCCCAAAATTCTCGTGTATTTTGATGTTGTGGATTGTCTATGGAACCATATGATGTTGGTGGATTGGGGTCTGGTCTGGAGGGGTGGATTACAGTTAAGTTAGGATTAACGGTGTGTAGTAGCCACACCTGCATGCAGGAGGGACTGGTTACTGGGTGGAGACCTGAAAGGTTACATAAGCTGCACCTGCCTTCCTGGAGGATGGGGGACTAGTCCCAACTAGCCTCAGCTTGTCTTCCTGTTGGTCCGGGGAAGCTGCCTCCACGTCTCTCTCTGTCATGTACTTCGATTGTTGCCGGCCACCCCTGAATGGACTGTGACCTTCAAGACTGTGAGCTAAAATAAACCTTTCCTTTCCTGAGTTTGTGGGTGTCGGGTATTGAGTCACAGCAAGGAAAAAGTAACTAAGACAGCCAATAAATACCTGTTTTGTTTTTAACCAGAATGAATTGGGAACCATCTTCACAACTGAAAAAGTTATAACACCAAAATGGAAACAAATTGAAATAAATTTACCTCCCCTGGAGAGGAAGGACAGCCTGTGGAAGAAGAGATACACTCCGCTTTCACAGAACCTGCCCCGCAGACTTCAACACAGACACTACAGTTTACTGGAGGTAAGACAAGGTGGTATTGACTCCCAATGACCCGAGCAGATTGGGGGAAGGGTGAGCGGCAAGACACACTCCTGTTTCATAATCTTCATCAGAGCCAGCCCCTCCTGCCCACTTTCCCCCAGCACCAGCAATCCTCTGCAGCACAGCAGGTCTCAGCACTCTCCACATGGGGTGTTTTCCTGATTCCACCAGTTGGCCTTTCCCAATCTGGATTCCTCCACCTCCTCCTCTTCACCTCTTCACCTACCACCCTTGCTATTTGTTTTGTTTTTCTTTTGGTGGTACTGAGGATTAAACTCAGGGCCTTTACACTGAACTACATCCCCCAGCCCTTTTTAAAATTTTTATTTTGAGACAGGATCTCACTAAATCACCATTGCTCAAGTTGAAATTCAAAACTTGTGATTCTCCCGCCTTAGCTTCCCAGAGTGCTGGGATCGTAGGCATGGACCACCACTCCCAGCTTAACTTTGCCCATTTCTAGGCCCTGACTCGAAGATTATAATTTTCTCTGGCTACCACGATCTATATTTGAAATCAGTTTCCTTACCCAAGAAGTAGGACAACCATTTCCTAAGGATTTCTCTAACATAACGGTAGTAAGCACAGTAGCCAATATTTTTTGAGGCATGTTAGTATGTGTCTAGTGTTACTCTAAGTGCTTTACATGTATTAACTCAATATCGGTGAGAACAACAATGCTTAGTTGAAAGGTAATGTTATTACATATATTTAGACAACAGATGCACAAGAAGGTTAAGTAATTTGCCCAATGTCATATATTTAGAAGGTGGACAGAGCCACATTTCAAACCTAAGCAGTTGGATGCCAAAACCTCCCCCCTTAATGCCATACTCTAACTTCTTCAGTGACACTGATACGATGTAGGAGCAGGAGATTCAGAAACATCACAAGCCAGCCCACACCACTTCCACGTCAAAAGCTGACTTCCTTCAGAGAAGCTTCATTACAAATGATACGGTGTGCCTTCTAAATTACCATTTTATTATCTGTCTTTTAGGTATGAGGCCCAAGAGGGACCCTTCCCAGGTCTCATCATCACCACACACTGCCCAGGGCTGAGGCACTGATAAGTGAGCCCCAGGGACATGCATGGGAAAAATCCAGACCAGGGTTGAATTAGTGTAACTTAAGCAAACCAGCAACGCAACTTTCCAATTTGCCCTGATTAGTCCTGGCTTATGTGTAGTTCTCTGGACTAGACATAAAAAGTCTCATGGGTTTGGTTTACCACAAAAAAGGGGGTCACTCTAGGCTTTCCTTTACTCTAATTGGAGGGTGAACATCATTGGACATCCTTCCCTGCTACCAAGTACCTCTCTGAAGTCAGGGAAATGCCATTTCAACATTTCCTTAAAGTTATCTCCAGACGTTAAGAAAAGGGTAGGAGCTGACACTAATTCCACAGCTACCTTGTCTAGCAGATAAAACAAGGGTGATGCTAGCTATATGGGTCAGCTTGGACTGTCATAATCAACAACTGCAGAGTAGGTGGCTTCCACAACACAGTGGTATCTCACAGTTCTGGAATTCTGGAGGCTGGAAGCCTTCAGTTAGGGTGACAGCAGCTCCTGGCGAGGCCTCCCCCTGGCCTGCAGATGGCTGCCTCTGCGGTGCCTCACATGTCATGATGAAAGATGGTAAGTCAGCTGTCTTAGTTACTTTTTCATTGCTGTGATTCAACACCTGACATCACACATTTAGGGAAGGAAAGGTTTATTTTAGCTCACAGTTTCAGAAAGTCACAGTCCATTTAGGGGTGGCCGGCAGCAATCGAAGTACACGGCAGAGGCAGAGGTGAAGGCAGCTCCTCGACATTACAAACTGGAATCCCAGTCAAGGCAATCTGAGACTAGTCCTTTCAAGGAAGGCGGACGCAGCTTATATATCCTTCCAATTCCAGTGACCAGCCTCTCCTGGATCCAGGTGTGAAAGATGTGGTAAATCCCCACTACATGCCTGTAACCCAATTTACATGCCTGTAATCCACCCCTCCAGGCTAGACCCCAATCTCCCAACAGCATATGGTTCCACAGGCAATCTATAACATTCAAATACATGAGACTTTTGGGGGACATTCCAGATCTAAACCACAATAGCAGCTCTGGTGTCTTATCCTTTTATAAGGACACTAATCCCATCACCTACAATCCAAACCACCTGTCAGAGGCTCCCCATCCAAATAGCACCACACAGGGAGTTAGGACTTCAGCATATAAATTTTGGGGAGATACATTCATTCCATAATACAAGCCACCCCAATCCAGTACCCATCTCAATGAGAATTTAGCTGTATATTCTCTCAGCCTCTACCTAAAAATCACTTAAAGGGAACATCTTTCCTAGACTAAACTGCTAAAACCACATCCCCAGCTTCATTTTCCACACTCCATACACAGCTTGGGATTTCTTCTTAGCAAAATTCTCTCTCTGTCTCTTTCACTCTTTCTCTCTCTCTCTCTCTCTCTCTGTGTGTGTGTGTGTGTGTGTGTGTGTGTGTGTTGCTCTCTCTCTTTCTGTGTTTAAATTTTTAATTGATTGTCTCCCCTCACTGAAAATGTGAAAATGTGAGCTCCAAAGAACCTTCCACCTGAAATTTCGGGCAAGAAGCTACCTGGGCTTCTCTTTCCCAACCTGCAGCCCTTCTTCACTGGACTTCTTAAAGCTGGACATGTTAATGCTCTGGGCATACATAAACTGATGTTTCCAAACCACCTGAAGGTTGATTCCCATTAGGGGGACAGGAATCTTGTATGTATTCTATAACCATACATGATTTCTTTTAGCAAAGAAGTCCTCTTCTCACTCAGCACTAATAAAATGAAATTTATCCCGACCCAATAAATCTTGTGAGAAGTTAACACACGTAGAGCCTTTAGAGTTGTTTCCAGCACCTGGTAAATGCTGGCCCACAAGTGCTGGCGAAAGGCGGCTAGTTTCTGGAGGTCAGGATGTTGCCCTGTCCATAATGAGTTCTTCCCCTTCTGTTGTACCCCTAAGTGGCAGGATGTCAGCAGCCTTTTTAGCAGGAAATAGGCCTGGCAATCTCAGAAGAGACCACCTAACTTGAGTTCTGGGGTATTGGCAAAGTTGCTTTACAGAAATATGACCTTGCAATTTTTCTCAGTTCTGGATTTTCTGACTCAAAGAACAGAACTGCCTGCCCTCCGACCCTTGTTATGGCATTTCTCTGCCTTGACAGGACAGCCAACATTCAATGAACTTTTCTTTACATGAGAACATCTGTTTCCAACAATTGCAGGCATGTTCTCATTTGCATAAGTCACAAACCTGCCAACGGTGAAGAGGCCAGGCTGCAGGATTCTTTGTATTTTGGGAGTGGTTTCTGTTTGTTTGCAGCATTGGAAAGTGAACCCAGGGTGTTCTCCTGAGCTACAATCTCCAGGCCTTTTCTATTTGTGGGGAGCAGCTCACACGGGTCTCAAAAGAGGGCAGTGTAGCAACAAAATGAAACAGACAAATATTGAGTTGGGAAGCCGGGATGCCCCTCAACTCCATTAAAGAGAGAGTGAGGTCCGATTTCTTTACTCAGAGATACTTATTGTCCCAGCTTATGTAAGCACATTAGTAAGTGAACCTTCTCATAACACATAATCTTGCAAATGTATGCTTTCATAGAGACAGTTCAAGGCAAGAAATAAGAACTCTACTGAAGAGGTTAAAGTTATGAGGAAAAGGGGTACAAAATAATGACTGTGTTTTGCATAGAGGAGTGTACAAAAATAGAACCTGGGGGACTTTGCCCATTATCAAGGCCTGTGAGAGTCATTAGACAAGCCATAAATAAGTCTCACTCCTGGGCAAAGCTGCTATCATGACTGTGGTAATGGTCCCTAACAAGACAAGGTCTCATTAAGTTGCTAAATTACCCAGGTTGGCTTTGCACTGGCAATCCTCTTGCCTCAGTCTCCTGGAGTGCTGGGATTACAGGCATACCCCTCACCTGGCACAAGCATGGCTCTGCCCTTTTAGGCTTTTGCCTACACAGTCCTGAGATCCTAGAGAATCTCAGAGAGCAGAGAAGAGAGGTGGCTGGAGCTGGCAGCCACCTGAGCCTGGCCATGGCCTGGCATGTGAACATATGAACCATACACACTACAGACATGGGTGCTGCCATGGCAACCCCCAGCAGTGGAGGGAAAGCCCTTTTACTTTGCCAGGACTTTTGGTTCCTGGGCCCAGGAGGAGACCACTGCAGGCTCTGCCAGAACTTAACTGCTCTCAGATAACCCGTAATCATGCAGAACCCTTAGGAGGGGGACTGGGGGCCACTGGGGGCCACCAGGGGCGAGGCGATTGCATGCTCGGAAAGGCTGGACACCAGCGATGAAGCAGGGCAGAAGACGGGGTGGTGGCATGGCAGGCACAAGTGAGGAAGAAAGGAGAGGAGATGGTGGGAAAGCGGCCAGGCGGGCATCAGTGTGGGTGCAGAGCAAGCCCTGACGACAGCGGCCGGGCTCCGGCCCCAGCAGCACCCAGCTGGGATGAAGCCCAGGACTCAGGGCATATGTAGAAAGTGAGAGCCATGGTATTTCATAGAGTGAGTCAGCTTAAATAGCACCATCCTACAAATTATTTTTGTTATTGTTATTCTGAGTTAAAAATCAAACGTGTAGAAGACAGAACAAAGGGCCTTAATTGGTTTTTGAGAACTAGAACCTTCTGGTGAGTGGCTTTCAAAGCTAGGAGCCTGTCTCTTATAACATTTTTCAATATAAGTAGAAGGCAAATAGTTTACAGCACAACGAAGAGTCCCACTACAGAAGTGGCCTTCTCCTCATGCTCCACCAGGGCACATTCTCTCTGAAGGTCGGAGTCCACAATAAAGGCAGACTAGAAAGTTACTGCAATGGTCACTGTTTAGCAAAGACAGTCTGGTTGAACTGGCCCAAGGCTCACTCTCTCCTGGACTTTCTAGCACTTACTATTCCCACCTTTGAGAGCGTATAATGTTATGTTTTGATGTGCTAGAATCACGCCAAAAATGGCACAGGATTGACTTTTGGAATCTGGTAAGATTTGGTATCAGGTATTGGTTATGATTACCATGGCAGTAATGGTTTTGGACTTTGTTGTGTAAAAACAGAAGCCAGGAAGAAGAGGAGGGAGAGAGAAAGGAAAGGCAAATGAGGACCTGGGATATATCAAGGACCATGGCACCAGACTTAAGTCACATACAGTCAGTAGCTGAGAATAAAATTCTGTCATTTCAGTTTGCTGCTGGAGTCTGGTAGCAAATCCACATTGTCTCTGATTTATACCCTGTAGAGAGTACCTAAGCTCCATGTAACTGTTTCTCAGAAAGAGTAAATCCTCAATGAATGCGTAGGTACCACATACCTATTTCAGAACTCTGAAAGGAAGCTTAGCTTTCTATTTCTTCTAGCAAGAAAAGGAATTGTAATTTCCAACTATAAAAATGCTCCTTCTGTTCTCGTGTGGAAGTACTGAGGTTTCAGCATTCTGTACTAGAAGGCGGCCCAAGTGCTACAGAATCAAGGGCCTCAAGTACCTGAGAGCTGTGCGTAGCAGCTGTCAAGGAGCATCATTACTGCATCCCCAACCCCAACCCTGGCTGCCATTCCACCCTTATGGGCACCCAGTTCCCATTCTTGATTTTGGCTCACGTCTCTAGCCCTTACCCATAAGGCTGGTGTTGCAGGAATCTGGGCACTGTCCACAGTCATTCTGGAGCTCATACTTCTGTGTCTGCTGCCTAGACACCTGGGAGAGGAGCTATGTTAGTTTTGGTTCTTGGAATGTAAATATGCTTTAAGCCATGGCCACCTCCGAGCACAGACAGCTGCTCTAATTAAAGCTGCTGCACTTTCTCTCTGGACTTCTGTTGTGGGGGGAGGAATGCAGGTACTCCTGAAACACAACAGGGTTTCCAGAAACTCTTGTCTGTCTTCTGATGATTGTGATAAGCAGTTAGATCTCTCTTGCTAAAGAAAAATCAGCTAAGAGTTTTACTGGCAAATTTTCACCACTGTAGAGTTGTCTAAGTATTGTTTCTAAGTGAAGCAAGTAAGGTGAGTCAGATGAAAGAGGCTTCAAATCTGCACAGGGAAGTCTAAATGGGAACGTGACTCAAGCATCTGTGAGAACACGTCTCTGCTGTGATTTGATGTTCATTCCTTTGTTTCTTTCATAAATATAGCACTTAGTAATGTGATAGCAGTTTCCTCTAAAGAAAAGTATTCACTTAAAATTTTACACTCTCACCTGGATCTCATATTAAAACTTATTTCTAAACATTTATTCCAAGGATTATCAATTCTCAGTATAACAACAGTAACTGGAAACATAATAAAAATATAGATGTTGAAGTTTCTTGCCCATAGATCCTGAGTCCCAAATAGGAATTCTGTTAGCTGCCAGGTGCTGGAGAACTTCTAGTCTATATGATCACCTGGGGATCTTGTTAAAAAATAGACTGGGTCAGTAGGTTTGAGGGGAGACCAGAGACCTGGCAAGTCTAATGAGTTCCCTAGTGAGGCTAAAGCTCCTGGTGCAGACACAGCACTGAACAGCAGTGATGGATCACACAGCCAGCTGCAGCCACTTACCTGATAGTAGCTGGATCCAAACTGGAGGCCAGGCGCCAAAAGAACCAAGATTCAGAAAGTCATATGGGAACTTCTGGGCAAGATGGCAGCCAAGTGACAGAACTGCTCAATGTCTCCGCATAGACTCACCCAAAGAATTGAGGATATTGTTAAAAACTGCTTTTTCAACTTGGATAAGAGAGGGAGATTCCCAACAATTGTAAAGAAGCCACAGGAGGATTAGAAACCTTGAAGATGCATCAGAAATGGAAGAAAACAGCCCAGGAAGCTGTCCCAGGCTGAATTGACCAGCCATGAGCTACCAGCATCTGCAGATGGAGATAAGCCTGCAGCCAGGACTGAGGTAAGAGCAGATCCAGGAGAAGTGGGAACTGACAGCTGCTGGCAGCCTCAGACTCCAGAAATAAGCCTACAGGTAGTGCAAACTGCAAACGCAATGTGAGCTTCCCCTAGAAAAGACCTCCCAGAGCCTAGACCAGCTTGGGAAAAGCAGTGCTTACTTACAAGCCATAAACAGGCAGTGACATATCCAGAAGACATTAAAAAACAAACAAACAAACAAAAAAGAGCCTGAACTGTTTAGAGTAAATGAAGTCTCAGATGGACCACATCAGGGTTTCTGGGGACACTCGTAAACAGTGCCAAGGAAGAAACTAGCACAAGAGACAGCTGCAGAGAGGAAAGGCCACCAATCTCGATCTCCTCAATAGCCTGGGTGCTAATGGGAGCATCTCAGATGGTGAAGAGCTCCTCCCTCGGGGAAGGGAAGCCAGCACAGGCAAGAGTCTGGCTAAGAAGCGTGGGTGTAAACATGACACCTCAGAGGCTACTGGACTGGTAGGTCCCTGGTCACTGCCTACTCCCAGCACAGAATTCAGAGGACTTTTGGAACACTTCCCCCCCGTACCCCAACACACCAACAGAGGTTTTAGAGAAACCTCTCAGGTGGCCTTTAAAGTGCAGTCCCTCAAAAACAGAATTATGGGAAGATAAGGCAAAAGGACACATGCAGAAATGTGAGACCACAGAAGCTCAGGTCATAAGCTCTGAAATAATGGAACTCATAGGGAAGGAAGTCAAAAAGCAATTAGATGAGTTGGTTTCTGTGAACAGCCAGTTCAAACAAGATTTTCTTAAAGAACTACAAGCAATGATCAGCAGGCTTAAAGTGGAACTTATTAAACAAATAGTGGTTCTAATAAATACAAAGCTAACATATATAAAGTTGGCTAAAGGAAATAAGAAATGCATGATATAAAGAAACATTTTTGATAAAGAAGTGGAAAATCTGAAATATAGTTAATTCAGAATATAAAAAATTCATTTGAAAGCAGGAAAAGTCAGCTCAAACACTGTGAGGACACAATATCAGACCTTGAAGACAAGGCTGAGGAAACAAATACCACAGTTTGGCAAGACTCAAAATTAGAAATGAGCAAAGTGGCTGAATACAACAGCTGATGGATGATTCAGTGAGAACCAACCTCAGAATTACGGGTGTGGGACAAAGAGCAAAAGACAGCACAAAAGGTAGAAAGAATTTATTCACTGAAATCATGCAAGAAAATTTTCTGAATTAGGAAAAGAAATTAATTTTCAGGTACAAGAAGCTTATCGAACACTAAATAAGCTTGCCCCCCCCAATAAAAACCCATCACATGTCATAATCAAAACTTTAGAAAATTCAACATAAAGACAGAATATTAGCAGAAAGAAAAAAACAGACATTATTTTACCAAGGCAAACCCCTTTGAATTACGGATTTCTCAATGTAAACTTTAAAGGTTGGGAGAATCTGGAATAATTTTTTTCAAGCCTAAAAGCAAAGCAAGTGTCAACCTAGATTGTTGTATCCAGCAAAATTATCACTGAAAATTCAAGAAGTAAAAATTTTTCATGACCAAGAAACACTAAGACATATGTGAAAGGCACAGACCAGAGACTCAGGCCTACTAAGAGATCTGATATTTAATTGTAAGATTGAGTATCTTCCTTTCCCCAGACCTCAGTTCCATGTCAACAGGGCTCTGGAGTGAGAGTGGAAGTCAATGGAAGGGCAGCAAAGTCTGGTTTTCTGAGGAGACCCTAGGGAAGCCCAAACGTGAGGGAGGTAAGGTGAAAGTGAGGGTTTGGAGGACACATATTCCATACAGCTCAAGTTCTGGCCAGAAATTCTCACAGTGGATGCCTACTTATCTTAGTTCCTACTGCTGAACACAACATGTCTAGTAGTCAACAGAAATAGGCATGCTAGAAGGCAAGTGAAAGCAAGAGATCAAGCAGCATCAGTGCCAGACCCAGACAAGACATGGCAGATTTACCAGCCAGAGAATTTAAAAGGCGAACATTAAGGGCTCGAATGGAGACACAGTCCTGGCAATAAATTAGTAATGTACACAGACAGGCAAAAGTCCTAGGAAATAATCCAGTGCAAATACTAGAAAGTTAAAACACCATAAAATAAAAAAAAAAAAATACATGGGCATATCATAAGCTATAGAAAACCAAAGATACAGAAAAATGTATTTAAGTAGCTGTATAGCATTTACCTTGGAGAAATGTCTACAAATTTTTATTAATTAATTAAGTAAAGACAGAGTTTCACTCTCTACTCCAGGCTGGTCCTGAACTCAAGGCAATCTTCCCACCTCAGCCTCCTGAGTACTGGGATATAAAGTGTGTGCCACCACCCATGGTTTATGTGGCACTGGGAACTGAACTCAGAGACTTGCACTTCATAAACAAGTGCTAATAAAACTGCTGTGCCATTCCTCCAGCAAGAAAAGTATGAAGTGAAATACTTGAAGACTTGAAAGAAGAAAAAAACTAGAGTAATTCTTGCCAACAAAAGTATCTTTCAAAAGGAAAGGATAAGACCTTCTCAGACATACCAAAAAAAAAAAAAAAAAAAAAAACCCCACAATAAATTCACTATCAGTACTCCTTTTCCTGCCAGAAATATAAAACATGAAAATGATAAAGGTCAGAAACCTGGATCTGAGGTAGAAGGAAAAAAGTCCCTCATATTCTTTTAGCCAACGTGACATCTACAAGGAACAGCATTTTTAAAGGTACAATGAAACTTTTAAACTAATAGCTTAATTTAATACTTCAGTAAATTCATATATGAAATTGAGTGGCCTAACAGCTTCATCTAGTAGATGTAAAAACTAATAAATAAATAAGTAAGTAAGAAAATAACACTGGATTTGCTCACCTTGCTCAGCATTGCTCAATATGTTGTGCTGTAAGTAAAGAACACACAGGCCATTTCAGAGTATTGATTTCATGGCCAGAAAGAGCACAGGACAGGTGCCTTTTAATCCTTGACTAAATAGAGCTCATAATTAGTGTGTGATTACTTTCAGATCTGTCAACAGACATTCCTTCCTGGGATTTCTGTCAATAATTTCTAAACTCAGTGAACACTTTTATGAGCTACCAATTCCCTGCAATCAGAAAGTTTTGCTCTTCTAGATTACAGCTCAAGTTTCAGTGTTTGTTAAAAAAGAAAAGCCACTTTGGGGCTAGCAGAGAGCACTATGAAAATGACATGCCTCTTTTTAAAAAAGAAGCTGATTTTGCTTCAAGTGAGAGCAACTGAGAAAAACTAAATGCTCACTTGCAGTTCTGCTGTCTTATCTCCAGTCATTTTTGCTATAAACTTAAAATAAAAATCCCCAAGCACAATTCTGGCCACTGGCCCATTTTCCACTTTAAAACTATCTGCCTACTGGCAGGCAGAAATGCTGCAAGCCCCTTGGACTCACACCTGTTCTCAGTTTCTGTATAGCCTTCCCTATTTTTGCCTTATTAGGAAATTAAGGTGACATACAAATCCATGTTTCACTTTGAAGGAAAAAGGGCTGAATTACCAGATTATCAATATACTCCTTGCTGAATCAGACATTTCTTCAAAGCACACATGAATAGCTAAATGCCCACAGATAGACTTAGGGGACTCAGATACAGGCATTAGTTAAAGCAAAAAGCAAATTTCTGCTTGTTACAGATCTCTGGCCAATCAAGGACTCTGCACTTGCAGTGGCTTAAGAAAAGAATTTAAGTAAAAATGAAAACAATGATGCTCCATTTTGAGTTTTATCGAGTGCTTCAGACCACAAGGAGTTTCTCAGGCTGGAAAAACAAAAACACACACACACAAAAAAAACAAAACTCAGACTCAAACAATCGCCCCATGACTCTGCCACTTCAGTCCACATAAGCAGAAAGGAAAGCTCCAGCTCTACAAGCAGCCAGGTAAAAGAACCCTTCTCGCCACCACGAGGAACACCAAGTTCTACATGAACGCAGCTTCTTCCTTAGGAATAAAAAGTGACTTTAAACTGCTTTTTTGGATGTCAGTCCTACTCAGTTACCAATTCAAAGTTTCAAATTTAAAGAATTACACCTCCCTCGCCAGCAGATACTTATACTAAACTTACAAAAAGAAAACGCTCTATAAAAGGTGGAGTGTGTCCCTGCCCTGTGAGCCGCACCCAACCATGAACCTCATTAAAAAGATCAGCGTTGCCACATCCTCTTCGACAACATTCTTCGAACCCAAAAAAACTTTTTAAAAAAACAAGACATGAAGGTGAAAAATCGACTGACTCTTGGCTAAGATGTGTTGAAGTTCCTGAGACTAAATGCTGATGAAACTTACACCCGGCCCAATGTACACTTCCACAGCTCAGGCATAGTGTTTCTGTAGGTTTAAGTAAAACTGGAGAACTTTCGTGAACGCACATACAGGCAAGCTGGTGGTGACAAGAACTCTGAGGTAAGTGAAAATAAAACGAAAAGGACTGGAAATTTCCAGGATTGAAACGCTCTCATGAGCCCTACAATAGAAAGGCTTAATATTTACCATGTTTAACCATTATAGCATCAATAGAAACCGCCTGCTATGTGGCTCCTGAACAACATGATGAAGAAACAAACAGAAAGTGCAATAAGGAAAATTCTTAGAACTTCTTTGGAATCTCCAAAATACGCAGTGACTTGAAAAAAAAAAAAAAAAAAGACAAATCTAGATTTAAGAATCAAACAGCCAAATGCAATGCATAGATACATTAACAAGATTCTGAACCAAGCAAAAAATGGGCATCATGTAAAAGACATTTTTGGGGCAGTTGAAATAAATAAAATTATGAACTCTCTTTCAGATGTTATTCCAGTAAGGTGGATGTTCTCAAGTACACTGTAATATTGGTGGCTATGGAGGAGAATGCCGTTCTTAAATGTATGCTGAGGTACCAGGGGATGAGAACTAAAACTTACATATTGTCTTTACTTTCAAATGGTTCAGCAAAACTGCACACTACATACGTGTGTGTGTGTGTGTGTGTGTTTATTAAGTCATACAAAGAGATGGCAAATGTGACAGTGTCCAAAGCTTAGTAAGTCTAGATGAAAGGTATATAGGGGCCACTGTATTATTTTACAGTGCTTCTACAGATTAAATTTTCTTCTACCGTAAAGGAAATGAAAGTATCCTTTTCGTGACATATACCTTTTGTATTTCCTAAATTATGGATCAGTTCCCCAGTGACAGAAAAGCATTAGTACATAAAAGAGAAAAATAAAAGAGTGATGGAAGAAAACAGGGAGATAGATTTTGTGCAGAGACAGACAAAGAGATGGGAAGGTGGGGAAGAAGATGTGCAAGGGGAAGGGAAGAAAAAAGGATCAAAACGTGATACATATATGTACCGATTCCTCAAATTGAGCATAATTATATGTATCACAAATACTTACTGACAAAAAGCACAACTTTTGGGGGAAAAATAAGTCTTGTCGAAGGAGATCAAAACCCTAAGCGAACTTTATGCTTTGACTCATGGAATCAAGAATTAGTTCTGACGCTACAGGAAGCCAACTTTTTCAAAAATGCATTAGTAACTTTGTATGTTTTGAGTCTCAAGCCAGAGATGCCCAGGTGAGTACAGTACCAAATAACCTCACCAACTACATGGTTTGAGAGCAGGCCTTAGGTGTCTACCCAGTTAGCTAGTGATGGTGTCAGCTTCTTTTGTACTCACTTTCTGCCCCCACCCCCCGGCACTCTGTTGCTCCTGCACACTTCCATCAGAACCCCTATTTCTAAGTTATGTTAGCAAGTGTTAGCAAGCTTGTGTTCCTACTGAATTGTGCAACTTCACAAAGGAAGTACTCTGTCCTAATCTCAGACAGTAGGGAGCGTGCTCTATGGCAAAGTCAGAAACTCAACACATACGAGCTAAATAAAATAATAAGTATAACAAAGATCAAAAAGGAAAGATTTTCCAAGAGAAATTGTAAAAGTATTTTAGTATGTAATGATGTGGCTTCTTTAAAAGAGAAAAGAAGGGGAGGGCAATTTATAATAAAATTTCGAAGTTATTATTGGTCACAAGGGCCAGCATCATGGGACTGGACAAAGACTCTGAAATATAAATAAATTGACCAGGAACAATTGTGCGGAATAAAAACTATCACTAACTTACAGGAGGAGTCACAGGTCAGCCAGAGGCCTTGCTGAGCTGTGTACACAGACACTTCGTATGTCTGTTATAAAGTTTTGCTCATGAACAGAATTCAGAAATCAATAACTACACTTTGTCTTAATTGAGCATATAAACACTCAAGATACATAAACAATTTTGCTAACCTTTTTACAAAGCCTATTTTAATCTATGTATTTAAAAAATGAATGAAACTTTTTCTGAGATAACTTCTTTTTTTCTACAAGGAAGCTGTTTTAATACTACATGCTATGGCGCTATAAAGAAATCTGTCAGGAATTAGAAAGATGCAACTGAAAAACCACAGTATGTGAGATTTTCTGATAATACTGATGAGGACGGGGCTTCAAATGAAAATTAAGGCAACAGAAATACATTGTTTTTCAGAGTGGTAATTAATGTGAACCGAGTAATAATTGTGAAGAAGTACAAATTTAAAGCATTCAGTCTTTAAGTGAAGAAAAATTATAAGGGTAACTAAGATCACAGTACTGAAAACTACTAGGGCAGAGCCACACACAGAGTATAAAAGAAAACTTCCCTTTATAATTCACTGGCAGTTTCTATGAACTCTTTTTTACTTGTTTGTTTTGATGGGACAAAAAAACAGACAAATCAAAGGTGAGGTATCTTTGGAAAATTTAATTTGGACCATACTTTCTTCCTGTCGCTGAAAACATCCAACATTCCCAGACATTCTGGGTTCTACAGTTTACAAAGGGGCAGTGGGCTTCCACTGTGATATACCATACCCAATTTTCTATAGAAAGCTAAGATTTTTTCCAACCTTGCTTTTGAATATTTCCAAAAAATACCTTTAAAGGTTCCTTACAATAAATGGCAAGTAAAACAAAGTAAGGCTTAATTTTTCTCCTTTTTCCCCTTTGTATGTACTGCATGATGGAGGATAAGGAAGGAAGACTGGTTGTATCAGT
Organism: Ctenodactylus gundi; assembly: GCA_004027205.1. Classification (NCBI taxonomy): domain Eukaryota; kingdom Metazoa; phylum Chordata; class Mammalia; order Rodentia; family Ctenodactylidae; genus Ctenodactylus; species Ctenodactylus gundi. The sequence continues at coordinate 294,558 of PVKB01001276.1, read as the reverse complement.
GCTGATCACCTGGGAACTGCTGCCAGCCCTCGGGGCCCTGATGCACCCCACACCGAGGAGCCTGAGGTGGGCGAGTGCTGATCAGCCATCACAGCAAATGAGACCGTCCCAGTACTGGGCACTGGGAGCTATCCAATGCTCACAGGGCTGCTGGCCTTCAGGAGTAACTAACGAGGACCAAAGCCATGGCCAGAGGTCCCCTCCTGGTACTGCAGTGCCACAGGTTCACATTATGAGCCTTACAGCGTGCAATAGCAGAGTAAATGTACTTACTAAAAATAAAACAAGAGAAAATGTCTGTACTAATTTCTGTATCAAATTACTAAGATGAAAATAAAAGCATTTGTCTGATAAAACATGTTTTCTATGTCAGATGAAAACAACTTCCTTACAAGATAATCTTGATAACGTATCTGTCACTATATAAGTCTGCCTGATGTACAAATTTCTTGGTGTTGTCTGACAGCTTAGATATTTTTTCGTAGCTGAAAAAAGGGAAGGCAGCCAATTTAAACTAATTTTGCTTGTAAAAAAAAAAAAAACCTCTCAGACATTAACCTTCATCTTCTCAGTGTTAAGAGTACATGATTAGAAGATAATCAGTGTCTTCTCTTAACAGGAAATTAAGCAGCTATTGTCAATAAATGTACCTCTCTGATAAACACAGCCCTCTCATAAATACAAAATTAAATTCTTCTGAGGCATGGGTTTATGATTTTAGCTATGTAGGATTTACATTAATCTGTATTTTGTGGTAAAAAAATGTGTGGTCTTAGCTTCTTTCTCTTCATACATAAGTGACCTCTTCACTTCAGCAGGCTCTCATATACAAGTGCAGGCTGAGTTATTTGCTTGATCAGAAATGGACAGCAGCCACATGGCACGCACTCCTAGAATCCTTGCAAAAACTCTTGCAGCTGGGTGACAACCTCGGTGTCCACTGTTTCCATGAGGGACTGGAAGCCTTGTTCTCCCAGGATCTCCTGCTGTGCCTTGAGTTTTTCGTAGATAAACTGCTGCAGGGACACCGTGTGCACAGGGTCCTTCAGGGCCAGCTGTGAGACACATAAAGTCAGATTATGTCAGAGAAGCAAATCAGTTTCCACTTACATGTGACTTCCTATAGTTCTTTGTATTACTCTCTTTTGAAATAATGAAATTGCTTCTGCATCTCTACTTAACAGGAGATTCTAAGTTAATTTCATGATACGGCCCCACGTGGTGGCATATGCCTGTAATCCCAGCTACTTTTAGGGAGGGTAAGGCAGAAGGATCCCATATTTAAGATCAACCCTGAGAATTTAACACAATATTTTCTCAAAATAAAAACTAAATAAAGGCTGGATATGTAGTTTAGTACAGAGCTCATTTCATTTCCCAGTCCTGAAAAATAGTCTCCAAGTAGAAAGTTTCATTCAGTTAGATTGAATTAATCCAACCTCAGTTTTTTAGCATCCTAAGAACAAGTTAGGTTTCCTAAGAGCTGAGGGTTCATTCGTTAAACCACCAAAGAAGCATTCTACAAGAACATGCCAACAAATCGGCCTGTCTTTTCTTTTGCTTTATTTCCTTTTCTTCTCTTTTAATTTTGATACTGAGATCCAATCATTAAGTTGCTAATTCACCCCAGCTGAGCTCAAACTTGTAATCCTCTGCCTCAGCAACCCAAAGTTCTGGGATTACAGGTGTGCATCACCATGCCCAGCTTCTTTCAGTCTTTTCTATGGCTGTAGCATATATAGTTCAAAGGAAATATAATTAGTTCTGCTCTTTGCATTTATATCATCACAGAAATTCTAACACATTTTAAGAATTTTAGAACTAGACTTCTGGTCAAGATGGTGGCTGAGTAACAGCACTGCACAGTGTCTCCTCATTGACCAACTTTAAAAATCAAGAATTTAGTTAGAAAATGTGTGTTCAGTGTAGCTAGGAAAGAGAAGAGCATCCCCAACAACTGAAGGGAGGCCAGGGGGAGGTCAGAAATTCTGAAGGGTCACAGAAAACAGAGAGAAAAAAAAAAAAATCCCAACAGCTCAGGAAGCCGCCACAGCCAGATGCAGACGGAGGAAAGCTTGCGGGGGCCTGAACATCTGATGAAGCTGGAAGAAGATGGAGCACACCAACAACGGACACGAGGCTGTGGGCGGGTCAGAAATCATAAAGTCACATCACAAAAGGAGGAAAGAAGCAGCCAACTCGGTGTGGCCCTGAGCTGCCGGCATCCAGAGACCACAGACAGAGGACAGTCAGGAACCAGAACCTCAGCCCAAGGTAAGCGTGGATCCAGAGGAGTGGGAATTGTCGGCAGCTGGCAGTCCCAACCTCCGAAACACCAACCCACGGGTAGTGTGTACTACAAATGCAGCGTGTGCTCCCCCTAGAAAAGGCCTCGGGATCCCAGATCAGAAACAGCCTTAACAGGCAGTGACGTTAGCAGGAGCCATTTTAAATAGAAAGGGGGGGAAAGCCCAAGACTGAATCCTTTAGAGTAAAAGAAAGCTCAGAAGAGCACACCAGGGCTTTGGGGTCACCCTTAAACAGTGCCTAGAAAGAAACTGGCATAAGTGGCAGAGAGAGGAGAAAAGAGGGGGAAAAGGCTGTTGATCCCCTGAACGACTCAGGGTGCCTCTGCTCGGAGGGTCAAGAGCCCCACTCTGGGAGAGGGAAGCCAGGACAGACAGAGAGCTTTGCTGAGTGGACCAGGGGGAACAAGACACCTCAAAAGGGGGACCATCACCCCGTTCCTCTGGCACACGACAGAGGCTTCCGGTTCACCGCTGCCCTGCACACCAGAGGCATCTAGGCGCAGGAAGTCAATTGCCCGTACGTTCCGTGAGCCAGAGGCTTCCAGAGGCTTCCAGAGAATTCCATCACCCTGTCAATCCTGAGCCCCACAGGCTTCCAGAGGCATCTTGGATCAGGAATTCCATCACCTTGTCTGTCCCTTGGGCCAGAGGATTCCAGAGGCATCTAGGACTGGGCCTTCACCAAACCCTTCTTTCCTGCACACCAGAGACTGTCAGAGGTAGCAGAACCATGGGGAAATGTGGTAACAAATCTCCTACAAAAAGACCTAACACCCCAGAAGATGAATCCAGGGATACTGAAATTGCAGAATCCAAAGATGAAAATGGCAAAAATGATGGTAACTTCTAGGCCCAGATATTCAGTGAATTAAAGCAGGAATTAAAGCAGGAAATTAAACAGACAGCAGAAGAGCTACACCAACACATAGCTAAGCTAAAAGCGAGCCTTGAAAAGCAATTAGAGGAGACCAAAGAAGAAATATACCAGAAGATAATGAAGGCAATACAAGAAATTAGAGAAGAACACAACAGAGATATAGAAAAACTGAATGCATATATTCAGGAAATGAAAAACACACAGGAAATAATAAGCAACCATATTAAACATCTTCAGAATAGAATGTCAGACTTAGAAAATACAGTGGCTGAGCTGCAACATACAGGCTGTGAAGAACACAAAGTAAATAAGAAAGAAAATGAATCATTACAATGGCTGATAGATGATTCAAGGAGAAACAACCTCAGAATTATGGGAGTCCAGGAGAAGACTGAGGAGAAAAGGCTTAAAGGACATGATTAATGAAATTATGGAAGAAAATTTCCCAAATCTAAGAAAAGAACATGGAACTATTGCAGGCGTATAGAACACCAAACAACTTGGATCAGAAGAGATCTTCACCACGACACATCATAATTAAAATTCTAGAACCCCAACACAAAGAGAAAATACTAAAAGTGGTAAGAGAAAAACAGAAGGTGACCTACAAAGATAAACCCATCAGGATAACTGCAGACTTCCCAATCCAGACCCTAAAATCCAGGAGATCATGGAGCAATGTCATCCAAGCACTAAAAGAACATAAATGCCAACCAAGACTGCTATATCCAGCAAAATGATCTTTCAATTTTAAGGGAGAACTTAAAACTTTCCACGATAGAGAAAGCTTAAAGGAATTTGCAGCCACAGAGCCAGTATTGCAGAGAACACTTAAAGGAAACCTAGAAAGTGAAAGGGAGTCCAGTGACACAAGTGATCCCAGAGGAAAAGCAACAACAGCTAGAGGAGAATGGGCTGAGAAAAAAAAGTCTGTTAGTAATCAGTGAAATATGAGTAGATAAGTTATGAAAGTTAAAAAATTCTGAAATAACTAAATCTGCCTTCACATCTGTTACTTTATATTTAAGTGGTACAAATTTAAGTTCACTTAATGTAGCAATGTAATATAGTTTTAACTTTGTTTTATCGTAGCAATTCACTTATTAGGTCACTGATGAAAATTTATCCTAAGAAAACCGACTGATTTAAAGATAACCCTGTGAATGTACAAATATTGTACCTTCTGGTATTCAGCTAAGGCATTTGCAATTTAACATTTTTTTTTCTTCTTTCCCAAATTTACTAGTCTTTTGAACTACACATGCTTGTAGTTATTTTCTAATGTGAACTGGTGGGTAAGGCCAGGTTTAAAAACAGCAACAAAGATATAGCAAAATATAGGGAAAAAAAACTTTTGGTAAATATCCCAATAAAGGGATTGGTTGGATTCAGAGAAGAGGCATTAAGATTTAACTACTGCAACCCATTCGAAGAATAGGAAGCTGAGTTAGAGTGGTGACTTAAGTGAGATGACTTAGGTGTGGAAGATTAATATGTTAAATACTGTATGGTTTCTCTGACTCGGAAAACCCAGAACACAGACATTCTTTGGAACTACACAGAGTGATAGCCGGAGTTGGGGGAAGGGATAGGGAGCGGGTGGGAGGGTCAAAAATGGGAAGGGATTGTAAAGTCGATATGATACATATGTGTACGAAACACTCAAATTCATTGTAAATACTATGTATTACATATGTGTATTAATAAAAATAGTGTGGGGGGAAGAATTCTAAAAATATCAAGTTTTCTCTTTAAGTCATAATATACCTCTAAATACAATTTTAATTATGGCTTTATTGAGTAGACTATTGCAAATACTATTATGTATTATATACATAGCCTTTCCTCTACATTTCAGCTTATTTTCTTGGTATATCTCTAACTAATTCAGAGAGATTACTTGTGTAAAGGCCATAGACCACTTTATGATTTGGATATATCATATTAAGTTGTTTTTCCTATGGTCTGTATAAAAGATATAAAATGAACTCCACATATGACCAAGATAGGTACATGGAAGTGCGAGATAAACCCAAGGCAAGCAATAATTTCAATATCGTTTTCCCTGGAAGACAAGTAGGAAAAAGAACACTGACAAAAACTGCAGACACAAAGGTGTGTGCCCATAGCCTAAAGACATCAGTCTACAAAATGGATAAAAAGGGAAGGTGGACATTTAAAAATATTTCTCTTATGCGACATTCACTAATGGTTAATATTATTTTAATTACCAAAAACAGACCTTTTACTAAACAGGATAGAGATTTTATTGAAATATAATGAACTGTAACTAAAACTATCCATTCTGTGAGCATGAAGAAGCTGACCTTAAAACTGACATTTTGGGATGGAGGGTTGAGAGGTTGGGAAGGGGAAAAGGATGTGTTACGTAACAAATACACAAAATAAAACCTGATGTTTGACAACTCCCCTGTCCTAGTTTGGATCTGGTGTGTCCCCCAAAAGCCTCATATACCCATGGATACTATGTAGTGTTGGTAGGCAGGGCCTGGCTGGAAGGGGCAGATGCTTGGGCTTGACATGGAGTGGTGTGTGCTGGTTCTGCCTTTCCTCCCAGACTTGTCTTTGTTCTGCCCTGCTGCTGTGAGGATCTCTGTCTCCAGAGCACAAGTTCCAGCTCTGGCTTGAGCTGCAGCCCCACTATGGGATCCCACCAATTTCCAGCCACCCATCCACGAATAAAATGTGACTTTCTGCAACTGTAAGCTAAAATAAATTTTTGTTCCCCTGATCTGTGGATGTTGGGTCTTGAGTCACAGCAATGAAAGAGTAACTAAGACAATTCCATACAGTATATGGTAGATACAATGATGCCTAACTTCCAGAATTAAGAGACAATGAAGTCGCTGATGGCATTCTCAGAGAACTATTACCTTTATGCAAATAATAACTCTGCATTTCCTGTATTGTAACTGTGCTGATCTTCTTGACTGTTCCCACACATGGAGCTTTGACTTTCCGTGTATGATGTTGGCTTAGAGTAACTACTCCCTCATTTGTTCTGGCCAGGATAACCTTTCCAGCCTTAGCAAACTTCTCAGGCCCCAATATATCACCCCCATTGGAGACCCATCTCTAACAAACCTGTAGTCCTGTCTGTTCTCCCAACCTATCAGGCACTCCACTCAGCCCTATCCACTTGTGCCCAATTCCCAACCCACATGCCAGCTAAACAGTCCAATCCTCAACCCTCATGCTGATGAGCACACCCACACTAAATAAAAGCTCTATTCACCCCATAATTGGCACCTCACAGGGGTAATAAACTTTCACTTCGAAGTCTCTTGCTGCTGTTCATTTTTTCAGTTTGCCTACACGCTTTTTTGACCTAACAGTAATGGTGCTAAAACCTGGGAAGTAGCTATTTGCCTCCAGCACACAGGCAACCTCTTCCCACCTACCAGAATGAGTAAGTTGTCTTGCCACCCAGTCAGACTTATCTGAATGCTAGGCCTGACCTCCAGCCACTGGGCTTTTAGAAGAAATAAAATCACCAGATGTGGGCATCTGCCTTCCCTCACATTCTGCATCCCCTCCCTTGGGAACAAGGACACCTTTCCCTGAGCATGAGGCACTTCTCTTCTTGTGGCACTCCTTCAAGTAACCAAGACAATGGGTAGCTCTCCATTCTCTCCAGCCACTGGTCCATAATTTCCTTCGAGTGCCTTCTGGCTAATACATCAATCCAAAAAATAGGAAGAGTTCCGTATGTTCAGGCCAGAGTAGTGGAAGCACTGAGTTCCATTCACAGTGGTGTGTTACCCATCCTCCAAAAACATTAAATACACAATACCAAAAATGTCCGGGCTTAACAGGAAAAGTGTCTGAAATACCAAGAGGGGAAAGAGAGGAAGAATGAGAAGTGGTTTCACTGTTAAAACTAGGCAAGAACAACACGAGGGATTCTTGCGGTGATGGAAATGTTTTGTATGTTGACTCTGAACAATGTCAACATCCTGGATGTGATGCTCTATCATAGTTCTACTAGATATTATCATTGTGAGAAATTAAACACAGGACCTCTGGGGGTTTTTTACTTCTAATTACATGTGAATCTATGATTATCTCAAAATAAAAAAAAAGTTTAATGTAACTTCACTGTGACTTGTGGAGTCTTTCTTCTTTTGAATTATCCATGGACATATCACCTACTCATCTAATGTGGTTATCAGGGGCATGCAACTCTTGAATATTTGAAACTTGGAAAGAAGAGATTAACATAAACTTACTACCTCCTATTTTGTTATGACTACTAAATTATGCAGCCAGATACCTAACTTAGCATGTTACACAGCACACCCACCCCCCTCCAAAAAAAAAAATCCTTTCTTTTCCCCAAATGTCATTCACCAACTACATCTCACCTAATTTTCATTATATTTCTGACATGGTCATCTGGGAATACTTAGCACCAATAAGCCTTTTAAAATTACTTATGACCCTCCCCTCTTCCCACATATTTCACATGTGGCTCTTCTATCTCACCTATTATAATTATGGCTATTTCACCAACAGATTCATGTCATCTGTAAGTAAAGGTGTTTTACTTCTTCCTTTCTAATTCGAAGGACTTAATTTTCTTGCCTGAATGCAGGGGCCAGAACCTCTGGTACTACAACAAAAAAGGAGGCATGGGCATTCTTTTCTGGGCCTCAGTCTTAGGAAGAGTGTTCAGTCTTTCACCCCAACTATTTTGATTTTGGCAGAATTTTTGTAGATGTTCTGTAGAAGCCTGGATAAAGAAGGTATCTTAAATTTCAAGACTGTTAAAAAGGGTTTTTTTTTTTTGTCACTAAGTGGATATGCATTCTGTCAAATGTGTCTTCATTTACTGAAGGAATTTTGCAACTGTGTTTTTTATTCCATTAATATGGTATGTTTAACTGATTTTCAGATTCTATTGCAATATTACAAACTTTGGGACAAACCCCACTTAGTCAAGGAGTATAATCATTTTTACATGTCATATGATTCAGTAGATATAGTGCTTTGTTGGAAAATTCTGCATCTTTATTCAGGAGACTTAACAGTCTGATTTTCCTTCTTTAAAATGTCTTTATCCAACAGAATATCAGAAAGCCAAGGTATGTTTTATTTTCCAGTGAAGTTGTGGAATATTGTTATTAAATCTTTAAATGTGTGGCCAAAATTCGCCAGTGAAGTCATTTATGCCTGGATTTTTCTTTGTAGGAAGATTTTAATTACTGATTCAATTTCTTATCAGAAGTCTACTTACATTTTCTATTTCTTCTTCAGTCGATTCTGGTAAGATACTTTGAAAAACTACTTATATTCTTAGGATTATTTCTTAGGATAAAGTTCAAAAATTTACTTCTTGGACTGTATTATGAATATTTTCTCAAAAGCAGGATTACTGTTTTTCAAATACTTACCAAACAAAACTTCCAGTTGCTCCTTTCTAGGCTTGTTAAAACATTTCTCAAGAGCTAACATTCCAGGAACTCACAATAAGTTATTTATATGTCCCTATACATGCCTTTGACCATTTCTAAGTTTTATACAATTACAATAGTATTATACTACATTGTGTCCCTCCAAATCGACTTGTTTAAATCCTAATCCCTACAATGACATAGTTGAAGATAACAATCTTCAAGGAGGTAATTAAGGTAAAATGTGGCCACAGGGGTAGGGCCCTAATCCAATGTAGTTGGTACCTTTAATAAGAAGTCACCAGTGATGCATGTGCACAGAGAAAGGACCACGTGAGGTCATAACAAGACGGCAGTCACCTAATGAAGGAGAGCAGCCTCCAGAGAAACTAACCCTGCCAACAACTTAACCTTGCAGTAGCCTCCAGAACCGAGACATTTCTGTTGTTTAAGCCATGTCCATGGTACTTGGTTATAACATTCCTAGTAGGCTGATGCAAACAATATGTTCAATGATCAAAACTATATTTATATTGCAGAAACAGATGAGTATAATATTCTGTATAAGAGGTTAATAAATATACAATAAAAATATTTTTTCAATAAGTTCATAAACTGGTAGAACTTTAGGGCAATATATAAAATTTATGTTACATAGGAACTAGCTAAAACTACTCCCATTTTTTCCTGATACTGAGCTGCAGCGAGGAGTCCTACTACTTTCTGGGCATAATTTGTACTCTAGTGACCACACACACATATAAAAACAATATACCAATAACAGTCCAGTGATTGTACATCAGGCTGAAGAATAAAAACTGTTCAGCACTTTCAAATTATACACGGTACTTTTGCCCCCAATTCAGAAGCTATGTCCCTAGAGAGTGAAAATACTGAATGTAATGAGTTTTTTTTTTTTTAAATTGGTAGTACCAGATTTAACCTAGGGCCTTAGCACTCCAGTCTTTGTTATTTTAAAGCAGGGTCTTGCCAAGTCACTAAGATGCCCAAGCTAGGCTTAAACTTATGATCCTCCTGCTTCAGCCTCCCAGAGTGGAGATATCAAAGGTGTGTGTCACCATGCCTGGCTGCATGTAGTTTTTAAGAACTGTGATGATTCTGCATTTCCAACCCAATGTATGATAACTGAATAGACTATCCTAGATCCCCCTCCTAGTGTTTTCAAGATTCAGAGAAAGGTTAATTCCATCAACTGGAAACAAGTAAAATCAAACTCTTTTTTAAAAACTAATTCTCCATTTCTTTCATTTTTATTATCATTTCACGTTTTGGGCAGTATGGTGTTACCTTTCACTATGAAAGTAAGTGCAGTTCCTCACTAAGTCTACAATCTATATCAAATGCAGTATTTTCCCTCAAGTTTTCTTCAAATAAAATTTAAAAACACATATATGCATCATCTGGATAACAAGAGAGAACAGAAGTCAATCTTTAATTTGTTTTAGTTGTAAGTCTTCATGTAAAACAAGAGGTCACAATATAGAGGGCTCAGTATCTGAAAACTCCAACCTCTAAAATTATACTGAAGGCAGGAAAAGTGATTTACAAGATATATAAATAAACAAAATGTGTAAAATCATGTGGCACCCACACACAAAAATTCAAACATATTTATAGCAAAATTTGAAACTAAAAATTGTGTGTGTTTTAATTTTTCTATGGAGATGGAAGGAACCTTGGGTCTCACACATGTCAGTCAGGCTCAGTACCGCTCAGTTACAATCTCTAGTCTTTTTTTTTTTTTTTTTTTTTGTAATTTTGAGACAGGCTTTGCCTAAGTGGACTCAAACTTGCAATCCTCCTGCTCCAGCTTTATTTATGAACAGCTGAGATCAAAGGAATTACTATTACTTTTGCTCTGATGCATAATTCTGGGCAGTAGCATAGAATCAACTGATAATCTGATACTACTGGGAAGAGACAGAAAACTACTAAAAAAGGACCCAGGGTGATCGTGTCAGTACACACCTAAAATTCCAGCTACTTGAGAGGCTGAGGTAGATGATCAAGAGTTAAAGGCTAGCTTGAGCAACTTAAGCTCCATCTCAAAAAAGGAAGAAGAAACAAAGAGGACAGGAAAAAATGACCTGGCTAATTGCAATGAGTAGTGTTCTGAACTGAATCCTGGAACATATGAAATCTAACTAGAGTCTCAAGTTTAGCTAATACGTATGCACAAATGCTGATTTCCTAGTTCTGATAAAGGCACCTTGTACATTTGACAAATGTAACATAAAGTGTTAATGTTAGAAGAAAATGGGTGAGGGGCATGTGGAGGCTCTGCATTATCTTTGCTACTTTTCTGTAAACCTAAAATTATTCTAAAATAAAATGGTTATTTTACAATAGATTTAGGAATTACAGAAGTATATCTCTCTATGGCCATTTGGTTCAGGAACAAGCTGCTCAAAACTGACAGCTTATACAAATGTAATTCAATTATATAATTTCTATGCAGCAGCCTGACAAGTTTTCAAGTTGGGAAAAAAAAAAAAAAACCCGATGACCCCAAGCTTTAAGTGACACCCATGTTGGTTTTTCTCAAGACAGTGATACCAACAAACTAGAATACAGATCTCCAAATTCCTGGTCTTTTTCTCCATCACTTCCACATGACTAATTCTCATTTTCTCTAAAGAAGCATATGATCATTTTAAATGATTATTAACATAGTTGAAATAAAATTAAGTACATGGTAGCTTCAATCATTAGCAAATGGTAACTACTCAGAATTCCTTACTTTTGGGGTAATACTAGATCAATGGAGTTTTAATGGTCTGACTCACTTCAAATTCTATATATTGCATTTCAATGTGAAGAAGTTCAGTATTGTTTGATTTTTAAATGATTAAGACAGAATGGTTTTAGATGAATTGCATATCAGCTCCCTCTGTGGAAGCCTATTGACACACACTTCAATTCACATGATCTTAAATGAGGTCCAAGCTTTTAGCTCCTGTGGTGCTGCTAGCCAGGATATATAGTTCTCGTTCTTTGAGATTTTTATTTCTTGAAACAAAGTTTCCTATTATATTTCACTGCAATTATTATAATTTGCCCCTGAAGGGATTCAGAAAAGCTGAATCTTTTACTTTAAGTTATGTAATATGCATTAGTTATTTTTCAAACCTTTATATACTACATGGTATATATATATATATATATATATATATATATATATATTGTTATTTCATAAAGTATTCTGCTGAAGAGAAAGGGTATACACTACTTAGAAAAATACAGAACATTTTTATAAGAATAGTAATGTACTTTTCATAAACTATAGAACATATATAAATTCACTATACAAAAGAAAAAAATCTTCAAGAAAAATTTACCTATAGCAGCGTATTTATCCATATAGCCTTCAAAATTTTATTTTGATTCAAATATCTTTGAATTAAAAATTCTCTTCTTGAAGAGTTAAAAGCTTTATATAACAGAAATACAAGCACATCCATGTTCATAGCAGCATAACTCCTAATAGCTGGAAGATGCCAAGATGCCATCGACAAATGAATAAAGAAAATTTGGTATACATACATACACACTGGAGTATTTTTATACCATACAGAAAGATGCTTTTGAGTTAGCTGTAGGAAAGTGACACACCCTGGGACCATTATGCTCAAAGATATGAATCAGACCAGAACATTAGATACCACATGGTTTCTCTAATACGAGAAACCCAAAGTTTAAGTATATAGTAAAGCCAAGAGAAATGGTAGGAAGTAGGGAGATAAACAGGTTTACAGAAAGAATGAGAGAAAGCAAGAGTGAGCAGAAGGATGGTGAAAAAGGGAGAAGGGAAGAAAACAGGACGATGATGAGATACGTACATGCAGTGCACTGGTTTCCCAAGTTCAATGTAAGTACTGTATATCACAAATTCTTAGTAATAAAAGTAATACTTCTGGGAAAAATATGTTAAAAAAATTTTGTGCTCTAATTTTTCCATATTGGTAACCGTCAATTTCTAACATTCATATGAAATACCTAAATTTCAAATATTTTATTTGATTTAAACCTTACTGTATCTTAATGAAGAGCTGCTCATTTTTGCTCTATGTTTACAAGGAAAATCTACAATTTTCTTTTCTGCTTTTTTTCTCAATAGGTGTCTTAGTTACTTACTTGTTGCTGGGACATATTATCCAACATCTACAACTTAACGGAAGAAAGACTTGTTTTAGCTCACAGTTTCGGGATGCTTCAGTCCATTCATAAGCGGCTGTCAAAAGCAGAAGCACGTGGCAAAGGCCAGAATGAGGAAAGGCTCTTCGCGGCAGACAGGAAGCCAAGTGAGTAAGGAAGGGCAGAGCTGGCATATATTCTTCCAAGTCCATCCTCACAGTTCCACCCTTTCCAGGCCAATAGCCTAGTGTTCTGCCCTTCTCACCAAGCCCTAGCTCTTAGCAGCACATGGCTCCATTGATACCCAACTATATCCAAATACATGAGGCTTTTAGGGGACACTCCAGATCCAAACCATAACACTGGCTCTAAAAGAGTTCAATTAGCACAAGATGAACAGTTTCTTAAAATCTGACAGAAACAGATGAGAAAGGGAAAGGAGGAGGAAAGAAAGGAGAGAACTGGGGTACAGGCTGCTGCTAAAGTATGTTACAAATGCATTAAACTAAAATTTAAAAAGTGGTTGCATTTCAATTTCAGTAAAATCACTTATAATGAGCATACACAAAAGGACAATATTGGGAGGGACCTTTTTGGGGTGATACTATTAAAAACCTATCTTCCGTAGTTATAAATCTATTTCTACCTGAACCTAAATTAGCTGGAGAAAAAATTCTTCATTCTGACAATATTTTCCACCTATTAGCTTACAGCTGCAATATAGTACACCCGAAACCAGACTTTGTGTCTTTTTTTAATCCTTAAAGCTTTAAGCTATTGATGAGATTGACTAGGTTGGTGGTTCTATTGATAATTTTAAGGGGAAAAAAGTCTATATTCATTGTTTTATATTCAACATCTAACATCTTTCTAGCTTCAATTCACTTTTTAAAATTAACACTTTATTTTTGTTTCCCTAAGGTTGAGTTTTTCTCTCTCTCACATCTTGAAATTAGCTGAGTTCATTTTTCACTTTTTGATAATAAAATGATTTATGGCTATGACTGAGATATGCCCATGTTCTTATGTGTAGCAATCTCATTGTTCTATGTCATTTTAAGTGACCAGTATTTTTCTCAGCCTTTTAATTTCTAGTTTCACTTCATTGTGGCCAGGTAATATAACCAGCACTATTTTGTACTCTCTGGGAAATTAGAGACTTCCTTTGTGAGACTATAATGTGCTCAGCTTAGGTAACCATTTCACACACACTTAATTCCATTAACAGACTAGAAATACAAACGTACTAAATATAAAGATAAGTTTACTGATTAAAGTATTTCTATCTGCCACTATGTACCCATTTGATCATTTTAGATTCAAGATCACAAGATTAAAAATCACTAATCTTAGCAGCAAATTTACTCTTAAAGATACAATAAAGAAAAAAGGAGGAAAACAAGATAAATATTTCCTTCCCAAAAATTTACAAACCTAAACACACTTTTAAAATGCTATAAAAATGAACGATCATTCAAGACGATTCTTTACATAGTATGTAAAAGCATTTTTACTATGAACCAATTTTAGCAATATATTAAGGACTTTTGATTTCTAGCTATAGGGTAATCTATATTAAAAACCAACTTCAACATAAAACTAAATAAATAACAGAAAACTATAATTTACCCCATCATTAAAGTAAACAACTAACAGTATTTAGAAATGTGTCACGTACACCAATCTTATTAACTGCCAGAGGCACCCATTAGTACTCTACCCACCAAAGTCTTTGCCATTATTGTGCCTTCTTAAAGAGTACTTATGTGTGCCCATTTTCTGTGAGAATGTACTATGAAACCAAGCATATAGGCCACAATACATTGATTCTATTATGCATAGCTACCAAGTGATGTTGAGAATACAGAGAAAAGAGAAACAGCAAGAAAATCAGAAGAGATTTCTATTTGCAATCTAATATCATATTTGTATATGCTATCTGGTTCTCTGAACATCATTTATTTTAATCCATAAGCTAATTAAAAGGACTGAAGAAATCTCAACTTTACAAATATAAACCACCTACAGTAAACACTTTTTGTCTTGTAGCTTCTCATTCCTCACTGGCCTCCATGGATCTGAGAAGAGAGACCACTGAGCAAACTCCACGAGGATCTCTAGTGTTCTGGTAAATTTCTCCTGAGGTCAAGCAAGCAAGTGAAGGTCTGAAAAGCGTGTTATAAATGGGAAACGTTGAATGTGAATCTACTTAAAGGCAAGAACGTTTAAAACCTGAAACAGTGCCTACAATCCTTTTACAGACTGGACTATTTCATCAAATTATAAATCAAAAATTTATTGTAAAAAAAGTCAAAATATGATGGAGTTGAATGGGGAAATGAAAAACTTCCCTTCACCATCCATGGATATAACAAGAGTGTAGAAGGGACAGCCATATTTTCAGACCTACCTTAACACACTACTCATGGAAAGGGAAATCCCAGTTCCACAGTTGTTTAAAGCTTAAATTTGTAGTGAGCAAATGATTTCATACATATTTTAAGATAAGCTGAGTATTTATTTCAGTCAGCAGGCTTGGCACAAAACAAACTAACAGTTCCATAGCAGCCCCCATTACTGAGTAATCTATACAAGTCAAATGGAAGTTTCTCAAAACCAAAACAAACTAGCATTGTGATTACCAAAAATGTAAGGTAAGGCAATTAGAAAACAGTACTTAAGCAATTCAAACTGCTTGCCCCACAATTTGCTTTTCATCCCTGTAGTTTACTTAAGTCACAGAGTATTAAATAAGATTTAGTTCATGTAAAAATGAAGTAACCACAGTAAGTATCTACTATACTCTTGAGATTTTTAGACTATAAATGAGTTTGTACCAATTTCTGAGAATTAGTCTCACTTTTTGTTCAAGGAAAAATCTACAGTGAAGTAAGAACAAGTGGAGTTTCAGAACCAAACACCAAGAAATCATGAAGTATACCTGACTACCAACGGTCAGTTCCCTGAGCAAAGGTCACCGATCTCTAGTTCTGGACAGACAACTAACATTACTTCAGACCTGGATATAAGAAACTTGCTACCACAGCATCTAATTCAATGGAAAGTTACTGAAGATTCACTTTGTATAAATCTGAATGCAAAGAGTCTATAAAAATTATGGTTTCTGTATGTAAAGTGTGCTTAAAAAGGGACAGAGGTAACATGAAAATCAGTGGCCCAATAACAATTTTTACATTACATGATTAAAAGCAGCTGTATTGAATACTGCACAGCTGAGGCAGATATCATATGTAAGAAAGGGTGGTGAAGGGGCTACCTAGAGGGAGACAGGACCGAAATAGAGAGCAAAGAGAACGTAGCTCTTTCTCAGTCCAAGGCAAGCAAGGAGGATACGGGGACACATCTAAAGGTGTTGTTATTCACTAGAAGGAAGTAGTTAATCTTCAGTTAGCTAAATGGTAAAAGTGACAGGGACAGAGAGCAAGCCAAGACCCCGCAACAGGAAAATGTGATGAAGGCCTCATCCCTACAGCACGCAGTGTGGCTAAGCACAACACTGAATCTTGCCAAAAGTTTTCTACTTTGCTGTAAAATTTTTCATTAAATCAAAATTACCTTTAAATATATACACATCTGGTCTATAATTTTTTAAAATGACAAACTAAAAAGATTCCCTTTTATTTAGGGATATTCTAACAAGATGCAATTTTATTTACCAAAGTCAAAGTTATTTATAATACGCATCTATTCAACTAAAACTATACAAAGTTTTTTGGAGCAGCAAGCCCTCCAGGTGACAGCTTGATGGGGACAATAAATGCTGAGAACTAAGGGAAAACCTATGCAGAGTTGTGAAAGGAACAAAGGAAATAAAAAAAAAAAATCTCTTTGTAACAAGAGTTGCACTGCCTAGTGGCCAAGAGGAAAAAAAAAAAAAAGACAAATCTAGTCTCGAATGATATTTAAAGATTCATGACCCGCTGTCATTTACGCTGTTATAGGAGATAAGTGAGCAAGTTTATGAAATGTGAGAAGCTTGGTTGTACAATAATTTCCTCTCTAAGAAAAACCAGACCATGTTACTCTTTTGATAACTTTTTTTCTTGGTCACATTTTGACAGCTCCCTCTTCATATCCAATAAAATCCAAATCCCTTCGTTCATTAGTTTTCCGTGGTTATTGTAATTATAACTAATTTAGTGGCATAAAACAACACCAATTTGTTATCTTTCACTTCTGTAGAAGTTCAAAATAGGTCTCATGGGGCAAACATCAAGGTGGTGAAGGGTTGCTTCCATTTTACAGATTCTATTAAAAAAAATCTGTTTCATTGTCTTTCCCAGCTCTTAGAGGTCACCTGCATTCCTTGGCTTGTAGACACTTCTTTCCATCTTCTAAGGCAGGAACAACAAGTTGAACACTGACACTATATCATTCTACCTTTCTCTTCTGCCTGCCTCTTTCATTTTAAGGATTATGACTGCAAAAGTATCACTCTGATAATCCAGCATATTGTGCTTTATGACCCTCAACTTTTAAATCCACTGTCACTGACTAAGTAAATTTTATGGGAGACCAGTCTATGGAATGAGATTCTCAACTAGGTTCCAAGAGATCACACCAACCCAAAATAAAATCACTCAGGCTCAGGCTAGATATCACTTAAAATGAATTTAAAACATATTTTTCAAAAAAGCAGGATATTCTGTGATCAATCGAAGGACCAATAAACCTGAAATGCCATGATAATGAAGCTCTTGCGGTCTACATAAGAAAAGTAACTGAATATCAACCAATGTGCTTTTTGTACTGTGCTGTTTCCTTGTTCAGGTGAAGCTACATTACAAATATCAACCATTCTGAAGATACTTCCAAGGAGCGTTAGTCTATTGTGTAGACTGCAGGCTTCCTGGTTTACAACTGGCTATTAAAAGCCAATGTTCTGACATGTGCTACATAACCTAATATACAGGTTTTAAGGATAATGATCAGATTTCCCTGGGGGTGGAGGGGGATTTATTCTGCCTAGTATACATGTCATACATGTCATATGGTTTATAAAGTCATCTACAAAATTCAGCTGCTATTTTGGCACACAGAAGGCACTTAATAAATATTTATTAAATGATAGTCTTGCAACTACCCACTGCTCAAGGGAGCAAAAATAACTACTTTCAAAACCTAAATTCAAACAAACCTACATGAATAAACATGGCTGGTTTAATTCAGGGTTTCCATAAACTTACACTATTAAATGTTTTCACATAGGTAATTCTTTGTGGGTTTTTTTGGTTGGTTGTTTGCTTTTTGGTTTGTTTCTATGGGCGGGGTCACACTTTCCTAATTACTGTCAGGTATTTGGAAGCATTCTTGGCTCCTACCCATTCATACATGTAGCACTTCCCTGCCCTGTTACCCAGACACCCCCAAAAAAGAAAGGAAAAAAAAATTCAGATGGGGACAAAAATAACACTCAGTTAAAATCCAAACTACTTAATCTGTTAACTCTTTAGTTAATAAAACCTCCTCTAGCAGAAGTGATCATTTATTTATGAACATATCACCATGGAACTGAATGGGCATATTTTTCGTCATACTTTCTTCATCTATGTCTGAATTATGATAGCATCTCTTAGGTTTTGACACAGTATGTCACGACTCATATCATACAGTTAGAATACCAAGAAAAAGCAACTGTTTTCAATGTACTGCTTTTTTAGCAAGTAGCATTATTTGATTAATAAAAGAAATATTCTAGAAGGAGAATACACAGTTTTTAGCATTTAAATAGCCTAAGATCTTATGACTCAGACTTTCAAACAATATTTTTGCTTTGTCTTCCAATAAGCACATGTTTAGACAAACTTTTAACAATTCTTTAATGTATCTGTCTTCTGTAATGCATTCTGACAAAACATGCTCAGAAACATTACTAGTAAATAGCAGAATGTATTGTTAACTATTAACAAATCAAATAGGCAGAGCCATATACTACAATCTGTATTTTCTAAAAGAAAGATATTCTATTAACTAGCTCTATGGCAAGAACCTTAAAAACACAAGAAATGATGTTTTGAAACTGGAAGTGGCTATAATCCCAGTACTTTGGGAGGCAAAATAATCAAACACTTGAGTCCAGCATGAGCAACTTGATAAGACCCTGTCTCAAAAACAAAAAAGTTCTTGAGGCATGGGTAAAATTTCAAGCATGCACACACTACTACGTATGTAAGCAAGTTGGCAGCAATATGATCCCTGAGCAAGAGCTGTGATTTCTTAATTATAAAACCCCCTTGTCCCAGTTATTGGTTGCTATATGCCAACTATTCAAAACTAGGTGACATAAAATAACAGACATATTTTAAATACTCATGGGCTCTGTGAAACAAGAATTCTGAAAGGCAGAGTGCAGTGAATTGTCTGTTTCACGATAGCGGGAGTTTTGAGAAGACCTGAGCACTGAGGTGACTGAAGTCCTCTGAAAGCTGTAACCATTAGTGTGCCTGGAACTCAAAACTGTCTGTCACATGAGACCTCAAACAGGGAGAACAGGACCTGCTGCTGGTCCTTATGGTGCCTGGTCTCCATTTCATTATGGTGGTTGGCCTCCAAGAACAAGTATTTCTAGAAAATAAGGTAGAAAACAGTATCTCACAATCAAGACTTTAAATGTCAGATTTTCAGCAAGTCTGTCCAATTTTAAGGAAAAGGAATATTGATCCAATTTGTCAATGGGGAGGAATGTCGAAAAAATTATAAAAAGAACATGAAAAATCGATGATATTATAGCTAGAATTCTAAGAAAATAAAACAGAATTCTTAAGTTAAGTATTCAGAAGGTTATATACTGTAATATTAGTAAAGTTTTCTTGGGAAAGGTGTACTTCATTTCAAAGTCATTTATTTGTGGTTTTTAAATTAGCAGAGATTTTTTGTATTATTTTAAAACTCTTTAAAATGGCAACTTCCATATGCAAAACAATTCACTCAAAAGGATCCTGAATTTTTCCTTTACTGAAAGACAGCTCCCCCAAGCATCACTGATAACTTATTGAAAAAAAGAAGCAGAGGGAAAAATAGGAATGAAAATAGGAATAAAGGTCCTTTAATGTTCACAAGCACGTTACCTAAGTTACTAAAGGTAAACTTTCCCAAATGGTGCCAGATTCTTCATCTATAAACCTAAATATTTTATTTATATTCAGCAAATATCACACTGCCAAGGTTTCTAAGTGAATGGTAGTAATGCTACTGAATTCTTTGTGATTAACGTTTTTAATAACAATTCAAGTAAATAATGGGGAAATAGTAAGGCTACCTGCTTGGCAATATTTGAGAACAATACTGATATCAGCAGGCAATTAATGTGAACACTAAACTTAAAAGAACTTCAGAAACCATTAGTTTCTTTCCAGTGGCATTTTCAATAGAATGTTCTTTTCCAGTGTTTTTTGATTACTAGCTTATAGCCTAACCTCTGAGATCTCATATATTTTTTGATTATCATTTTAGCTCTATCGCAGGAAGAACTGCCATCTCAGAAGGATGTCTCACTATTGATTTGTGTCTTTACTGCCTCTCAGTTGGATTATTTCAATTTGCTATTCCCTATGTCTTAGACTGTTCCAATGTCACCTGCAAACTCCACAATTTTTAAGAGCTGAATTGCCTATCACAGCAAAGCTTTCTTAAGATTAACAGATGAGTTTAACACTGGCTTTGAGGACTTATAAGGAAAGTTAGTTCAGTTCACAATTCTGAAATATACACTATTTTTATATGGTTATAGGTAAAATTACATGTACTAGAACAGCCTCTTGTATGTTTGAGTATCATTTGAAAATGAATATAAAGATGGATTAACAACAGTGTATACTACTATAAATTTTAAGATAAAAGACAAACTTTGCAAAGCTTATATAAAAACAAGTGAACCTTCCCATTTTAAGAAATCAGCTTGAGTTATAAAAATATTAAGCATTTCAAAAGCAATATATATGTACTATTGATCAAAATGTACCAAAGACAGGTTCTATGAGTAGAAATATAGCCTTAGCATGAGAAATGCTGATTTCTATAATCAATGCTGTGCACATATTCACCAATGTATGTGAAACCAGTGTTGGGGTGTGTGTCTGCAGTCCCAGTACTTGTAGGTCTGCAGCAAAAGGACTGTCATACGTTTGAGGCCAGCTTGAGATACATAGTGAGTTTAGGACCAGCATGGACTACAGAGAAAAGATCCTGTTTCAACAACAACAAAAGAATATATGTGGAGCTGGGTCCATTGGTACAGGTTATAATCCCAGTCCTCCAGAAGGCTGAGGCAGTAGAATTGCAAATTTGTGGCAAGTCTGGACTATCTGCAACTTAGTGAGACTCTGTCTCAAAATCAAAAAAAAAGGGGGGGGGGGGCAGGATGCAGATTATTAAAAATACTGTGAAGGTCATGGGCTTGATATACAATGCCACCCTCCACCCTGACCAGAGAACAGTGGAATGAATACAGAAGCACAATGATGCATTCTGAAGATGTTACTTGATTATTACCATCCCAAAAAAGTTGAGAGAAGTAGATAAACAACCGTTAGGCTGCATTCCTTCTTCCAGTTCCTGGCTTGGCAGTAGGGTTGCAGCAATAAGTTAGTAAATTAACCTGTATTGTTACCAAGACAGCAAATATTACTGCATTAGTTCTATTCGAAATGAAAGTGGAAATGAAGGAATTGAGAACTACAGTCCTCCAAAACCAAGCAGTGGTAGATCATCTTCTTTTATAACATCATACAAAATGTAGATCATTCCCCAGCATGTGTTGTTTTAATTTAACTGTTAATTCTAATTTGATCCACCAACAATCAGATAACTTACATAAATAAATAATATCCAAGAATATTCATGGTAATGGCCCTCATGGTTTTCTTAGTTATTGTCTTTTACTGAACCAATCTTTTTGATTATTGCTCTTATTTTGATCCTTGCTCAATAAATTATATATCTCATTTTGTCCAGTCTACAATTGAAGCTGTTGAATTCTAAATGGTGAGGACTGTGGCTGCACCTGTTTCTATGAGGGACCTCTCAACCACACTGACAATCTTCCTTGGAAATAACCAAGTTGTTGCCATCCTACCCTGCCCACTTCCAGCAGGAAGTAACCACAGCGGCCATCTTCCATTGTTCCCCTAGCAAGCAGTAAGGGGAATAAAAAGAGGGAGAAATAAGCCAGATTTCATTAGGTAGATTCACAGTAGCTAGGCTGGCTGGGTTGAGATGTCCCCAAATGAGGAATCATCCTCAGATGAGAAACTCTTCCCACATAAAGAACTCTAATAGCTTAAGAAAGATGGAAAGATCATAGCACAGAATGGCCAAGGACAAAGCTAAAAGTCAAGTAGGTCAGGCTGCAGAGTTCCTTAAAAGAAGAAGTTTAATTTTATTCCATTGGCTTTCAATCCTGGCCATCTATCAAAAGAACATGTGGTATTTCTAGAAATTATCTATGCATGATCCCCAGGCCAACATGTTTGGAAGGTTTTGAGAAGAAAACCAGGGTGTATCCAAATTAAACATAGTAGAATAACAAAGATAATCCCAACAAAGAATGTAAAAGTGACTGTAAAAATAAGAAAATACTGTGGGCTTACAATAAAATTAGAAAAAACATTTACCAGGAATAAAGGACAGTAAGGAAAGTCATGTTGTTATAGTAAAAGAGGAATACTGGAATCCAGGGTTTTGGTCTAAGTCAAGATGTGGCATGACAATCTAGTGTTAAGTATAATGGAAATGGGCAACAAAGGAAGCTCTCAGTTCACAGCCAGAGTTACACTGCATGTATGTCAAACATTAAGGAGTGTTTTCAACAAAGCTATAGTTCATTGTGACTACTGAATGTTATAAGAAAATGATTCTTAAAATGCGTAGGGGCGAGGGGCATTGGTTAGCAGTTGGAGTGCTTGCCTTGCAAGTACAAGACCATGGGTTTGATTTCCCAGTAGCACATAATTTCTACTTGTAATCTAAAGAAATCAATACGAATAATTTTACATAATGTTAACAGAAAATTAGCCCTATGTTCCCAATTATGTCAAGCAAATTTAAAAAACATCATCTCACTTTCAATCAAACTACTATGGTATATTTAACATATCACTACAACAATGGCATCAGGAATCTCAGTACAACTGACTATATAAATCTGTCTCAAACTGCTATCTTAATAACTGACTTTAAATTGGCCACTTTACAAGACAACATTGTTTATTAGTCAAAATTAGATATAATTATAAAAACAGTGGTGAAATAATGAGCTCCCAAATAAAATTTAGGTTCATAAAACTGAACTAAGAATTATTTCTAGAATAATGTTTTTACACTGATCCTTGAGACAATATTTCACTCACATTCAAATAAAGTAAAATTAACAGTAAACTACTTTGGATGTTACTAAGGATTATATACAGAACGAAAACAGATTTGGATAGATTAATATGCTATGGGTAGATCTACTGGAATAACTAAAATTACTGGAGTATGCACAAAAGCTGATGAACAAATGTCTATTACTCACTTATAAATTAAGAATCTTACGAAAGATAATACTCTAACACCAATGGTATATTCAATTCTTTAAAAGGTACAAATGAGTGTGGAGAAAAGACAAACCATTAGATTATCACAGGAGGCAAGCATCGATCCAAGTGAAGGAAACACACTTCCCATGTGGTCAGGATGTCCAATGACAGACTCATTCCAAGAGAAAAAATACCCTTCTGAATATATACTCATGAATATTTTGTACTGGGAAAGAAAATGAATGATACGAAGAGCTTAAAACAAATAATTTTTTCAAGCTCAAAGGTCCTGAAAATTTGTTAATCTAATTTCATCTTTATTTCCAAGGTAAGGTAAAATAGTTCTAGAAAGACTAGGTACGTTGCTCCAGGTAACAAATAATAGCACAAACGGGACCAGAATTTTGGTCTTAAAGGCAGATACATAGGCTGGAGCTTTTGTAGGTAAATGGAGACAACCTGAGACCATCATGTTTAGTGAAGCGAATCAGAAGCAAAAGGTGAAATATCGAGTGGTTTCTCTGATAGGAGAAACCCAGATCATAATTATTTCATAGAACTTAAAGTGGGAAATAATGGGAACTGTAGGGGGAGGGGTCGAAAAGAGAGAAGGGAAGGATTTGTAACTTTGCCATTATATGTATGTGCACTAAACACTCAAGATCGATGTAAACTTTGTTTTGCACTTATACATATCAATAAAATTGAGGGAAAATAAAGCTATTAGAATTTTTTTAAAAATCATTAGATGCGGGCTGAAGGAATAGCTTAGCAGTTAAAGTGCTTGCCTAGCAAGCTCAAGGCCAGAGTTTAATTCCCCAGCACAACATATGGCGCACACCTATAATCCCAGCACTTCAAGCCCACCCTGGGCAGCTTAGTGGCTCAGCAAGACTCTGTCTCAAAATCAAAAGTAAAAGATGGTCTGGGACTATAGTTTGTTGTGAAAGTTCTGTGTTGGATCCCAATTGCCATGAAAAAAAAAAAAAGTTGGATGGTATCAGCTGCTAAGGAGACATAAAAGCAAATGAATTAAATTCAAACAGGGAAGGAAGACTGTCAGAATAGCAGTTATCAACCCTACAACAAGAACAAAACCAGGGAGTTGGGCTCACGTGGGGTTATTCAGGTACTGAATACAACAACCAGATAAAAATAATGAAGAAAGCACACAGTAATTACTGGTGGTCCAGGACTATTCCAAACCCATGTTATATACTCACTTAGGTAGATAGTATTGTTGCTTTCATTTTGCAGATTAGGTAAGAAGGTAGAATAAAGAAAGGTGATGAGGCCAGGAGATGAGAATGGATTCCAAAAAAAAAAAGGGAGGAAAAAGCATATATTATATGTCCATTTTGTACTTGTTGTCAAAATAAGCATTTAATCCTCACCTTTAACTATTGTAAGGAATTTTTAAAGGCAAAATATTGTAAGTTTTTCCTATTTGTTTTTTCTTACTGGGTTCCTCTGGGGAGAATTAATGGCCTTCAAAATATAGTTTGGAGTAGACTTATGG
Organism: Ctenodactylus gundi; assembly: GCA_004027205.1. Taxonomy (NCBI): domain Eukaryota; kingdom Metazoa; phylum Chordata; class Mammalia; order Rodentia; family Ctenodactylidae; genus Ctenodactylus; species Ctenodactylus gundi. The sequence continues at coordinate 269,746 of PVKB01001276.1, read as the reverse complement.
GCATTTTTATGACTGCTGATGATGCAGATCATGAAGAGTTTATTATGAAGATTTATGAAACAATAGGGAATAAAAAAAAAATTTCAGTGTAGATTCTCAAAACAGAAAACTAAGTTGTGTTCAGTAGCACAAGTCTGTAATCCTAGCACTCTAGGAGGATGAAGAAGGAGGACTGCAATTCAAGCCCAGCCTGTGCCATTCAGCAACTAAGCAAGATCTTTCCTTAAAATCAAAAATTGTAAATGGGTTGAGGATGTAACTCAGTATGAAGGCCCTGAGTCGGATCTCTAGTACCACTATCACTACCAAACCCAAGCAAACAACTAAACCACCACAGCCTTTTATATGATTTTAAGGTCGCTTTAATAAGAAAGAGGGCAAGACATCCACTTTGCTAAGAAGGCAATAATTACTTCAGATCAACTTCCTTTAGTAGGAATACAACTTACCTACTTCAGGGTAAAACTTAGATGCTGTGCCAGTGAAGCTTAACTGCCAATTAGATTGGCCTCGGAGCCACCTAGGTGACTGGTAAAGCACACCTCTGGGGGTGTCTTGGCAGGTCAGGGAACAGTGACTTTGGATACGGTCCCTGAGGCGTTCCTCTGCCCCACTTACCAGCTACCATGAACTGAACATCCCTGCCTCACCACAACCTCCCACCATGATGTTTTCGCCTTGGAACCAGCTGACCATGAACAAATTCCCCTGAATCCATGAGCCAAATAAACCTCTCCACCTTTAAGCTGCGAGGGCTGAGTACTTTGTCTGAACAAAACACAGTAAGCTAACTAATATATAGATACCTTACATTAATTCAACAACAAGGGATAGATGGACAGACACATAAGTAGATGGACAAAAAGTATTTCAACTCTACATAAAAAATGAAGATATATAGTTTTTAATTTTCAGAAGCTCCTTTTGTAACTTACAATCTTTTTCCTCTTATCTTGCTCTGTTGGTGGCTCTTCATCCTCTGTTACTTTTGGCTCCTCAAGATGAGACATCAACATACAACTACAATAAAAAAGTCTTAAATAAAAAATGTGCAAGATATACTATAAATGAGCTCTCAAAATCACTAATTGCCTCTATATATTAACATGGGATATAGATTACATAAATTAGAGTTACATTTAAAATTTTTTAAATTATAAAAGGTTTCTCTCTTTTAAAAGGACAACTGTATCAAATTCTAGAGCATTTTACTCAAGCATGCAAGATAGTAAATAGTGACAAAATTAGATAACTTTTGAGCAAAATATCACCTGACAAGGCATGGTATATACATTTTGTATCTTTTACAAAAAATTATATAAATACTTAAAATACTCTTTTCCTCAAACTTTACATGTCGAAAGATTAGATATGCAATAATTTAAATAGTAACATCATAAAACAGTACTAATTATGTAACTATCTACTTTGTGCTACAAATGAGATTACTGTGTTATGAGAAACTTGTCCCTGACAGCACTGGTACCTTCAGGATAGTTATAAATCACTGCATCATGATTATATGCACCACCGCTCTCCACCATAAACAGAGATAATAGAAACAGTTTCTTATTCAATTCACAGATTCCAAGCCAAAAAGAAATGAATATTGCCTAGTGAATTTCACTGACGGAGCAAACTGTTTCCTCATTTAGGACAAGAGAATTCATAAATTTATTAGAGACACAGCTTCCTAATCAATAAATCATATCGATAAAACTGATTTGTGTCAAGTACAGATGAAAAACAATTCTTGATCCATCTGAGTAAATAACATCAAATGTAGAGTTAAGGGTATGTAGGTGCTGATAACTGACACTTGATTAGGGTCAGTTTCACAGTGTCTTTTATCCTATGCCCCATCATTAAAAAACAAAAAAACAAAAAACAAAAACAAAAAACAAAAAACAAAAAACAACAACAACAAAAAAACACCTTACATGGCTGGAAGCACAGAGCTTAGAGAGCATACGTAGCAAGCAGAAGGCCCTGGGTTTGATTCAGCACCACACAGACCAGATGTGGTGGCGCATACTTATAATCCCAGCACTTGGGAAGCTGAGGCAGGAGGACTGCTGTGTGTTCAAAGCCAGCCTGGGCCCCATTCCACCTTGAACCTACCAATGAGCAAAGGCTGGATAGCTGAGGGCAAAGGCAAGTATTCAAGTCACAGTCTTGGTATCTGTGATCAGTGATTCTGAAACTTGACCTTCCATCTCAATCATAAAATAAAATTCCATAGAATCTAGAGGGCTTAATTAAAGCTCACATCACGAGGTGCCACTTCCAGAGTTTCTAATTCAGCAGGTTCAGGTGGGACCTGAGAATATACATTTCTTATAATTCCTTCTGGAGTACTTTCTCATAATTTCTTCCACACTGCCAACGCTAACACTGTTGGGACAGATGACAGGATACTTTGTCCTGCACTAGGCCAGCTCAAAAGGGCTTCCTACTTATATCTCTTTGATACAGAACTGAAACTATAAAACTGATTTCAATGTTGCTTATTTTTAATGATATGTAACCGGCTTTCAAGTAGAATGATATGAGAAACCATTCATGGATCACATCACAAAAAAAAACTGACAATATTCTGTTGGTCTTTTTGTAGCAAACACACTGGATTTACATAACCCTCCTCCTTAGTAACAGAACCTTCAATCTACCCAGTCACTCTTTCCTTCCATGCCACAACATGCTCCACAAAAGGCTGACTCAGGCCCAGTGCCCTGGGCTTACTGCAATCATGGTGATCTGACTCCTCGTCAGCAACTGCTCAGAAGAAAAGTGTGTTTAAGGAATCCTGGCCACTTAGATAGGAAGAAAAATCTGATGAAATGAGTGCCAGATGAGGTCTGCCTCACTCTTTAAAAAGACATAGAAAAAAAGGTGACTTGTCTGCCACTAGCAGTGTCATGCCTACAAGAATTAGTAAGGATGAGGGACTGCCAGTATGCAGCGGAGATTAATGAGGAGGGGAGCTGAACGAACTTACATCTTTGATATTGGTAAGATCAAAACTGCTAATCCTGGAGTCACTTATCTATCACTGTTTTGTCATTACAGACTAATTCTTCATTAAAGCTGAAAGTCCTTCATAGTTCCTTACGTAAAAACCTTAGGAAAAATTCATTTCCAGGCCCAAGCCTAGAAACAGTCTTCGTAAAACCTATTTTTCCTGTGGTTGAAAATAAGAACCATGAAATTCCTGTTTCTCTTTGCACTGGCAGTTAAAACAACTCACAGATAAGTTGTCTACATTCAAAGGCCACACTTTTTCGCAATCAAGGTTTTTTTTTTAATTTAAATTCCTTCAATCCTGTGTTAATAATGTTTTATATAAGTGTGGGTTTTCTTATGCATAGTTTCATATTCTTCTATGGTCTAAATAAAAGCATTTACCTACTGTATATTAGCAGTACAGAAAAGCTACCATAAAAGAGAAGAGATAGGATGAATTATTTTTTTTAAGTCTAGATAGGATCAGAGGTAGGCTTTGACCAGCAGGGCAAGACTGAGGGCATGACACATGAAAAGAAGAAACCTTGCTAGCCATGTCATGAGTGTCAAAGCACAGGGCATGTTTGAGAAATGATGAGCAAACCTAGTAGGCAAAAGAAAAGAATGGTATTGTAGATGAGAGCATAGGACAGGACCCTGACGACAGGGTACTTAAGAAACAGGCCTTTTGATTTTAAGTACAGGAAGATCCATGAACCAGAAAAATTGGAGAAAGACCCCCAAAGAAGATATTGGGATCTATACTAGTTAAAGTGACATATAAGTAATAAAGTCAGAATCAGGAAATGCAAGATTGACTAACTAAAGTAACAAAAATTTTAAAATCCAGACTTGTAAACTTTCAAAATGAAACTCTTTTCCTCTAAAAGGGTTTATTTTCTACATCACGCTGAATAAATAACTGATATCAAAACTGAAAAGTCAGTGGTTGACTACCTATTTATCTGGGAATATAAAAATTTCTTAGGTAAAATTTAAAAAATGAGATCAACAAAAAAGCAAATGAAAACTCAATTCTACTTTTTTTTTCTACATAACATGTTATATCTAAAATTTAAAATGCTCAAGCTGGAAGTGTAGCCCAGTGATTACAATGTTTGTGTAGGAAGCACCAGGACCCTGATTCAGTCCCCCAACACCATATGACAGTTAGGCATGGTGGTTCACATTTGTAATCCCAGAACGTGGGAGGCTGAGGACTGCCATGTGTTCTAGCCCAGCTTGGGCTGCATAGTGAGTTGAGGATGAATCAGGACTACAAAGTGAGCCTCTGTCTCAAGAACAAACAAACAAACAAAAAAACTCAAGTAAATGTGTTACGAAGACATATCAAGGTGCAAAATTAGGCACAAGTTGTCAGTACAGCATTTAAAAATTATACATGCAGCCACTGACATACCTTTCAACCCCCTCTAGCTATATCCACTTGCCACCAATTCTGACCAACCCCTTTTCCAAACTGTATCTCAAATTCAAATCAATGCTTTCTCAAGATTAAAGGTCATATGAATCATCCATCAGGATTGCTGTTTGCAATGCAGGTCCTACTGTCTAATTCTCTATATAACAGGTCTGTACAAGAAAAAGAAATCTGTATTTTTTTAAACATGCATTCTAAGTTGTCCCACAGGTCTGAGACCACTCATAAGCATCTGCCCCTTGAGTAATCCTTCACGATGAACCAAAATGATGTTTCCAATTACAAATCTGATTACATCACTTCCATTCTCTAAAATTTTAAATCAGCACTGGGGCTCCTGGTCAAGATGGAAGCCAAGTAACAGAGCTGCACAATGTCTCCTCACGGGCACACTTAAAAACTAGAGAATACAGTCAAAAATCAACTATTCAATATAGCTGGGACAGGGAAGAGCACTCCAACAGCAGCAGAAGAGGGGCCAGGGGAAGATCACAAATATCAAAAAAACATCAGAAGTGCGAGGGGGGCGGGGAGGGGGGAAGCACCCAGGAAGCTGCCCCAGGCCGACTGCAATTGGCTGGGAGCCACTGGCATACACAGAGGAAAGAAAGCCTGGGGCCTGAACCTCAGGCAGAGATAGGAGAGGAAGGAGCACCCCAACAACTGAAAGGAAGCTACAGGAAGGTGAGAAATCCCCAAGACACATCAGAAATATAGAAAAACAGCTGCCCAGGAAGCAGACCCAGGCTGACTGAGCATGACCCTGAGCTGCCAGCAACCCCAGACAGAATAAAGTCCGGAGACCAGAACCTCAGACCAAGGTAAGCGCAGATCCAGAAGTGGGAATGGACAGCAGCTGGTAGCCTTGACATCTACGCACACACACACACACACACACACACACAAAAGCCTGTGAATAGTGTATGCTACAAATGTAATGCGAGTTCCCTCTATAAAAGGCCTCCTGGAGTCTAAATCAGAAGTAGCGCTTATGACTATAAAAGGCAATGACATAGTAAGCAGGAGCCATTTTTTTAAAAAAGAGACCAAAACTGAACTATTTAGAGTAACAGAAAGCTCAGAAGACTGCATCGGGTTATGGGGGGTCATTCTTAAACAAGTGTCTAGCAAGAAACTGGTACAAGACACAGTTGTGTTGAGGGAAGAAAAGCCTCTGACCATCTGAAGGGCTCAGGTGTGGCAAGAGCACCTACAAGAGGGGGAGACCACCCTCAGAGAGAGGGAAGCCAGGACAGGTGGGAGAGCTTTGCTGAGGAGGCTGGGGTGAATAAGTCACCTCAGAGGCCATCAGACTGTTAAATCGTCCATCACTGCCTACTCCCAGTCCAGAACTCAGAAGAATTTTAGCTCCCCCTCGCCCCAACACACACACACCCTCATAGCTGTTCAAAGAAATCTCTCAGCTATGCCCTTAAAGTGAAGTCTCTCAACAACAGAAACATGGGAAGACGACAAGGCAACAGGACATCCACATAACTGCCTAGGACACCTAGGAGTAGTGTCATGGTTCCTGAAATAGTAGAACTCATAGGCAAGGAAGTCAAAAAGCAAATAAATGAGTCAAACAACCAGTTCAAACAACATATTCTCAAAGAAATGCAAGCACCGATCAGCAGAGAATACAGTAACAAAAGCCTGTTCAATGTATCTAGGACAGGGAGGAGCACTGGAACAACTGAACAGAGGCCTTAATGAGGAACTTACTAACCAAATAATGGTTTTAATGGTTTTAACTGAGCATGTAGAAGCCACAAATAAAACGTTGGCTCTGGTAAATAAGGAAATGCAAGATATGAAGGAACATTTAGATAGACAAGTGGAAATTCTGAAAAGAAATCAAGCTGAAATTCAGGAATATGAAAAAATACATTTGAAAGCAGAGGAAGTTAACTCAAACATTGTGAGGATAGTATTTCAGACCTTGGAGAAAAAGCTGAGGAAACAAATGCTATAATTAGGCAAAAATCCAAAATTAGAAATGAGCAAAGTAGCTGGAAACTGATGGATGATTCAAAGAGAACCAACCTTAGAATTTTGGGTGTGGGAGAAAGAGCAGAAGAGAGTATGGAAGGTATAAAGAAATGATTCACTGAAATAATGCAAAACATTTTCCCAAATCTAGAAAAAGATATTAATTTTCAGGTACAAGAAGAATATAAATACCAAATAAACTCAACCAGCAATAAGACTCGCCATGACGTATCATAATCAAAACCACACAAATACAACATAGAGAAATATTATATGCAGCAAGAGAAAAATAAACACAAAGTCAAACACTTTTGAATTACTGCACATATTTCTCAATGCAAACTTGGTCAGGAGAACCAAGAAAAAGCTTTTAAAGACAGCAAGTGTCAACACAGGTTGTTGTACCCAGCAAAATTATCCCTGAAAACCGGAGAAGTAAAATTTTTCATGACCAAGAATCCCTAAAGAAATATGTGACCAATAGCCCAGCACTACAGAAAGTACTTGCAGGAAACTTTGAGAGTGACAGGGGAAAGCAGCACAAAAAATCATAGAGGAAAGGAAACATCTAAAGAGAAAGTGTAACGAAAAAAGATTGATATTTGAATCATCTCATTGGTACCCTATTAAAACAATACTAGCTGTCTCATAAAAATCTGTGAAACTTCTCCCATAATTATTATTTTAATAGTATATTAGTTTGCAAAACACAGTAATTATATTCAAGCTGGGGAACTGGTATAAAACCTTTTTAAGAAATACATATGCATTAATGCACAGATGGATAGGTAGTTAAAATGATAAACCAAATCTGGCAAAATGTTAGTAATTAGTGAAATGTGAGCCAATGATTTATGAAAGTTAAAAAATTCTGAAATAACTAGTTATGCCATTGTATCTATTGCTTTATGTGTAATACACTTATGTGATATAGATTTAAGTTCATTTAATATAGCAATTCAGTATAGACTTAGGTTCATTCAATGTAGCAATTCCCTTAATCAATATCTGATGCAAGTTTACCCTAAGAAAACTGACTGATGTAATGATAACCTGAATGTCTTTGGAATGTACATTTATCTCTCAGTGTTCAGCTAAGGAATTTGAAATATAACTCCTCTCTTTTCCTTTCTCACATTTCCTTATCTAGCCTTATGGATTTTATTGTTACAGTTCTTTTCTTATGTGTACTCGTGGGTGAGGCCATGGCAAATAAAGAATCTCAACAAAGAATAGTTAGATACAGAAAAAGAGAACGTTCGGCAAATCATCCTAATAAAGGGCTCTGCTGCACTCAGAAAAGAGGCATCTAGATATGGTCACTGCAGCCCATTCTAGGGGTGGGAAGCTGAGCTAAAGAATAGTAATTTGAGTGGTGAAAGTGAGTCAGACACAGAAAGTTAAATATGTAAAATATCATATGGTTTTTCTGAACTGGCAAACCCAGAATCCAGGCATTCTATAGAATTAAATGGGTGTGATAGTGGGAGTTACAGGGGATCAGGAGGATGTTAGAAGGGCCAAAATGGGAGAGGATGTAATATATATGTGCATAAAATGCTCAAGTACATTGTAAACATTATGTATCACATAAAAATGGTGGCGGGAGGGATAAAATTACCACTGGATCTCCATTAACTATAGGAAAAAAGTCGAAAATTCTTTGTGTTTCACACAAGTTACTTAACTAACTGGCTACATACTACATACTCCACTACATACTCTCAAAATTCTTCTCAGTTTGAGATCCCCTTCCTCTCCTGCAGCTGATCCCTCCCTGTCTGTTCTTCTATAAGTTGCAGGTGCTTTCAGGACAAAAACTCACCTGTTTCCTTACACAGAACAGTGTCTAGTGTAAACAAGACATAAAGAGATGTGTCAACCAGGCTTCCTTAGTTTTAATGGTTAAATGAGCTACCTGGTGTCAGAAATTTGGTTAAATATTATTCTGAGTGTATCACTGAGGGCTCTTGATGAAATTAACATTTAAATCAGTAGACTTGGCTAAAATACATTGCCTTCACATACAGCCTAAGATGGCCTTGAAGGAGGCCAAAACAAATTCATAAACTTTCCTAAAATATTACGTCTTTACTTTTTGTAATTTAATAGAACTCTATGTAATGCAAGAGAATTACATAGCAGGAAGATTTATCACAGATCTAATGTAAATACTCTTAAGAAACTAAGATGCAGTAAATTAGGCAATCTGATATTTCATTACACTTTTATGTGCCAAATATAACTTCAAAATAAAAGGATAATTGCTAGACAATTGTAGAAAGAGAGAAAACAGTGGTTCGTCACATGATCTGGGCTACCCAAGCACACTACCTCATGTGTACACCTTCTGGTTTGGATCCCTAGACATCCATTCTCCTACACAATGTTCTCCTAGACATTTGTTTGTAAGGATTTCAATACCTTACTTTCTAAATCAAAACTGTGTCATGCTAAATCTGGTGTATATAATGAGTTGGAAGACTTTCTTGTGATGACTATTCCATAAATTACTGCATCACTGCGTTTCTCTGAGCCTTGGTATTCTGATTTCTAACATTATGACACTGTAAAGAGATAATCTCTGAATTTTATTTCAACCTCCAGATTCTTATCTCTTTCACTTAGACTATGTCATAATTTCGATCTACTTCTTATATCCTTCCCTAGACATTCTAATACATCATACCTTTTCTTTGACTTTAGAGAAATCTACTGTTGTGTGTTTTTCTTATACGTAACTCAGTACAGTGCTGTCTCTGCACTATCAGCCATGTACTCCCAACTAAAATATCTACTTCAAAAGGGGACAAGAAACATCTGAGCATATCCTAAGTACTATTATAAGAGTTGCAAAATGTATCACAGAATGCATAAAAACATACTATTTACAATCACATGGCATAACCTTAAGTTAATTTTAAGTAACACGTAAGAAAAATTTTTCATACACATTTAATAAGCTTCAAATTTTTTTCCATAATTTTCAACAAGTATGATTCAAAAGGCAATCTTTACCACTTGCTATAACTGGTTTCCTAACAATCAAAGAAAACAGGCTACATGCTATTAATGAGAACCTGAACAGTTTAGAATCTCATGAAGACTTTCTTATCTTTACATTAAACATTCCATTTATTAATAACAGGAAAGTTATGACAATTATACTAATTTTAAAAAGATAGTGATTAATTTTATTAAAATCTGCTAAAATAAAAAAAAACTGACATTATCAGCACCCTTGCTGTTATTCTTGTAACTATTCTCCCAAAGAATATAATTTTAATTACTATTTTTTGGAACTAGATAATTATCAATTGATCCCCCCCAACATCTAAAACCAGAAAAATGCGAAACAACTAAACCTCTTTCTCTCATGATCTGCCTGACGTAGATGTACTTTTTAAGTTCAAAAAATATAAACACTCAAAACATCTTTAAAAACAATTTATATTTATTTATATTCTAAATATAGCTGGAATTTAAAAATAACTCATTAAATCATAAGGCAATAATTACAGATGGCCAATGAGAAAATCTCTATAATATAATAAAGCTGATCCTAAGATCAAATAACAAAAGAACAAATTTACAGCATTTTCCATTCTGAGTCTACATGGTAACACTAAACAAAAATCATGCAGCACGTATCCAAGTAGCCCCCAAACGCAAACATAATAAAATGGTCCACCTACTCTTTGTAAGTTCTTGTTTCCGGATCTTCTGTCATGACATCATGAAGGCCCTCCACAGAGATATTTATAATCCCACAGAATTTATCCTGAATAACACTAGAAGAAGAGAAAAACAGATTAGCCGCACATTTTAACACAAGATTTTTTAAAAAGCTAAATGTTGTCTTGGAGAGAAATCTTAGATCTGAAATAAAAACTTCCTTAATACATTTCAGAAAATTTACACATACATATTTTTATTTCACAAGATTATTAGTATTGGAAGGATAAGCAATAAAAAGGCATATTTAAATATTCTTTCTTACAAGTGTCTTGTGTTAATTTCATAACTACAAAGACAAAAACACAAAAGTGCTAACCAAACTCTCTGTTCTTCTAAAGACACTTCCAAGAAAAAGAAAAGACATGTTCCAGCCTGATATTTCTAGAACGTTTATCTGGTAAAGGACCTGGATCTAGAATATGCAGAGAAAACTGAAAACTCAGTAATAAAACAAGTAACTTTGTTTTGAAATAGGCAAAAATCTAAACAGAAAGTAGTAAAGACACTCAGATGGTATGCGAGAACCTGCTTACGACAGGTTCGGTACCATCAAGTAGCAGGAAGAGCCAGTGAATCTAAGCAGACTGACAACATCAAGTGCTGGGATAAACAAGAACTTGCACAGACATATAAGAATTTAAAAAGGAAAATCTATTTTTCGAAACATGCTTTTTCTTTTTGTGGTACTGAGGAATGAAGCCCAGGGCCTACAAGGTGAGCTACACTGGCAGTCTTTATTTTGATACAGGATCTCGCCAGGGTGTCAAGGGCTCAAACTTGCCATCTTCAGGCATGGAGCTGCAATATAGGAACGCACCACTACATTCAGTAGCATGCTGTCATTTTTATATACAACCAAACACATACCACACAACTAAACAACTCCACACCCAAGAATTTACTTAAAACTAAAAAAAAAAAATTTAAGAGCTATATATGATTACTTAACAGCACCTTTATTTATATAATCCCAAACTAGCAACAACCCAAATATTCATCAACCAGTGAATGGGTGAAGAAATTGTGATACCCTTACTCAATGGAATAATGCTCAGCAGTAAAAAGGAACTAACTACAGGTACATGCAACAACATGAATATTCCTCAAAAACATGCTTAGAGAAACCAGATTAAAAGGCTACATATTTGGACTGTTGGAATAGCACAACAGTTAAGCACATGTCTAGCAAACACAATGCCTTGAGTTCAATTCCCTAGCACCACAAAAACCAGGTGGTACACGCCTATTACCCCACACTTGGGAGGCTAAGGCAGGAGACCTGTTGTAAATTCCAGGCCAGCCTGGGCGTCATATGTTGTGAGTTCGGGACCAGGTTGGCTACACAGTGAGACCCTGTCTCATAAAATAAAATAAAGATGAAATAAAATGAAAGGCTACATATTAAATGAATCCATGTATATGGCTACTTAGGCAAAACTATTTTATTAGTGGTATTTTTTGCCCACGGGGGCTAAACAATAAATGGAACATTCTGGTATGACTGGAATGTCCTGTATCTTAAGCATCACAGTTGATTATCTGTGTACATTTTTAAACTGCACACTTAAAAGGGGTTTTGCTATTAATAAACTATAACACTGTACCTGACCTTTCAATAAGTAAAAGCACATAACCACCTCAGGACACATTAAATTAAATTATACCATTTGAATTATAAAGTAACTAAATAGGGCATAATCCCAACTTCACAGAACCAATACAAGAATTCCTGCAAGGGTCAAAACCATATTTCTCATATTAATTTCTCATATTAGCAGAATTAATTTGTAAACGTTCAGTAGTTCCCAAGGTGAGCACAGTTTGAGTCAATTCCCTTTTTAGAAAGTCAAAGCTTTGTGTTCATACATTTAAATATAATCATGCTTTGGAAAACTAAATCACCAGATGAACTAATAGATATAATTTTGGTAATCTTAATCTATTATCTAACATTTTATATCTAAAGGAAATATATTTATATATACATTCTTTTTATATAAATACAAAAAACTTTAAAGAAACAGTCAATTGTATTTGATTATTAATGAGAATCACAGTACTCTTATGGATGGATGAAAAGAATTAGAAAGTCCAAATTTTGCACTGGAAACTAAGCTATTAAATGTGTGATCCTACTGGATTTTAATTCATTTGTTTACATCTCAGTTTCTTCATACATCAATGCAGGCTGGACTCAGAGGCGACAGGTAATGTGGGAAGAATTAAAGCCATTTCTACACCAGATCAATTTACCACTACCCCATCACTACGCACAAATGAAGGCAGGATCTGAGATGCCCCTTAACTGGAATCTGACCACTGTCAACATTGATCTCCATTAGATCAGGAAGACAAAAGCCTTCTAGACATCGATTTCTGGAGCCCTTGACCAGGCCTTTGTTTTAGTATTACCTAGGGACAATCCACTTAAGCACTTAATTTCTCTACATCATTTCTAAGCATCAACTTCACATCATCTAGGAAAGCCAGAAATTTCACAAAGAAAGAATCAATGCAGTTGGCCAGCATTGTGTTTTTCTCAAAATACCGATCATAAATTTTCTTAACAGGTATCTGTCAACTAAGTGTGACCGTGTTCTGCTATGTGGTCTGCTAATTATGAAGTAGTTCCATCACAGAGAGATAACTACACTCGCTCTGGAGTACCTATTAAGTGCCAGAAATGATGAGAGACAGAGTTCCAGATCAAAAAAGGAGAAAATGACTATGGCTCAGAGCAGAAAGGAATGCCAACTGGCTTCCTGTCAGATGATTGTACGGAAGAACCAAGTGGTAAAAAGGAAATTTCCCTGGCACACTCTGCAATAGTGAAAGCAGAAGTTACACAATAATTATCTTCAAAACACCCAAATTTTTTAAAACCACTCATTACTGCATCTCAATTACTACTCATTAAGAAACTTGGAGAAAATGTCCCTCAAGTACAGAAAAAAAAAAAAAAGCCAAAGAGGCAGGCATGTTCCTGGCATAAAGAATATTTACTTTAAACAAGTTTTAAGAAGCTATAAATTTCTTCTCCTGTTGTAGGTATTATAAACACATTCCCCCAAAATTTAAGAATAACATTTTATAATAAAGGTTTTATTTTCCATTTATTTGTTTTCTGTGGTACCAGGAATTGGGCCCAGGGCCTTCACATGAGCCCTATCCCTGGCCCATTTTCAGTTTTGATTTTGAGACAGGCTTTCACTAAGTCACTAAGTTATTCAAACTAGTCTCAAATTTGCAATCCTCCTGCCTCAGCCTCCCAGAGTCCTGGGATTATAGCCCTGCACCACAGGGGCCAGTTAAAACAAAGTTTTAAACCTAAATGTCATCTATATATATATTACTCTTTACAACCTTCAGCAACATGAAGTTTTAGCATTAAGCCTCCACTTCACAGTTTATTCAAGCAACATTTTTTTAACCTTTGTGTTTTACAAGAGTCTTGTTTTTTATAATACACAATCTTCCTGAATTAAATGATTCAAAATCGATTCAAAATTTAAAATAGTAACAACCAAAAGGGAGCTATAAACTCAAAATTAAATAAAATAGGGTTAGAGGAAGAACGGGAGAAGAGGGCTTGTATTAAACATAATCTTTTATTACTAGTGGTAGTACTATATTATTATTATAGTTATTATATTCTCACATTGGGACAACTAGCATGACACAATTTCTGATTACACTATTAAAGAGACTAATCATACACCATACGAAACCCAATCATCATATTCTATGTGCCCCACAAAGGAGAACAAGGAAGGATTATTCCATCTAACAACAACCCAATGTTTTCTTTACATGCGTGACATGTTGGAGCCTTGAATAGGACTTTATTATGATTGCTCTTTATTACTTATTAGAAGTAATACACAGTCTAGGGAAACCAGGGACTCTCCTTGCTGATGACAAGGGAAGGAAGAATGCCAGTACAGGGGTTATGGAGGAGGAGACTATGATCGCTCCTGAAAAAACTGAGCGCAATAAGAATAAATCTCAGAACACAGAGGGCACGTTCCCCACCCACATATCACAGGTGGAAGAAGAGCTAGCTCACTTGGATGTGATCTGCTCAGACAGGGAACGGTTATAGGGGCATCCTGCCCTTATACAACTTAGTGTCATAAGAGCTGCAAGAGATATGTCAGAGGGGCAGATCTTTACAGACTGAGACTCAGGAAAAGAGGAAATCGGTCACACCTTCCCTCTCAATCAGCAATACAGAGACTTTTGTGTTCACACCGAGGATTCTTTTTAGGAACAATGAACCTGTATTTTTTTCTTCTATTATTCATTTGTGAACTTTTTTCTTCTTTTTCCTTTTTCTTTTTTATTCCATTTTCTTTCTTTTTGTTTTGTTATTTGTTTTCAAAAGGCTTTCTACAGATTTGGAGACATTCTATTTCATTCATTTTTATTTTTGGCTCTACTGCCTAGTTTATCAGCCTTTCTCTGACCAGGGATTGGAGCTCTGTCTTGCTTTTCTATATCCCATTTATAATCTTATATTTTATATTGTACTTTTGAAAGATAACTTTCAGTCTCAGTCTGTTCTCTCGCTACTTCATCACTCTTATTAATAGTACTGTAAAATATTGATAACTCAAGAGCCATAAGGTTTGGCCTGTTGGGAATTGATAATTATAGCATTTAGTTAGGCATAAGTCATTAACACAGATATTTTTCCATACTTTCAACAATAATACACTGTTGATTACAACAAAATTATCTACTAAGTTACTAGACAATCTATTTAGACACTTCATTAATAGTATAAAGTGTCTATCTAATGTTAAGAGTGAAATGCTTCTATGAGCTTCTAACTACAATTTGTCAACAGCCAGTATGTATTAAGTTTTACCACGGATACTGATATCTGCCCCACTGTTCAAGAGAGGATAGAAGTTGGAACTTACTAAGGGTTAATAACTTCTGGGGGTTTAGTTTAGCCTACGTAAGCAATATTGAGGTCTATTTTATTATTGATGGTGACACAGTACTGACATTAGTACAAGCTCATGGTAAGTTAACAGCTGTTTTATTTAAATAGACACATTGATGTTGTAGACTGTGCCTTTTAATGTTATGGGCAGAATCATTGTATTAAACCAGTTATTATGTTGTCATTAATCTTAAGTCAGAGATGATGTTATTATAAATCTTTATTCCTGTTGTAGATGGTCATACACATTGGCAAAGATTTCTAATACATGCTGACAATTACTTTGTCCTTAGACCACATAAAGTACTGTAATCTATTTCTACTTCACTGAAAAGAGGAGGAAATTAGGTAACAAAGAGAAGGTCTGTCATTGAGAAGACTCCCAATATTAATAGCCGATTAAGTTAAAATGGGCATAAATATTAGTATTTGAGTGAAAGATAAATCTAATGAAGAGATCTGCAGAGTAAAGACACAGTCCACAGACATTACCGATTTGTGGTTTGGATCTGGAATGTCCCCCAAAAGTCTCATGTAAGTGAATGTTATTGATTGCCTATAGAAATATGTGCTATTGGGAAAAGCCAGGAGCATGGATCATCAGCTGAGAAAAGCTGAAAGTTTTGAGTGGATCCAGCCCAAAGGGGAGAAGATGGAGGATGCAGCCAGCAGCAATGCTGTAGGGGTGGGCCATCCAAGCCCCTTGGAGTTCACACATGACCACAGTTTACCCCAGACACTGGCTACGGAGGTACAGAATTCAACCCTTGGTCTGCTGAATTTAGAACTTGTTTTTGGTCTGACTGATTTCTATCCTCCTATTCTTCCCTTTTGGAATGGGACTGGTTATCCTGTGACATTGTATGTTGGAGATATTTAACCTTTCTTTGATTTTCACAGGAGCTCACAGCTAAGAGTGTGCCTTGTATCTCAGAGGAGACTTTGGACTTCAGGTTTTTTTTTTTTTAGCAGTACTGGATCTATTAAAACTTCAGCAAATCTTAGAGAAGAACTAAATGCATTTGGCATGGGGTGGACATGAGGCTTTTATAGACCAGCCATAGAATATTGTGGTTTGGATCTGGAATGTCTCCCCCATATATTTAGACTGCCTATAGAACCACGTGTTATTGGAAGATGGTGCCTGGTCTGGAAAAGTGGACTATGGGTGTGTGGCAGATTACAGGTGTGTGGTGGCGGTTACGACACCTTCTACATCTGCAAGGGGCAGAACACTGAGGGTGTACCTACAGGGGCAGATCAGTGGGATGGGACCTGGAAGGATATATATAACCTGCCTCCACCTCCACCTCCACTCTGCCCTGTCCTTACACTATTGCTGGACACCTATGAATGGACTGTGACCTTCTGAAAACGTGAGATAAATAAACCTTTCCACCTCAAATGTGTGCATTGCGTGTCAGGTATTGAGTCACAGTGACAAAAATGTAAGACATTATCTGATCTATAGCACACAGCAACAAAACACTGGAAAATGAGGCAATAATCACTTGCAAAGATGCCTGACTCCCCAGAAGCTGATGTTGTGAGCCCTGAAGCAGCATTATCAACAGTAAAGGAAGTGAAAAAATAAATAGGCCTAGAGGCTAGAGATGTAACAAGATAAGCTTAAACAAATGAAGAGATGCCAGGTGAGTTCAAAGACAATCTAACCAAATAAACAACAGTATTAATAGATAAAAAGCTTAATGATAGAAAGAAGACACAAATAAAAAATAAGCCAAAGCAAAAAATAAAGAGACACTTCCAAGATATGAAAAACTCACATGAAAACACAGGAAACCAGTTTGAGCACTCTGAGTACAGATTATCGAATCTTGAAGTATGACAAATTGGACCACACAGACAAGAAAGAAAATGACTGTAACAGCTGATGGACAAATCAAAGAAAATCTTAGGATTATGTGAATACAACTTAATATGAAGGACAACCTAAAAAGTATAAAGAATATGTTCAACAAAATCATGGCAGAACATTTCCCAAATGTAGGAAAAGAAATTAACACTGAATTACTGCAGGCACATACAATACCAACAGCCTTGACAAGATCCTCTCCATAATACATCATTATCAAAATCCTAGACACACACAACACAAAAAGAGAATACTAAAAGTTGCAAGAGAAAAACAAAATAAACTATAAAGTCAAAATAATGAGGATAACTGCAGATTTCTTAACATTAAGTTTTAAAGGCCAGGAGGTCATAATATGAAATAATTCAAGTACTAAAAGAAAGTAAGTGCCAACGAAGACTGTTCTATCCACCAACAGTATCCTTCAAAATGTAGGAAGACGTTAAAATTTTTCATGACAAAGAAAATCTGAAGCAATTTTTGATCATTAGGCCAGCAATGTAAAAAATACTTAAAGAAATCTTAGAATACAGATAGGGGGGCTAAGAGCAGGAAATATCCCAGAGAAAAGGAAATCACCAAAAAAGAACGCTCCAACAATACTGTAGAGCAATAATCAACACTAAGGCATTATAATGATGAAAGGATGTGGTAAATATACCACTATAATAACACTCAACATTAATGGTCTCCACTCTTCCATCAAAAGCCACAGGCTAGCACACTGGATTAAAATAGAAACTCCAACAATTTGTTATTTACAAGAGACGCACCACTACCCATAAAGAAACACACAGACCGAAAATAAAAGAATGAAAAATAACACTTCACGCAAAAGGACCCAGAAAACAAGCAGGGGTAGTTTCACAATTCTCAGATTTCAAACCAAAACAGATGAAAAGAACTAAAGAGGGCCATTATATAATAGTTAGTGGAATAATACAACAGGAAGAAATTATTTATCAATAAGCATGCACCCAACATAAGGACACACAATTTCCTAAAACAAAAACCACTAGACATGAAATGACAAATAGGAAGGATCCAATTTAATTATAACAGATCACAGGTCAATAACCCAGTATCACAGACACCTCAAATAGACAAAATATTAACAAAAACATTAGAATTCAACCACACTACAGAACAGACTTAAGTGATATTTAGTTTCCTATCCAACTTCAAAAAAATACTTTTCTCAGCAGCACAAGAGACTTTTTCCAAAATATTCCATATCATAGGCCATAAGGAATGTGTATTTTCATATCACAGTGGAATATCAACAGCAAAAGAAACTACAGAAACTCTACAAATACATGGAGACTAACTATTAACAATGAGCCACGGAAGAAACCAAGGGAGAAATTACAAACTTCCTAGAGTCATACAACAATGAAAGCACATCATACCAGAAGCTGTGGGACACAATGAAAGCAGTACTAAGAGGAAAATTTACATCCATGAATGCATACATTAAATGAACAGAGCAGTACCAAATAGGCAACTCAAAGATACACTTCAAGGTCCTACAGAAACAAAAATAATCTGAATCCAAAAGTAACAGAAGAAAAATTATAAAGATCTGAGCAAAACTTAACATAATTGAAATAAAAAATAGAAAAGATCAATGAATCAAAGAATTAGTTCTTTCAGAGAATAAAATAAACCTCTACCTAAACTAAACAAAAGGAAAGAAAAATATCCTATCACTGCAATTAGAGACAAAAAGGGCAAGTCAAAACAGACAGTGCTGAAATACAGATTCATATATAACTATTTTGAAAATTCATACTTCAACAAACTGAAAAATTTGAAAGAAATGGGCAGATTCTTAGACACATACAAGATAGTAAAACTGAACCAACGGTATAAAAACTCTGAAAAGACCAATAACAAGTATACAAATTCAGGCAGTATTAACATCTCTGCCTACAAAACTACAAAGAAAAGTCCAGGACTGTAAAAATTTACTGCAAAAGTCTACCATGTAACTTATCTCGGAGAAAAGCTATCACCAGGACTTCACAAACTGTTTCAAGAAATTGAAGGAGAAGGAACATTACTATACTCATTTCTGGAAGCTAGTATTACTATGATAACAAACCCAGACACATATTTAACAAGAAAAGAAAACTATATGCCAATTTCCTTAATGAATATAGACGCAATAATCCTCAGTAAGATACTAGTGAACAGAATTCAACACATAATTAAAAAGGTCACACACCATGACCATTTCGGCTTCACGCCAAAGATGCAAGGATGGTTCAATATATGTAAACTGATTCATACAATAAATCACATAACCAAAAGTGAGAACAAAAATCACATGATCATCTCAACAAATGCAGAAAAACGCCTTTGATAAAACCTAACATCCAGTCATGATAAAAAATAAAGAAGAAGAAGAAATCTGGAGGCAAATAAGTATAGAAGGAACTTGCCTCGAACTAATATGAGTCATTTACACCAAACCTGCTGCCAAAATGATACCAGATGAAGAAAACTGAAATCACTTCCCTTTACATAAGGAACAAGACAAGGCTATCAACTCTCACCACTCCTTTTCAACATAGTGCTCAAAATCCAAGCCAGAGAAATCAAGTAAAAGAACAAAGAAAAGGGACTATGTACTTGAAAGGAAGAATTTAAATTATCCTTACTCATAGGTGACAGAGTTCTTTTACATAGAAAACCCCAAAAGCTACACCAAGACACTCTTAGAACGAATTAACAAATTTAGCCAAGTTGCTCGATACAAAATTAATTAAAAGTCAATAGCATTCTTCTACATTAAAAATGAACTCACTAGGAAAAAAAGTCCCATTCTCAATAGCTCCTCAAAAAATTAAAGATTATGAATTTTCCTCTAAGGACTGCTTTCGTTGCGTCCCACAGGTTTTGATATGATGTACTTCCATTGTCATTTAACTCTGTGAAGTTTTTTTCCCCATTATTTTTATTAATATACAAACGTAAAACATAGTATTTACAATGAATTTGGGTGTTTCGTACATCTATGTATCACATCGACTTTACAATCCCTTCCCATCTTTTACCCTCCCACCCCCTCCCTGGCCCTTCCCCCAGCTCCGGCTATCACTTCATATGGTTCTAAAGAATGTCTGTGTTCTGGGTATTCCAAGTCTGAGAAACAATATGGTGTTTAACATATTAATCTTCCGTGCCTAAGTCATTTCACTCAAGTTAACACTCTACCCCAGCTTCCTATTCCTCTAACGGGTTCGCAGTAGTCAAATCTTCACATCTCCTCTCTGAATCCAACCAATCCCTTCATTGGGATATTCACCAAAAGTTTTTTTTTTCCATATTTTCCTACATCTTTGTTGTTATTGTTAAACCTGGCCTTACCCACCAGTTCACACTAGAAAATAATTATAAACGTGTAGTTCAAAAGGATAGTTGATTTGGGAAGGAAGAAAAATAATAAATAAATTCCAATTGCCTTAGCTGAAAACTGAAAGTTACGTATTTGTACACTCACAAGGTTATCTTTACATCAGTCAGTTTCCTTAGGATAAACTTTCATTAGTGACCTAATAAGTGAACTGCTACAACAAAACAAAGTTAAAACTATATCACATTGCTCCATTCAATGAACTTAAATCTATACCACATAAATAAACTTAAAGCAACAGACATGCAGGCAAATCTAGTTATTTCTTAATTTCCTAACTTTCATATCTTATTTACTCATACTTCACTGATTACTAACCTACTTTTTTCTCAGCTCCTTCTCCTCTAGCTGTTGTCCCTTTTTCTCTGGGGGCATTGGTATCGCTGGTCTCCCTGTCACTGTCCAAGTTTCCTTTAAGTATATTCTGCAATACTGGCTCAGTGGCTGCAAATTCCTTTAAGCTGTCTCTGTCATGGAAAGTTTTAAGTTCTCCCTTTAAATTAAAAGGTAATTTTGCTGGATATAGCATTTTTGGCTGACATCTATGGTTTTTTTAGTGCTTGGATGGTATTGCTCCACGATTTCCTTGCTTTTAGAGTTTGGATTGGAAAATCTGCCATTATCCTGATGGGTTTATCTTTGTAGTTCACCTTCTGTTTTTCTCTTACCGCTTTTAGCATTTTCTCTTTGTGTTGGGTTTCTAGAATTTTAATTATGATGTGTCGTGATGAGGGTCTCTTCTGATCAAAGTTGTTTGGTGTTCTGTATGCCTGCAATAGTTCCATGTTCATTTCTTTTCTTAGATTTGGGAAATTTTATTCCATTATTTCATTAAACATGTCCTTTAAGCCTTTTGTTTTGTCCTCTGTCTTCTCCTCGATTCCCATAAGTCTGAGGTTATTTCTCCTTGAATCATCTATCAGTCGTTGTAATGACTCGCTTTCTTTATTTACTATGTATTCTTCATGGCCTGTATGTTGCAGCTTAGTCACTTTATTTTCTAGGTCTAACATTCTATTCTGAAGTTGTTTAAAGTGGTTGCTTATTATTACCTGTGTGTTTTTCATTTCCTGAATATCTGCATTCAACTTTTCTATATCTCTGTTGTGTTCTTCTCTAATTTCTTCTTTTGTCTTTATTATCTTCTGGTATATTTCTTCTCTGGTCTCCTCTAGTTACTTTTTAAGGCTTGCCTTTTGCTTATCTATGTATTAGTGTAGCTCTTCTGCTGTCTGTTTGATTTCCTGCTTTAATTCACTGAATTTCAGAGCCCAGAAGATGCAATCATTTTTGCCATATTCATCTTTACCCTGACTTCATCTCCTGGGGTTTCAGGTCTTTTTGCAGATGTGTGCCTATGCTTCCCCAATTCTTCTTTGGTCTCCTCTAATTTCTTTTCAAGGCTTGCTTTATGCTTAGCTACGTGTTCTTGTAGTTCTTGCACTGTCTGATTTATTTCCTGCTTTGCTTCCCGGTTTAATTCCTGTTTTAATTCACTGACTCTCTGGGCCCAGAGGTTACCATCATTTTTGTCATTTTCTTTGGGTTCTGCAATTTCAGCACCCCTTGCACCCTCCCCTAGGGAATCAGATCTTTTGTATAAGATTTCTTACCACATTTCCCCATGGTTCTACTACCTCTGTCTCTGGTATGCAGGAAAGAGAATGGCTCCTGCTGAAGTCACTGCCTGCGGTGGCTGTTGAGCCCCGTTTCTGATCTGGGATCCTGGGACCTTTAATAGGGGGAGTGCACACTGTGTTTGTAGTATACACACCCTCAGGTTGGTGCTTCTGAGGCTGGCTAGGGCCGCCCACAGCCAATGACTCCTCCTAGTCCGGATCTGTGCTTACCTTGGGCTGAGGTTCTGGCCTCCGGACCTTGTTTGTGATCTGTGGGTGGTGGTAGCACGGAGCCGCGCCAAGCTGGCTGTTTCTGACCTGCCCACAGCCTCTTCTCCCATTGTTGTGTGCTCTGTCCTCTCCCAGCTCCGTTCAGTCAGAGGTTCAGATCCCCGCGATCTTTCCTTCATCCGCTGCTGCCTGCCATTTGCACTGGCTGCGGCGCCTTCCTGGACTGCAGGGATTTTTTTCCCTCTGGTTACAATGATCCTTCAGAGTTTCTGGCCTCCCGCTGGTCGCCTTTCAGTTTCTGGGGATGCGCCTCTCTTTCCTAGCTACACCAAACACGCTTTTTCTAACTATCTTCTTGACTTTTTAAGTGAGTTGATGAGGAGACATTGTGCAGTGCTGTTACTCAGCCATCATCTTGACCGGAACCCCTCTGTGAAGTTTTTGATTTCTTCTGTGATCCATTGTTTGGTCAGTAGTATGCTGTTAAGTCTCCAAGTGTTTGTGTGTTTTCTTCTCTTTCTGCTGCTGTTAAGTAGTTCCATTCTTATTCCACTATGATCTGAGAGTATGCAGGAAACTATTTCTATTCCTTTGTACTTGTTTAAGCATGACTTATGTCCTAGGGCGTAGTCTATTTTAGAGAATGTTCCATGTTCTGTTGAGAAGAATGTGTAGTCAGTTGATGTTGGGTAGAAGACTCTGTAAATGCCTCTTATGTCCAAGTTTTCTATAGTATCATTCAGCAGTTGTTTATCTTTCTGGATTTTCTGTCTGGTTGATCTGTCTATTTGTGACAGTGGAGTTTTTAAGTCCACTACTATGATTGTATTGGGGCCTATGTGCCCTTTCAGATCTAGTAATTTTTGGTTAAGATAATTGGGGACTCTAGAGTTGGGGGCATATATATTAATAATTGTGATGTCTTCCTGTTCTAATGTTCCTTTAACCAATATGTAGTAGCCATCTTTGTCTCTCTTCACCTGTTTTCTTTTGAAATCTGATGAGTCTGAGATCAATATAGATACCCCTGCTTGTTTTCTGGGACCTGTTGCGTAAAATATTGAATTCCAACCTTTTATTTTCAGTCTATGAGTTTCCTTGTGGGTGAAGTGTGTCTCTTGTAGGCAGCAAATCGTGGGTTTCTGTTTTTTGATCCAGTCAGCTAGTATGTGTCTTTTGATAGGTGAGTTGAGGCTGTTCATGATTAGGGTAATTATTGAGGTATGTTTGGTGTGTCCTGCCATCACTGTAGTTTTTCCAAGTTGTTAACTGGCTTTATTTTTTCTCAGCTTTTCCTCGTCTAGGTTTTGACTTTTTTCCTCTGGGGTCTCTTGTGTCCTTGGCTTCTCTTTCACTATCCAAGTTTCCTTTGAGAATTCTCTGCAGTGAAGGCTTACTGGCTACAATTCCTTTAAGCTTTCTATATCATGAAGGATTATCCCCATTATTAACAAATGGGATCTTGTCAAATTAAAGAGCTGCACAGCAAAAGAAACTAGCAACATTGTAAAAAGAGAACCAAGGGACTGGGAAAAAATATCCACCACCAACACCTCAGATAAGAAGCTCATAACTAGAATATACAGGGAGCTGAAGAAAAGTAAGCCAACCAAAATAAAAGATCCTACTGAAAAGTGGGCAAATGAAATAAAGAGGCAGATCATTCAGGAAGAAGTACAAAAGGCCAATAGATACATGAAAAGATGTTCAATACCTCTAGCCACAAGAGAGATGCAAATCAAAATAATGCTAAGATACCATCTCACTCCAAAGAGAATGGCCTATATCAACAAGTCAAACAGCAATCAGAGCTGGTGAGGATGTGGGGGAAAAGGAACTCTTAGACTGCTGGTGGGAATGTAAATTCGTACAATCACTCTGGAAAGCAGGCTGGAGAGCTCTCAAAAGACTGGAATATCCCCTTTGATCCGGCGACACCCTTTCTGGGAATATATTCAAAGAAGGCCAAAACAACACACAGCAGAGATATATGTATACCCATGTTGATAGCAGCACAACTAATAGCTAAAATGTGGAAGTCACCAAAATACCCATAAACAGACCAGTGGCTACACAAACTGTGATATTTGTACACAATGGAATACTATGCCTCAATAAAGTCCAACAGCGTGGAGGACTTTGCGGGCAAATGGAAGAAGCTTGAGAACATCATGCTTAGTGAAGTGAAGTCAGAAGCAGAAAGTGAAACATCGAATGCTCTCTCTGATATGGGAGTCCCAGATCACAACTATTATGGAACTTAAAGCAAAAAACAAAGTGAAATACAGGGGTAGGGTGGGGAGAAGGAAGGGAAGGGAAGGTAGAGGAAGGGACAGAAAAAGAGTGGGGAAGCCCTTATGTTCTTGGCAGGATGCATATGTGCACAAAATGCTCAACTCCATTGTAATCCTTAAATTTTGCACATATACATATCAATAAATTGGAAAAAATAGAACATCAAATAATAATGCTTTAAAAGTTTAAAAATAACAAAAATAATTAAAGATCTATGAATCAACCTAACCAAAGAAGTGAAGGCCCTCTACAATGAAACCTACATTATGGTGAAAAAAGAAATTGAAGAGGACTTTAGAAAATGGAAATAATCCCTTATTCCTGGATAGGCTGAACTAGTAAGAAAATGGCTATACTGCCAAAACTGACAAACAGATTCAATGCAATTCCTATCAAAGTACAAAACCATATACATACATATATATACACATATAATAAAAAGGGGGAAATGGGCTGGGAATGTTCATGATAAGCAGTGCTTGTAAAAACTGCAGCTTAGAATGACTGGATTAGATTTCCAGCACCAAGAAAGGAAAAAAGGGAGACACTGTTAGAAGCCTTAGTTAAGGGCAGACTTCAGGTGACGGTTTGTACTAACTACAAATGGAAGTATCAAGAAATAGGAGGTGGACTGGCCATATGCACCATCCACATAGGCCTAATTCTTTCTGATGAGTATGTCTACAGTCAACATTATGTTGGTCGACTCAGGGAACTCAGAAACAAAAAATATCTACTCATTAAATATGTTGGAAAAGTGAAGTATTTTGCACTCTTTGATTCAAAGGAAAATATTGAAGGCATGCGCTGTAAGCTCAGGATCTTGTTATGGCCCAGTAATCTGTAAGAGAAACAAAGCTTAAGCAGTAAATTTGGTTTAGTTTGGTTTTTTTCGAGACAAGGTCTCGCTTTGTAGCCCAGGCTGGGCTTGTACGCAGGACAATTCACCTGCCTTGGCCTCCCAGAGAGCTGGGATTACAGGCATGCATCACCACGCCCAGCTTTATGTGATGCTGGGACATCAAACTCAGGGGATAACCACTGTGCCATTTCTCAAATTATAATATCCTGATCATGTGCCTTTCTCTATAATAGAGGAGTATTTATGGGGTATACATGTCTTACTCAAATAAATGATAAACTGAAGTCAATGTGGCTCTTAAATTTGCTAAAGAAGTAATGGCCAACAGTTACTCTGTAATTCTCATTAATGACCCTTACAGATGTAATTCTGAAATTTAAGAACCAATTGTTTTCATTGGTTATATCAGGAATGATGCTCCTCCTAAATTTTTATGTTTTCATTTCATAATGCTAAATGAGACTTTATTAATTCATTTTTTATTAAGGGCCTGAAAGAAACAAATGAGTACTTGCTATTTCAGTCCCTTAAATTTCAATTTCTCCTTTCAAGCGGCTAAAGGAATGGCACAGCAGTTATTAAGAAAGTACAAGGCCCTGAGTTCAATTCCCCAGCACCACATAAATCAGTGTGGTGGCACATGCCTGTAATCCCACTACCTGGGAGGCATGTGCCACCACACTGATTGAAATTTAAGTGAACCAGGGTGGTCGGGTGGGGAGGTAGGGAGGGGTGAGTAGGGGGAGGAAAAAAAGGAGAGTGGGAAAGTCCTTATGACCTTGACAAGATACGTATGTGTACAAAATGCTCAATTTCATTGTAAACCTTAAATTTTGCACTTATACATATCAATAAAATGGAAAAAATTACACATGCCCTTTTACTTGTGTACTTATCCATTTTTATATGTAATGGTAGGGGTTGAAGGCAGGCCCTTGGACATTCTAGGTGCACACTCTACCACCAAGCTACATTCCCAGCTCCATCTCAGGCCTTTTCAAATATTTGCTTGTTTTTACCTTCAACTAAGGAATCTCTACTTACCTGTGGGCTCTACATAGCTGGCTTCAATGAGCTATAGCTTAAAACTTTTGGAAAAACATCGTGTCTGTAATGACTATATAAACTCTTCATTGTTATTATTACCTAAACCAAACAGCATACCTACTTAAATAGAATTCATACTGTATTAGATATCATAAGTAATCTAGATATGATATAAAGCATATGAAAATAATCTGAGCCTAGTGGCATAGACCTCTAATCCAAGCAGTTTGTTTGAGCCCAATATAAGCAACTTTGACTTAGCAAGACCCTAATTCAGAACTTAAAAAATAAAAAAAGGTTGAGGAGTAGGTCAGTGCAAAAACTATGTTCAATACCCAATACAGAGAGAAATAAGGAAAGAAGAAAAGAAAATATAAGGCTATTTGTAAGCGATATGCAAATATCTCATTATTTTACATAAGGTGCCTGAGCATCCACAGAGTTTGGTAATCCCAGGGGTCTGGAAACCAATACTCTGTGGATACCAAGGAACAAGTGCTACAGGCAATAAGACATGTGTGGATGCACCAAATAATGGAGAGCATGAATATCTGTATTCAGCAAATCTACCATTTAATCATTCAAACCAATAGACCATTTATTTAATCATTCAAACCAATCCTGCGTAGTTTCCAATAAACTTATATTCTTCAGTCAAATGTAAATCTGTAAAACTATAGTTATTAAATACTGTCTTAGCAGTTCCTAAAGGTACGAACTTTTTGGGTATAAAATAAGAATCACAGCTATAGTATGTAAACTACAAAAAAGGCAGAGATTTTTCCATCTTTTCAAAATTAATTATCTTCCGTATGTTTATGCACTTGCTTTAAAAATCTATGCTGACTTAAAATTGCTTTTAGCACTATGAACTTAAACCGGAGTTTGAACTCAAACCACAAGTGTTTAAAATTAAAAATGCACTTAGAACATAAAATTGTCAATCTCCAAAGGCATACATAAATATCCTAGTTTATCTGGTTAGTCTAAATATTATTAGAAAAAAGTGATCTTCCAGTTTCTATTTGTCCAATTTTTAGTATTTTTCTAGTGATTATCTTATGTTATGCTTTTGTAGGCAGCTGATCCATCAACATAGATCATGTGCCTCAAATTATTTCTTTGTAAGAGACGGCTTCACATATTTAAATCATGTCTTCATCCCAGGGTCCCAGGAGAAAAACAAGCATGCAGAAAACACAGAAAAAAAAATTCAATTAGTTTCTCAAAACAGTTTTAAAAGCTAACACATATGATGGTGGTAGATTTTCACAATAGCATATTCCCAAAGACAAAAGAATCAGAAGCCAAGCCCAGTGGCACAAGCCTATAATCCCAGTACTTTTAGGAGACAAGACGATCCCAAGTTCAGCTTTGAAAGTGACGGGGACGGGGGGAGAGAAAGGGGAAAGGGAGAGAAGACAAGGGAGGAGGGGACTCTCACAAAACCATCATTTTCAAGACTAAAATAACTAAAAAGATCTGCATGTAGTAGGATAAGTAAAAATTATCATCCTCTGAAATTTTTCAGGAGAAAGTGATGCACAGTGTAAGAAACAGTGCCTAATGAAAAGCTAAGGTTACGTGAAAAGGTGATTATCAAGATTGGCACAAAACTGCTTTCTCCATTAGGTTTAGATAAAAAAGTCAATGTTTCTTTGGGGTATTCAACAGTCACTGGTGCTAATATTTTTTAAAGAGACATAAAGGAATCTGAAAGAGATTTGGTAATGATATGTGTCTTAGTTACTTTCTTGTTGAAACCCAGTAACACACACAAACAACTTAATGGCAGAAAAGTTTATTTTAGCTTACAGTTTCAGGAGATCTCAGTCCATTCACGGTAGGCTGGCAGTGGTGGGCAGAGAAGGGGGAACAGCTGCTCAGAGCACTGAAGCAGAAGATGAAGCATGAGGAAAAGCTATCTCTTGACCTGAGTAGTGACTATGCAAGTATGTTTATTTATGTACAGAATCTAAACATGAATAAGTTTTTGATTGCCAGTCAAGATGGCAGCTGAGTAAAAGAGCTACGCTATGTCTCCTCGAAGACTTAATTTAAAAGTTGAGATTATACTTAGAAACGACCTGTTCAACTTAACGAGGACAGGAAGGAGTGCCCCAACACTGGCGAA
Source organism: Ctenodactylus gundi (assembly GCA_004027205.1). Classification (NCBI taxonomy): domain Eukaryota; kingdom Metazoa; phylum Chordata; class Mammalia; order Rodentia; family Ctenodactylidae; genus Ctenodactylus; species Ctenodactylus gundi. The sequence goes on along the minus strand of PVKB01001276.1, from coordinate 241,139 downwards.
AGAAGGCCACAGGAAGGTCAGAAATTCTGAATACATCAAAAGGGGAGGAAAATGGCTGTCCAGGAAGCAGACCCAGGCCAACTGGGAGCTGCCCTGAGCTGCCAGCATCCACAGAGGCAGAAGCCTGGAGACAGAAACTCTGACTAACAAAGTGTGAACTGACAGCAGCCAGTAGCCCCAGCCTCTAAAAACAAGTCTGCAGATAGTGCATACTGAAAACGCAATGCTCCCCCAAGAAAAGGCCTTCTGGAGCCCAGATCAGTAACAGCACTCAGCAGTCACAGGCAGTGGTGGAAGCAGGAGCCATTTTTAAAAAATGAGCCCAAGACTAAACTGTTTAGAGTAAAAGAAAGCTCAAAAGAGTGTGCATCGGGGTTTTGGAGTCACTCTTAAATAGTGCCTAGGAATAAACTGGCACACAGAGAGTTGAAAGGGGGACACAAAGGCTGTTGACCCCTGAATGGTTTGGGTGGTAATGGGAGCACCTCAAAGCGTAGAAAACTCTGCTGCAGCAGGAGGGAAGCCAGGACAGGCGAAACAGGTATGCTGAGGGGGCTGGAAGTGATCATGATACCTCAGAGGCCATCAGTATTGGCTCTCCCGTCACTGCCTACTTGTAGCACAGAATTCAGAAGACTTTGGCTCCCCGCCGGCCAACACACTCATACCTGTTCAAAGAAACCTCTCAGGTAGGCCTTTAAAGTGAAGTCCCTCAACAACAGAAACATGGGAAGAAGACAAGGCAACAGGACACCCAGAGAAAGGCCTGAGACCCCAGAAACTAATGTCATGGGCCCTGAAATAGTGGAACTCACCGGGAGGAAGTCAAAAAGCAAATAAATGAGTCAAACAACCAGTTCAAACAAGATATTCTCAAAGAAATACAAGTATTGCTCAATGGGCTTAAAGAGGAATTTACTAATCCAATTCTGGTCCTAATGGAGACAAAGCTCACTCACCATACTGAAGCCACACATAAAATAAGGAAAATAAGAAAATGCAAAATATAAAGGAATATTTTGATAGAGAAGCAGAAATTTTGAACAGAAATCTAGCTGAAATCCAGGATATGAAAAATGCATTTGAAAGAAAGGGAAGTCAACTTAAACTTCGTGAGGACAGAAATTCAGACCTTGGAGAACCAATCTCAAAATTATGGATGTGAGATAAACAGTAGAAGACAGCAAGGAAGGTATAAAGAATTTATTCACTGAAATCACGCAACAAAAATTCCCAAAACTAGGAAAAGAAATTAGTTTTCAGGTACAAGAAGCTTATAGAACACCAAATAACCTCAACCAGCAACAAGACTCGCCACATCTCATCATAATCAAAACCTCTACATGCAACATATAGAGAGAATATTAAAAGCAACAAGAGAAAAACAAGACATTATTTTACCAAGGCAAACCCCTTCGAAATATTGTAGATTTCTCAAAGCAAACTTTAAAAGCTAGGAGAACATGAAGTAAAAGACAGCAAGTGTCAAGCTAAGTTGCTGTATCCAACAAAATTAACCCTGAAAATTGAAGGAGGTGTAAACATTTTTCATGACCAAGAATCCCTAAAGAAATATGAGACCACTAGCCCAGCACTGCAGAAAATACTTGAAGGAATCTTTGAGAGAAACAGAAACAAGCAACAAAAAAGAACATGGAGGAAATGAAACATCTAAAGATAAAGAGGAACAACAACAACAACAACAACAACAACAACAAAAAAAAAACAGACATCAATCACTGGACTGGTATGCCACTAAAACAGTACCAGCTTTCTCATAAAATTTGTGAAACTTCCACCATAATTTTTATTAGTAGTATATTAGTCTGCAAAACATAATAACTATATTTAACATGGCGAATTGGTATAAAACCTTAATCTGTGAAACTTTTTTTTGATGCGTATGATGTGTACAGATATTTAGCTGGGGGGTAGAGTGGTAGAAGGCAGCACTAAAAACAGTAAGACTTGGTAAATAAGAGGTTCATGGGGTCTTTTCCCTGAAGCTATCATTGAGTGCTAAAGATAAAAGATCACATAGTCTTAGTCCACTGGCTAAGATCTCAATTGGCTATTAGTTCAACCTGTGACTCTTGATGTTTATATCTCAATTTCATACTTTGTAACTAAATTCATAATAATGATCGTACTCATTTCTTCCTGCTTCTCTTTGTGAAAGAACTCTTTAAAAATTTCTAAATAACTAAGTATTCCATTACATCTATTGATTTATGTGTGACATACTTTTGAGCTACAGACTCATGTAGTGTGCCAATTCATTTATTGAGTCTTTGATATAACTTGAGCCTAAGAAATCTGACTGACAGAATGATAACCTGAATGCCTTTTGTATAGCAACACAATTGATAATAGCCTAGTCTTGGAAGAAGCTAATATGCCTGAATACAGGAGACAGGATAAAGAAGACACACACACACACACACACGCACGCACGCACGCACACACGCACGCACGCACAATGCAGTATTACTCTGCCATTGCCAATGACATGCTTGAGTCATTTTTAGGAAAATAGATGCACCTTGAGAACACGATCCTCAGCAAATCAAATCAAGCCCAGAATCTTGAATATTATATGGTTTCTCTATATGAAAAAAACTAAACTATAAAAACTGTAAGAGAAACGGAAGAAAGAAGATGGACTTTGTAAAGACAGAAAGTAAAAAGGGGGGTCGAGATGGTAGAAAGGAGAATGGGAGATGACAGGTTTTTTACAAAAAACTAAATGGAGGGCGATAATGGGAGTTGGCGGTAAGGGGAAATCGTGGGATGGTCAAAAAGGCAGAAGGGAAAGGACTGTAATTTTGATGCTATATATAATATGTGCACAAAATTTGAAAGTGCAATGTAAACATTATGGAGTATGTATGTATATAAAATAGGGGGAGGGGAGCATCATTTGTAGAGGAAGGGTAGATATTTCCCATGCATTACACTGGCATAGGTGGGGTCTGGATACACTGTATTGATACTACTTGGAGGACTCCAAAAAAGTAAATAAACAAGCAAGCAGAAGAGACAATAAAAACAACCTGTCTGACAACTGTGAACTCAAAAGACACAGACAGCCATGAGGGAGAATAATTCAACAAAATAAGGCAAGAACTTTATGCATATCAAAGTCCAGAACTATATTCTGAGTGAAATTGAGGGAGAACAAAAGGTGACTACAGAAGATATTTCCCTGCTATTTTTAAAGTTCCACACAATATCCTCAAACCTCCCACCAAGTTCTCCAGGACCTCTCTGCAACTCAGCCTCCTTAGTGTCGAACACCAGCAATTCTTCACTTCCAGAAAACCAAAAGAGTCCTTATCCTGCCTCACTCCACCACTTGTGATCTTTGCCCATTTCCCTGCCACCCTGTGGAAGTTTCTGTCTCGTGCCACTAAAGCTCTCACCAATAATAACTGATACCAAATGTCTATTTCACCGACAGGATGGTGCTAAAAGTAGTTTCCAGTAATCCTAGAAATGAGAGGTATGTTTTTGAAATTAAACATTGGAATTATAAATATTACATACTTTTTAGTATATGCTATAAATAAATGACAATTGAGTTCCACACTCAGCATTTGTTACGGTGGGGGAAAGAGTTGGAATGTCCTGGAACTTTACCCACTATTTATAGTATTCAATGCAAAAAAAAAAAAAAAAACAAACAAACAAAAAAACGGTGTCTAAAATATCTCACTGAAACAGTCATTTTAGAGCCTGTCTATTACTGAGTGCTCTAATCAAGAAATTTCAGTAAGTGTTAAGAGACAAGAACTTGTAATAAATGATAGAGAAATACAAAATATGCTGATTTAGAATATTATTCAATTTAAACAGCCATTTTAAGATAGAGCTTCTCAAAATGTGACATAATGTAATACAGAAATTAATACAGACAGATTACTTCAACTATATCTTAAGTTTCTACACCATGCAAATACCAAACAGCAAATAAAAGCTAGCTAATATTTTAAAGGTAGTAACTGTTGTTAAAGTCTGAAATAAACCTTAAATGCAGAGCACTCTACAACTTACAGCTCCATACATGTAACTGAAGTTTTCTTATTGCATCTAAATTAATTTCAAGTTACATATAAAAACAGCAAAATAAACTGGTGAATTCTGTTAACCAATTTTTTTAATTCAGAAATTTTAAGGTCAATATAGATACCCTGTTTGTATGAACCTTTCAAAACTTCAAACAGCTAATTCTGTTGCTCTTAGACATCTCTGAGAAGATTTAGTTAAAGTGGAAAGGAAGAGGGAGAGAGGAGGAAGTCTCATCTTTTATTATAAATGTTTCTGCATTGCCTTTTAATTTTTTACCATTAAGCATGCACTTTTAGTAAGAGAGAATTGTGAAATATATTATTAAAATTGTCAGGGAAAAGGATCAGTCTCTTCAGTAACAAAGTAATAAAAAAGTTTAAAATATTCTATATACACATTTTCTGCTGGAAATCACACTCAAGGACAAAGTTTTAAACTATGCTGAGAAAAGCATAAAGTTTTAAAAATCTTGGGGGGGGGGTAAATTTTTTTCCCAATTAATGCATTTTTAAACTATTCCTCAGTTCCTTTAGGTTTTTCCCTCAAATACCTTAATGAAATGATTCTCATCACGTGGTCCCAAACTATTAGCATAAGCTTATGGCTAAATTGAAAACTCACAAGCTCATTCCAGACCTACTAAATCAGAAACTCTGGGAGGGACTGGAGTCAGGTTATGAAGGTATCAGTAAATATTCTTTTAACAAGGCTACTCAGGGATTCTGAGTTTGAAAGCCACTGTCTCACTAAGGATAATAGACAACGAAATACTTCCTTACAATTATTTTATTTCACTATACAGACTAGATCACTTAGTTTATTATACACTTTTAAATTGTTTATTCAGTCAAATTTTGAAGAGAGTATATTTTCAATAAAATATACAAAATTGGAGGAAACAAGAGGATAGGCACAAGCAAGAAAATTAGGCTTAAGAGGAAATTTCAAGTGCCTTTTTGTGGTCTGGTTCACTATTAACAAATACAGACAATTACTATACACAGAACATTCTCCAGAATGGAATACACTTACGAATTTATGCTAATAGATAAAAGAATTACATTATGTCCATAAATTTAAATACCATCGACATTAGAGATTCTCAACCAATGCTACTAACCTCTCCTGGGGGAGGGGGTTCTTTCATCTTCTACAAAGGCTATTCTCTCCTACTTACCTCTCATAATTATTTCTTATGGTTTGGATCTGGAATGCCCCCCAAAAGTGTCATGTATTTGGATGTTACAGATTGCCTATGGAATCATGTGCTGCTGGACAATTGAGGAGTGGTCTGAAGTGATAAACTGCAGGTGTGTAAATCGGACTACACATGTGTGGTGGGGCTTACCACACCTTCCACACCTAGAAGGAGTGAAACACTGAGGCTGGACCCAGGGTGGATCGCTGGGATGGGCCAGGAAGGATAGATATATAAGCTGCTGCTGCCTTTCTTATGAGACTAGACTCAACCTGCCCTGACTTGGCTTCCTCCACCTCTGCCACGAGAAGCTGCCTCCACCTTTGCCTCTGCTATGTACTTCCACTGTTGCTCTCCACCCGAGTGGACTGTGACCTTCTAAAACTGTGAGCTAAAATTAACTTTTCCTCCCGTAATTTGTCGATGTCAGGTCTTGAGTCATAGCAATGAAAAAGTAGCTAAGACACTATGTTACTGCAGTTATAAATAAGTCTATCATTTACTTCTGGTGTGCTGGATGATGAAAAGTCAGTAATTATTGGCCTTTGTCAGTCAGAACTCCTGCATTAACCTTTGCTTGTTATATATTTCCATTTGGACATTTGATATGAAGTCATTTTTGGTCCCACCCATACCTATGCTCATCTCATTTCCTTCATTCACTGAATGTAGCATGAAACTATTTAAAAGTCAAAAACCCAACACTTTTGAACTCTCCTTCCCAACCATCAGCTAACCACCAAGGCAGTTCATTTGACTTCCAAAGTACCTCACAATACAGCCATCCTTCCTCTCACTATTCTGGTCCTGGCATTCAGCATACATCCCCGGGCTTAAAATTTTCAAAGGTTTGGGGCTGGAGGAATGAAGCAGTGGTTAAAGCACTTGCCTATCAAGTACAAGGCCGTCAGTTCTATTCCCCAGCATCACATCAAGCTGGGGTTCATGTCGCATGCCTGTAATCCAAGCACCCGGGAGGGGAGGCTGAGGCAGGTGAATTGTCCTGAGTTCAGGACCAGCCTGGGCTACAGAGCAAGACCCTATCTCAAAAATAAATTTCTTTTTCTAATGGTTTCTTGTTGCCTTCGAAATACAACATGACGATTATTATAATCACTTTCACAATATACGTCTTTCCAGCTTCCAATTTCAATACCACCACTCACACAAACTGTAGCTATACCGAATTCTAGTTCCTAGAGAGCAACGTTCTTTCTCTTAAACCCTTCTAACACAGTATGATTCAACCCTCATCACTGCGGTTCTAGCTTTCATTCAGGTTCTAGCTTTGACGTCACTTTTTTTCATAATGCCATATCTCACACCAGCATATGCTATTACTCAAAAGCATTTCCAAGAATAGGACTTAGTTCTACTTGTGCAGCAACCACGTCTGTCCTGTAGGTTTTAAGATCTACCAGCAATAAGAACCGTGTCCATTTTTTTCCTATTTTAATCTTAGTATCTAAGCAGCAACAGAGCCTGAAATTAAAAGCGTCAGCCGTGACAATTTGAGTGGGATAATTCTATTCACTCTGCTTATGTATCCTTACATGTAAAAATAGGCAATACTACTTATAAGACAGTTTAGAGATTGAACAAGATACATAAACTATTTAACTTAGTGCTTAGTATGCAGAAAGGTTAGCTTCTAATACTGGTATCTTATCTATTAAAAAAGTACTTGCTATGTGAATATACTCTTCACAAATGATTTAAAAATACACATTTTTGCAATCCTAAGATCACAGCCTTCAACATATTTCCAAATAAAGCGTGTAAGTCTATGAGGGGCACTCCATTTATGCTCACGTGCTTGGCAGTGTCATTTTCTGATGGCATTTAACTGAGTTATAAAGCCGAATGCTCAAAGAGAATAACTTGTGCTTCGTTTTCAGGAACCATTTGTTTAGGAAGTGGAATCTGCTCCAAACCAGGGTTTTCTACACTATATGGTCTGTTGTTACAAATTGAAGCAGTTACATTATACCTTGCCGACTGATAAAAGCTGTAATATTCAAGTCTATTTTCTCCTGGGTTTTCTGGTGTCTTTAATTTTTGTTTAAATTGAACAACTTTGTAAATTAAGAAAATAATTAAAACACAAGCTAAGAGGAAAAAAGCTAGCAAAATATCAAAAGCCTCATTCAACTTTTCAACTTCTTGGGTACAAATTAAAGATGTTTTCCCTGACATTGAAGCACCATCTATTGGAAGAACACTGTTTTTTCCCAAGGTCAAGTTAGCAGGAGAAGTAATCTGTATTTGCACAGGTAACACCGCAGTAGTCTCTAATGGATTATCAAGGGTGTTCTCTTGAAAAAATTTATTGGCAGGTGAAGTACGAATTCTTTCCCAGAAAGTAACAGTCTCAGTCTCGGTATTTTCCAAGTGTTTCCCATTTGTGGTCACTTTATGCCAGGCCATCATTAACGTAGTAGTCTTGTGATGAATATGAAGAGATTTTACAGCCCAAGCTCTGGATACGTTCGTCGAGGATATAATGTAATTTGTAATGTCAGTCCATTTACCACAACGACATGTTCTGCCACTCATGGATGGGGGACTCTGACAATAGATGTTTAGAGTAATAGTTGAAGATGCTAGCCAGTCCCGAAGGGCCAAAAGTTTGCAGTTACAATCCCAAGGATTAGAATGTGCCTGAAGATGAATCAATGAAGACAATGGCTTAAGGACCTTTGGATGTAAGTCTGTAAGATTATTAAATGACAGATTAAGGATCTCCAAAGATGTTCCCATGTTTTCAAATGTCTAATTTATCAATGCTTATTATTCTGTTTCTATCTAAAGATAAATTTGTTAACAAGCTAAATGTGTCAGAACTTAAATTTTCTAAATTGTTACTACTTAAGATCAAATGTTCCAGATTAGTAATTCCACTAAACCCATCTCTAATAACATAATTCCTGAATTTTTCAGGAGATAGTCTAAATTGACAAGCCCATTAAATGCAAATGGTTGTGTTGTTTTATTGGTGTTAAAGTCTTTTACAGTTCTGAAGTACTTTAAAAGCATTTGATAGTATTTTGTTAAATTATTCAAGATACAATCAAGGTTTCTAAGGTACTGAATGCCTGAGTCTTATACCTTAAAAACTTTCTCTCTTTCTTTTCTTTTCTTTCTTTCTTTCTTTCCTTCCTTCCTTCCTTCCTTCTTTTGAGACAGAGTCTCAGGTCTCACTCTGTAGCCCATGCTGGTCCTGAACTCACTGGTGTAGCCCACACTGGCCTTGGACTCAGGACAATCCACCTGCCTCAGCCTCCTGAGTGCTAGGACTATAGGCATGCACCACCACATTCAGCTTTATGTGGTGCTGGGGAATCGAACTCAGGGACTTGAGTTTGCAAGACAAGCACTTTAATCACTGGGCCATTCCTCCAGCCCCTCCTTTATAGATTTTTAAGTACTAAATTGAAACTAGATCTTTAGGCACTCCTCTTGGAACAAAGAATTCCTTAGACTAGAAATATGAATTACAAAGATTTGAAGGTCTGTTAAAAATTCCATGATTTAAGTGTTTTATAAAATTTTAATTTAGACATAGAAAATATAGATGGCCCAAATAAACTAAGACTTTCAGATGCACACACACACTGCCAGAATTATCCAAATACCATGCTACAAGACAATGAAGTCTTGCTACCTCAAACTTTCACTTATATAACATGGATGCTTTTCAGTCAGATAAAGAAAAACTGTACTTTAAGGAAAATTTTTAGGAATAATTAAAGGTCTAGGTTACAGTAGTAAATGTGTCTCCCAGTACAGACCTGGCAAACAGATGAACATGCAGATACCTCTTTATGAAATAATAACACAAGAAAGGAAGTAAACTACAGAAACAGACAAAGGCAAGGCAGAGAAAACCATAATCCACATGAAGCCCTGTTTTTGTTTTTTTTTTTGTTTATACATCAGAATTGGCTATAAAGAGAAGGTAAAACCTCAAATCTTTAAAAAGTCCTAAACATTGACAGCATTATAGTACTAAAACTCCTGTATTATCTCATTTTAACTAGAGTCAGCCGGTAATATAAATATTATAGCTTATAATATTAAATGGGTGCTTAGAATATGTTCTAATGCAATTTAATAGACTACACATTTGCTAAATTAATTTAAAATATTACAATTGATTATAACAAACATGGAATCGATGTGGGTTTGACAGTATCTGAATAAACCTTTATCGATCGGAAGTCTAATATCAAATAAAAAGCACATTATAGAAAAATAACTAGTTATAAAAACTCTAATGACAATTTAACACAAAATAATTTTTCATCCTAACTAAAAGTTTAAATTTAAATAAATAATCTTACCATGACAGGAAACTGATATTATTAATACTCAGATGACAAGTAAAGGCTTTTCTTTTTAAATCTCAAAAGCAGTATTTCTAAACTCCATTTTGTTGACCTCCTGCTCGCCACCCTTTTTTTTCCTTTGCCAGTGTGCTCAGGAAAGGACACTTTTCTAACTGGTTCCTCTACAGTCAAGTGTGCAAAACAGTGGTTGCCATGGATACAGGAAACTAAGAGACAGGAAGTAATTTTATCTGTGTTTCAAAAGTATTGTTGAAAGGAAATCTCAGGAACTTATTTTTCAGAATGCACTGAGAGTTTTCCTAATGTAATAAACTAAATATTTCCTATAATTCAAAACTATTTTTCAAAAATTTAAAAGCTTTTTAGACATCCTGAATCTATCAATACACTAGTGGGAAAAAGTTGAAATTAAAAAGTATATAGGTAATATGATTTTAGAAAAAATTTACATGCATAAAATATTTATTTGTATAGGCAAACACTGCAAATTTCAAATTTATGCTTTATTCCTTTAAAATAAGTCAAATCTATAAGCAATTCAGAATAGTAAACTAAAACTGTAATATTCCATGCTCAACTGTATTTTTCCTTTTTAAATTTTCAAAATATTTTTGTGCATAAAAAATCATGAATACTGTCATTAGAATGTTAATATGTTAAGGCAAATATTATCTTGGATTATAAAGTAATACGATGCACAGCAAATTAACAGCACAGTTTATCTGCAGATAAAAAGCTGGGAGAGTGAAAGAAGCCCTTGAATAACCATACATACGTGCACACATATACATTACAGACACAGACACACAAACACATGAATGTCTGAATTTTTCAGAACAAAAATGAATCTATGTCTAATGTGAGTTTTAAAATAAAGATTTATAGAAGCGAATACAAACTATGTATATTAAAAATGATCTGTTCATAATGTTCTAAAAGGCCAACTGCTTAGGTTTTCTAACTTGGATTTTATGAATATTATTAATATCTGTAGAGGATCTAGGGTTTAGCTCAGTAGTGCAGCATACTGCTCAGCAGGCCTGAGGTTCTAGGTTCCATTTGCAGGATCAGCAACAAACACTAAGTACCTAAAAGGACTAGTAACATCCATACACACACATATACACAAATAAAACTGTATATTCTAACATTCTCTTAACATGAAAAGAGCTTTCTTTTAAATCAAGATATGTTGTTTAAACAGAATATAAATGACTTTACTATTAAATACTTGGTATGATACCAAGCACTACCACTATAAGACTACAAAAACATAAAAAAAAAAAGAAGCACATAGTAGATTTTCACAATTCTCACAACGATCATTTGTGGTGGACTATTGTTATTTTATGGATAAATGGACAAACTAGAAAACAAAACAAATTACAGAAACAATGTATCAGAGATATGAGCTGGTTACTCATGTTTAATCTGTTTAGTATTTTCAGTAATATACAAGGTAGCATAGCCCACAGAATTTCCAACTACATTAGTCTGTCTCTCTCTCTCTCTCTCTCTCTCTCTCTCTCTCTCTCTCTCTCTCTCTCTCCCTCTCCCTCTCCCTCTCCCTCTCTCCCTCTCTCTTCCCCAGCCAGATAGTGAATGAGCAGGATTACTGCTTAATGGCTCCTCTCAGGCTCAGTCAAGACATAATTAAAAACTACCTGCTCGACTTACTTAGGAGAGGGAGGAGACCTGGAATTGAAAGGAGGCCAGGGAAAAACGGGAAACTCTGCATTAGAGGCTGAAGAACATGCCAACCTGGGAAGCCACCCCAGGTCTTCTCGAAAAGGCTGTGAGCCATCAGCATCCACAGAGGAGGGTAAGTCCAGAGCCAGAAAACACACAAATTAGCAGGAGCTGGCAGCAACAGACTGAAGTAAGCCAGGAGACAGCAGCCATAGAAATTAACAGAGCTTCACCTTCAAAAGGCCTACTGGAGCATAGCAGCCCAGCTCAGGAGAAGCAGCCCTCGCCAGCCATAATAAGCAGTGACATAAGGCAGCAGCTATTTTGAAGAGAGCCTTAGTCTGAACTGTTTAGGGTAAAAGAAGCCACAGATAGTAAACATATCAGGGATACTGGGGCACTATTAAAAGAGTGTGTGGGAAGAAAATTGGCACAAGAGATAGATGTAAAGAAGAAGAAAGGAGTGCTGAGTTCCTGAATAGTTCAGGTAGTAGTGGGAGCACCTCAGAGGGTGGAAAGGCCAACTCTCAAAATAAGGAAGCCAGGACAGATGGGAGAGCTATGCTGTGGAGACTGCGTGTAAGGTGTAAGGTTCTCCCTCACTGCCTAAACCCAGCACAGAACTCAGAGAAATTTTGGTTCCCCCTACTTACCCACATACATGTTCAAAGAAATTTCTCAGGTAGGCCATTAAAGTGAAGTCCCTTGGTAAGAGAATCATGGGAAGAAATCTAGCTGACATTCAGGATATGAAAAACTCCCTTTAAACCAGGAAAAGTCAGTCAAACATTGCAAGTACAGAATTTCAGACCCTGACGACAAGGCAGAGGAAACTAATGTCATAATCAGGCATGACACCAAAATAAAGAGTAAAGGAGCTAAACACAACAGCTAATGAACGACTCAGAGAACTAATCTCTGAATTATGGAGGTAAGAAGAAGAGCAGAAGACAGCACAAAAGGTATTAAGAATAAACTGACTGAAATCAAGAAATAAAATTTCCCAAATCAGGAAATGAAAGCGATATTCAGGTACAAGAGGCTGATGGAATAACAAATTAACTTTGACCAGAAAAGAACCTTTCCACAACACATCATAATCAAAACCTCGGGAATTCAACACAAAGACAGAATACTAAAAGCAATAAAAGGAAGAGACATTATTCTACCAAAGCAAGCCAATCTGAATTACTACATATTTCTCAATACTGAAAGGCCAGTCAAGTTTAAAAAAAGAGTAACTACCAAACCAGGTAAATTGAAGGAGAAATGAAAATGTTTCACGACCAAGAAACCCTAAAGAAATTTACAAGCACTAGACCAAGAGTACAGAAAATACCTAAAGGAATCTATCTGAGAGAGAAACGGAGAGAATAGCAGTACCAAAGAACACAGATGAAAGGGAACACCAAAAGAGAAAGTATAACAAAAGGAAAAAACAAAGAATCCATACTAGAATGCCAGGATGTGGTAAAAAAAAAACCTTTTAACAATTACTCTCAATCTTGACAGTCTGAACACGCAAATCAAAAGACACAGACTGGCAGAGTGGATCCAAAAAAAAAAAAAACTAACCAATTTTGCCTGCAAAGAAGCACACAGACTGAAGGTAAAAAGACAGGAACTAATATTACATGCTACTAAAGCTCATTAACAAGCAGGAGTAGCTATACAATTCTCAAACACTGCAGACATCAAACCAAAACAAATGAAAATAACCTTGACGCTAAATGCCGATGGACACTATCTGCTGATAAAAAGAACAATCCAAGGGTAACAGCTTACAATTATAAACATATATGCAATGAATGTAGGTACACTCAATTACATAAGACTGAAACTACTGGAAATGAAAAGCCAAAAGGATCCCCAATACAATCATACTAGAGAATTCCAATACTTTACTCTCACAAATAAGTCAACCAGACCCAAAAAAAAAAAAAAAAAAAAATCAACACAGAAACAGAGCTAAATCACACCATGGAATAAATGGACTTAACAGATTATCTATAGAGTCTTCTATCCAACATGAATAATTATGCCTTTTTTTCCAGCAGCACATGGGACTTCTTCCAAATTAGATAATATTCTTACACATAAGACATGTTTAAATAAATACAAGAGAATTGAAATCATTCCCTGAATATTTTCAGAGCATGGTGGAATCAAACTAGAAATCAACAGCAAAATAAACTACAGAAGTGATACAGATACATGGAAATAAAATACATTATTGAAAAAACAATGGATCACAAAAGAAATCTAGAAATAAATTAATAACTTTCTAAAGTGACAATGGAAGCACATTACACCAGAAAATACAGGACACAATGAAAGCAGTACTCAGAGGGAAATTAACAGCTACGCATGCATATATGAAAAAAGAGTAATTTCAAATAATTTATGCAGCTCGAAGTCTTAGAAAAAAGAGAACAAGCCCACTGCATAAATAGAAGAAAATTATAAATCTAAAAGATACAAGTATAGCCAAGAACATTTTTAATAAGACAACCAAAGAAGTAGAAATAGCTCCCAGAATTAACAAATGGAATTATTTCAAATGAAAAAGTTTCTACATAGCAAAGGAAATTTTCAACAAAGTAAGGAGAGAACGGACACAATGTGACAAAATATTCAAAACCTATACCTAAGACAGGCTAATAACTAGAATGAATATATAAGGAACTGAAGAAAAACAGACCCCTCAAATTCAAAGACACAATTTTAAAATGGGCAATGTCAATAAATAGGCAGTTCTCAGATGAAGTTCAAATGACCAGTAAATACATGAAAAGATGTTCAACATCCTGAGCGATAAGAGAAATGCAAATCAAAACATCACTAAGAGACCATCTAACCCCACAGAGAAATACATGTATTAAGAACTTGAAGAGCCATCAATGCTAGCAAGGCTGTGGGGAAAAGGGAAGCCTTACAATGCTGGTGGGAATGTAAACTGGTACAACCACTATGGAAAGCAGTATGGAGGTTCCTCAAATGGCTGAAAATAAATATACCCTTCAATCCGCGATACTTCCTCTGTGAATTTTTCCAAAAGAGTTAAAAGCAACATGTAACAGAGATATGTATATGCTCTTGTTCAGAGCAGCACAACTAACAGCAAAATGTGGAAGACACCAAAATACCCACTGCAACGGATACAAAATTGTGATATATGTACACAACGGAATACTATTCATTTATAAACACAGGTAGTGTTGAGGCTTTTGTAGGTAAATAGATGCAACTTGAGACCATCACGCTCAGTGAAGTGAGTCAGATGCAGAAGCATAAATTTTGAGTAGTTTCTCTGGTACAAAAAACGCAGAAAACAGTCATTTCATACAACTAAATGTGGGGATAGAACTAGTGGGAGAGGAAGGGTGAGGGAGGGTCTGTAACTCCAAGACATGCTCACAAAGTGCTTAAGTTCGATGTAAACATTATGTATCACATTTATACATATCAATAATATGGGGTAAAAGAAAATTATAAGAACCAGCAGAGATCGATGAAACTGATACTAAAAGTAATACAAAAGATCGCATGAGTTAGTTCTCCAAAAATATAAAGTTTGATGAACTTCTAGCCAAACTCACCAAAAGAAGGAAAGAAAAAAATTTACATCTAATGCGATTTGAAGTAAAAAAGATGAAACAACAGATACTTCTAGAAACCAAAGATTATAAGAAACTATTTTGAAAACCTATTTTTCAAAAAATTCAAGAACCCAGAAGAAATGAATAAATTCCCACACATATACGGTATACTAATACTGAACCAAAAAGATATAAAAACCCTGAATAGAGCAATAGCCAGGAATAAAACTGAGGCACAAGTAAAAGGTACATCAACACAGAAAAATCTAGGACCTGACAATTCACTGTCGCATTCCATCAGAACTTCAGGGAAGAGTTACCGCCTGTGCTTCTCAACCTCTTCCATGAAAATGAAATAGCAAGAACACTGCTCAACTGCTTCCAGAAAGAACAGACAAAGACTCAACCAAGAAAGAAAACTACAGACTAATTTCATCAATGAGAATAGATACAAAAATCCTCAAGATACTTGAACACAGAATGCAACATATTATTTGAAAAGATTATACACCATGACCAAGTTGGCTTCATCCCAGGGATGCAAGGATGGTTCAACACACATAAATCAATTAATATACCACATTAATAAAAAGAGGACAAAATCACATGCTCATCTCAATAGAAGCAGAAAAGCCTTTATTAAAATACAATGTCGTTCCTGATCAAACCTCCAATGAAAATGGGTATAGAAGGATTTTAAGCTCAAAAAAATAATTTATGACAATCCTACTACCAACATCACCCTAAAAGGAGAAATCAAAGAGCATTTTCCCTAAATTCAGGAACAAAATAAGGGTGTTTGCTCTCACCATTTTGCTTCATCAAAGTGCTTGAAACCTTAGCCAAATAAAGCAGGCAAAAGAATGGAATAATGGAAATACAAAAAAGGAGAAAGTCAAACTATCCTTACTCATGGATGACATTATCCATTTCATAGAAGACCCCCAAAAATCTACCAGAAGACTGTTAGAACTAATAAACAATTTCAGCCAAATTTCAGGATATAAAATCAATACACAAAAATCAATAGCTTTCCTCTACAGTAACAATGAAAACGCAGAGAAAGAATCAAAAAATTCCATTCATAGTAGCCTCAAAGAAAACACCTAGAAATCAACTAAGGAATTGAAGGGCCTCTACACTAAAAACTAAAATACTCTCAGAAAAGAAATCAAAGAGAATTCATGCAACAGCATTGAAAAGAAAGAGACATGATACTGGCACAAAAACAGATGAATCAATGGAAGAGAACTGAGGATGCAGAGACATTTCCAAGGACCTTCAGCCATCTGATCTTCAACAAAGGGGCCAACAACATACACTTGAGTATGAAATCAAAATGGATCAAAGACCCATACATTAATATAGACAAACTGAAATCTTTGATGGAAAAAGTAGGCAAAATCCTTGAAGACATAGGCATAGGCAAGGTATTTTCTCCATAAAACACCTAAAGCATATAATATACCACCAAAATCCAATAAATAAGATTATGTCAAATTAAAATTATTCTGCATAGCAAATAATCAACAGAATGAAGAGGGAACTGACAGAATAAGACAAAGTATTTTGCCAGCTTTTCCTCAGACAGAGGACTATTATCAAAAATACACAAAGAAGAGGGAAAAATTAAACCCTCCAAAATAAAAGACCTAATCAAAACAGGACATCTGAAATGTAGAAATAGTTCTCAAAAATCCAAAAGGCCAATAAATATATGAAAAATATTCACCATCTTTAGCTATCAGAGAAATTCAAATAAAAACAACAAGGTTCTATCTAACTACAGTAAGAATGGCTGGTATTAAGAATGCAAAAAAGAACAAATGCTGATGAGGTCATGGCGCAAAAGGAACCTTCTTACACTGATGGTGAGGTGTGAACTGGTAGAATCACTATGGAAAGTGAAAAAAACTAAAAATGGATATCCCATTTGACCCAGCAATACCTCTTCTGGCTATCTTCCCAAAAGAGTTAAAGTTATCATACTAGAGTGCATACCCATGTTTACAGCAGCACAATTTATAATAGCCAAATCTTGGAAGAAGCTAGTATGTCCAACAACAGATGAATGGATAAAGAAGATGTGGCATATTTACACAATGGAGTACTACTCTGCAAAAAGAAAGATAAATTTGAGTCATTTGCAGGAAAATGGAGACACCTTGAGACCACGCTGCTTAGAGAAATGAATCAGATACAGAAGATTAAACATCATATAGTCTCACTAATAATATGAAAAAACTAAACCATAAAAAAGCAAAAGAAAGACAAAAGTAAGAAGACAGACTTTGTGGAGAAAGAAACAGAATGTGGTAGTGAAAGGCTGAGGCGCAAGAAAGGAAAAGGGAGACGATATGCAAATTTAAAAATTTCCCCACCCACCTCAAATACATACATACATGCATACATATATATGTAAATATAAATAAAATTCAAGGGGATAAAACTATAAGGCACTAAGAGCTAATAAACATTAATTAATCTTGTCCTCCATTCTTGAAGTTTTCAAAGCAAAATATATCAGATTCTTACAAGTAGAAATTTCAGACATGTGCTAAGAAAAACATTTTAAAAACAAAATGAATCTTGTATTTTTCACACTGTAAAAAAATGAGAAAAACTGAACTTACACTACAACTAAAACTAAATAGTACACTGTAACACCAGAGGATACAAAAATCTAATACCCAGTGAAACAAATTTAACTTTTTTGTTCACCTCTAAGTTTCTGAATTTAGCGAAAAGTGTTTACAACTAGAGAAAACCACAGATCAAATGAAGTGCAGAATGGAATTCTGAGACCACCTCATTTTACTTGTTATGAATATACCATTAATTAGGGTTAAAAATGGCCCTCAACTTTTAGATTCAAACTCGAGTGTACTGATTTCACAGTGTTCCTACTGGAAGGAAGGTACTTTGAGCTTTTACCTTTTCGCAGCAACCAATATTTTCATGAACTTTAAATCCTGCAATTGTTAAGTCTTGAAATGATTACCACCATAAATTTTGACTTTCTGATTTCTGTCGTAGCATACTAAAAAGGTTCCTCATGACCCTTCCATGATTTCCAAAATTCACTGCAAATATTTTTGAACACTATGTTTCTGTCTAAGGGAATTTAAGGGTTCCGCTCATTCCTTTTTGGTAGTTATTTTGTTTCTGTGGTAATAGGGATCAAGTATAAGGCCTCTGCACTGATTTCAAGGCAGCAAGCCTGAGGCAGGGCTCAAACCTGTGATTCTCCCCTCCAGCTGGGATTATAAGCCTGTGCTACAAGGCAAAGTTTCTTTTTTTTTTCCCAGCAAACTCACCCATTCAATTGTTCTCCCTCATTCTTGCCACTGAGCCTCCTTTTGTACTGTCTTTAATCTTATGCTTCAGGTTTCAACACACATATATTTCCTTTACCACTCAGATTCTACTATTTAAGATTAATACTGAATAACTGGGATAAAGGTTCCTCAAAGGCCCAAAGGTTAATTGATTAGTATTCAGCTTGGGGCTTCCGGGAGGTGGTGGAAGCCATGAAGAGACAGCATCTAGGAGGTGCTAAGTCACCAGGGGCGTGCCTATGACCGGGACTGTGATGTCCTGATCTCCTCCTTTCTCTTTTGCTTCAAGCCACGGGGTGAGGGCTTCCTCTTCTATGTGTCTCCATCATGATGTACCACCACCACCACACCCTGGACCCAAAAGCAATTGGCCAACAGACCACAGAGTGAAGCTTTTAAAACTGTGGGTCAAAATAAATCTTTATTATTTTTAAGCTGATTATCTTAGTTATTTTGTTACAGTAAATCAAAGTTGATTAATGAAGGCTATATATGTAAGCCAAGCCCACTGGTGCAATATTTCAACTAGATTTTAGAAACCTAAATCTAATTTATAAGGAAACACTAG
This sequence comes from Ctenodactylus gundi, assembly GCA_004027205.1. NCBI lineage: Eukaryota > Metazoa > Chordata > Mammalia > Rodentia > Ctenodactylidae > Ctenodactylus > Ctenodactylus gundi. Next base: position 222,330 of record PVKB01001276.1, on the reverse strand, counting down.
ACAAATCATAATGAAAAACATTCTACTCTATTGGGAGAAGACAAAAGTCAAACAAAGTAAAGGAGGAAGAACAGGACTGAATTCTTTTTAAAATGTTAAATCATGAGAAAAAACTGAGGGATTAACATAAAAGAGTAAAAGAAACTATAAAGACTTAACTAAATGCAGTTGATCTTCAACCGAAATACCAGGGAATAAAGGCTATTATCTATCTCACACACAGATGGTAAGGAAGTAAAGTATTTCTCTATCTAGCAGAAAGAGCACATACATACATATGATAAATCAAGTAAAAGTTAGCAGATGACTTTAGGTAAGGGTTGTATGGTGTTCTCTGTAATTATTTTTTTATAAACCTGAAATAATTTTGAAATAAAAACATAGCAAGTATGATCTTTAGGCAAAGTTTGTCTTGGGGCCTGATTGTCAACCGTGTGTACAAATATGCCACAATGTGTAAGTTTTTCAGGTATACTTAAAAGAAACAGAACAATTCTTTTGCTCTTGTAGCATGGCAAAATAACAAGAAGATTTCCATTTGCTCAACTGCTGGCAAGGATGTCCAAGAAATGTTTACCTACAACTTCACTGTAAAGAATGTAAAAATAGGAGGAATAGCACAACTGTTAGAGCGCTTGACTAGCAAGCACAAGGACTAGTTCAATTTCCCAGCATCACAAAAGCTGTGTGTGACACAGCAGGCCTGCCAACCACTTGGGGCTGAGGCAGGAGTGCTCATCATATGTTCAAAGCCAGCTTGGCCTACTGAGTGGGTTCAAGACCAGCCTGAACTACAGAATGAGACCCCCCCCCCCAAAAAAAAAAAGAATGTAAAAATAAACTTTATGAATGACAAGCATAAAATTTCTCAAGTATGGCCTGAACTTTGGAGGTCTAAAAACAAAGAAATGCTTCCTAACAATGTATAATAAGACACATGAATACTTTCAAAGAACATAATACATCATTCTTTAGAGTACAACTATACAAAAACATTATTAACAACTTCCTGATCTTGGTTCCTATTACACAGTCATTTTGAAAAGCAAGATTCTGCTTTTGTACACAATTCTAAACTACACAATGACATAATTCTTTCTTGTATAATGGCTCAGCTTTACACAGTAAAACACAGTAAGTAGAATTTACTACATTAAACAGGAAAACTATTTCAACTTAGAAAATGATAATAGAGATATGTTAGAGGCCAAAGAACCTTCTCGGTCTGTGAAACCTCTGGAATAGTAATTGCTTGCTCTGTTCCTATCCACCACCTCCGAACATTATTCAGATATTATAGTTTGTATTTGCAGATCTGAACTATATCAGAATTTCCCCTTCTTCTAACGGTTACCTTCCATTTTAATGGTTATTTCATGGTTATATTACCAATTTCTAGTTTATCTTAATTCTTAACATGTTAAACTGTAAGAGGAAGAGCTGGGAAGAAAGAGATGAGGAAGAATGAGGAGAGAGAGAAGGAGGATAAAACAGGAAAAAGGAGAAAGGAGGAAGAAAGGAGAGAAGAAGGAAGTCAGGGAAGAAGAGGAATCATATAAGCACTGTCATTTTGGCAGGAAAAGAAGCACCAGTAGCTTTTCTTACTTGCATTACTAATGTCCGCAAGTCAGAGTGTGGTCACAGACCACACAAATTTGTACCATAAAAGAGCCACTATTGATTCAGAAAAATTACATACATAAAACTCTACTGACTTCCACTTTAAAGTACATTACAGTCACAAAGAAGCAGTGGCACAAAAAAATCAGGATAAGAAAAATATGAGACTGACCAGTTTTACTACTGCTAAATCATATATAGACTAATGTAAAGACTTAGTGCTTCTATGGCTGAAAGTTCACAACATTTTTCAGTAAAATTTATGCCCTACATCTCTGCTATCTTTGTCTATGCATTCCAAAAACTGCATATTGAAAAAAAAATACCAAAACGTTCCCAAAAGCAAAATTTAAAATAAGTGCATACACCAAGCACTGCTCTGAGTTCACTCAGCTGTGATATGTAGACAGATTACTGAAGCCCTCCAGCCGTCCCCATCTCACAGGTCCTCGGTCTCTCCGGGACTCACTGCCTCAGCTCTCTTCACCACATGGCTTGTGTGTATATGCATAGTTAGGGTACTAAGACTGCATTTCTAATAAACATGTGCAGACATTTCAGTTGTCCTTAAACTATACCATATAAAAACTACTTACACCACATCTTCATTGAATAAGATATTTATCAGTAACCAAGAGATAATTTAAAGTACACAAGAGGGAATGTGTTGGTTACATACAGATCTATACCATTTTGCATAAGGATCTTGGGTATGAGCAGATTTTGCTATCCTCAAAGAATCCTAGAACCACTCTCCCAAAAATATTGAGAAATGATTTTTTATCTCTTTTTAATACTGAATAACTGAGATAAATGTTCCTGTAGCACTATGAAGTAAACTACTATTATTACTGCTCATTCTATAGATTAGAAAACACTCAGAGGTAGAGGAAGCATAATACCCTAAAAGACTCTAGCACAGCTCCTTATACAAAAATCTGCTTTCATGTAATTTATGGTGAAAAGTAGTATTTTCTTGGATTTTCTAAAATAAGAAGTGAAATTTTGGGGCTTAACCATATGTCTTTAAATAAGCTATTCCATAATCTGTTTTTATGAATTCCCTAAAGGCAAACTTATCACATAATGGGAAATGTTCCACTGCTATTCTCTCACCAAAACTATGTGCATTCTCTTCTTCCTCACCAATAGAAATGGGACAGAGAAAGACTGAAACACTTCAACTCAAAACACCTAGGGTCTGGATTTGCAAGGGTACTTTTTTATACCATAATATTACAGAACTTTTGTCTTTTACACACATCAATACAAAACATTCCTTACAAATATAACCCTTAAATGAACATGTTATGCAAAACAGTGACAAGAAAAGTCAATCTGTGTGCATGCACAAATGGACGTAACTGTCAAAATCAGCTAGAACAACAAAGAAACTGGTAACACCAAATATTCAATTCCCATGGATCAATCTTTGGGATTATGTGCTACCTTTATAACTGCTAAACACCAGGAATGCAATTCTATTTGCCAACACATGTACAGAGTATTTCAACGTTCTTACAAAAATAAACTTGTCGTGCAGCTGAATCAGCCTGACACTGTAGAAACAGCACTGGGTATTAACTTACAAACAAATCTCTTCAAAGTAAAAGCATAAAAATGTATGTATTTTCCTATCTATGCAATATCAAGCAGTATCACCTATAATGGATACTCTAGCATTAATAAAAGCAACACATACTTATTGAGTTTATAACACATGCTGTATAAAAACAATAGATGAAAGAATTGGGTTCTTAGCATGAGTTATCTCAACAACCATTAACTTTAGTTTTTAATTAAGGGAATAAAGATGCTAACCAACTTATTCAGAATCATAGTTATAAGTGGCAGAGGGAAGAATTGAACTCAGGCAGTAGGACTCTTAAAATTTTATCTGAGTTTTCAGGCAACCAAATGATCAATCAGTAAACAATGATTGATGAGTCAATAATTAAAAGTTTTTGTATCAAATAAACTTCTCTAAAGTGACTAATGGTACAGCATAATGATTTAAAAGATGTCTATACCTCCAGGAAGGCAGCGGTTTGAGAGAATCATACAATGGTTCATATACTGGAAAACTGGTCCACATCAGGACAATGCTGACAGGGAGCACAACTTTTAAGGGGTGATGTACAGTGGAAGAAGCAAAGTCTAATAAGAACATTAGCTGTTCTGCCATTGAAAGAAATTAATAGCATTCTTATGGTACCATATTTCCATGAGGAAGTGTTCTTATTAAAAAGCAATCTTGGTCCCCAATCTCAATGGCTTCTTATCTCAACATATGGTCCCTTCAGCACACACATCCAGCACTGTGAATTCATCTGCTATGAGGTCTCCACCAGTAACCAAACATACAAAGACACTCTATCTTGGGCTTTCAGTCTCCCAAACTGTGAACTAATAATCTTTTCACTGTTTCCAAAAAATGGAGATGGCAGGCAGTCCCTCAGAGACACGGCAGTTGCACTACAAAATGAACCAATACAAAATGAACCAAGGCAACAACATACCATTTCATATCTACAAGCACAGTCACAATAAACACAAATCTTAAGTATTGTCAAGAGCATGGAGAAGCCCTCATATACTGCTGGTGGAACTATAGAATGGTATAACCACCTTGAAAAACTATTCAGCAGTTCTTTAAAAGGTTATGATCTGACCTAAAGATAATAAAGAGAAATGAAAACCCATATAAAATGCAAAAGAGTGGTTCATAAATATTCACACATTAGGCACTGTTAATAACTGATAAAAATGGAAAAATATCAAATATTCATCATAGATGAATAAAGTAGTACTCAGAAAAAAGAAAATATTAATACATACTATAAAAGAGACAAACCATGAAAACATGATAAGTACACAGAAGCTGGCCACAAAAAAACATACTGTATAATTTCATATAAATAAAATATCAAGAATTCTAAGCAGAAAGTAAATCAGAAGTTGCCAGAGCTGGAGGGAATGAAGAAAAGAATAATTGCTGAAGAGTACATGACTTCTTCTGGTGGTGATGACATAGTTTAAAATTTACTGTGGTGATGGCTGTACAACTCAAAAACTACTGAATTCACCCAAAGTGGGTAAGCTGTATGATCTGTGAATTATAAAAAGTGTTAATAAAAAATGTTTCATTTTGGTAAAATACATTTTTGGCAAAAAAATTTACATGCAAGAGTCATAAAAATTTACATATAAGATGCTTTTTAAAATTCAACTATGTTAAATACTCACTTAGGAGCACTTAATTTAGGTAAAACAGTCTACTATTAAGTAACTGTAAACTGCCTTCTACTTATGTATAAACTTATACCTCTTTAAAACTCTTTTTACCTAAATACTACTAGTAGAATGCACTAAGAATTATAAAATGCAAAGTAATTTATGAATTTCTTAAATCATATAAATTTCCAAGTGCTACATTCAAATGAGAATTTTAGGGGGAATGAATGTCCAAAGTTAGCCAGATTTGTAGAATTAATAACCAAATTTCACAACAACACAATTTCTCCTGGAATACAAGTTATCAGATATAAACATCTGGCTTTTGTGCCAATTTCTATTGGAATTATTCAACTTGCTTACATTAAATATTTCCCATTAGTGACTTCATGTGGGCAATAAAGTAAAATTCAAAACTCTCACATCACTTAGTCTGACAGAATACTTAACATCTAAAATTCTTAGAAGTAGAATTCAAAACTCTTACAGTAAGTACTTAAACACTTAACATCTAAAATTCTGAGAACTATATTTATGTAAATGCATTTTTGAAGTTGCAAGATGAATTATCGACTTTGAAGAAGTTTACAGAAATAGGGACACCTTCTGCCACCACTCGCCTCGTGCCAGCTAGCAGCAGGCAGGGCCGCTCCGTAGGAGGCTGGTCAGTTTCACGGACAAGGACATTCTCCCCGGCCCTCGCCTCAGTGACCCACGACTGAGGCGAGAATCAGGCAGGGCCACTTCGGAGGAGGCAGGTAGGCAGGTAGGCCCCTCAGTCATCTTTCCCCACCCCTCACCTAGGGCTGGCTAGCACCAGGCAGGGCCTCTCCAGAGAAGCCTTGTAGGCCTCCCAGGTATGTTCCCAGCCACCCTTCTCCTCAGTGGCATACTGTGCAACCTGGGCTTGGCTAGCGCCTAGCAGGGCCACTCCGCAGGGGGCTGGTAGGTCTTCCAGACATCTTCCCTGCTGCCACTACCAGCAGCGACCTACTGTGGATCCTGGGCTCCACAGTAGGTCTCCTTGCCATTTTCCCTGCTATCCTGCAGAGCAGAGGCCGGCGTGAACACTGGGCTTTGCGATCACCAGGGAGAACCTCTCCAGAATAGATCATTGGGCATTCCCACCACCTTCCCTGCCACCCCTCAAAGCGGAGGCCCACACGGAGATTGGGCTTTGCCAGTACCAGGCAGAATTGCATCGGATTACACTGAGGGGAATTCACTACAATCTCCCCCACTCTTCTCAAAGGTGGTCAATGTGGAGGCTGTGATCTCCCAGCCTCAGGCAGAGCCATGCCGGAGTGAGTCCCCAGAGGAAACCCGGGGGCAAACAACCAGAGACAACCAAAGACAACAGAACCATGAGGAAATGTGGAAATAAATCTCCTTCAGAAAGACTTGATATACCAGAAGAGCACACAAGAAATCCTGAAAATATAGAATCTAAAGATGAAAATGACAAAAACTATGGCAACTTCTGGACCCAAAAATACATCGAATTAAAGCAGGAATTAAAACAGGAATTAATGCAGGAAATGAAGCAGGAAATAAAAGTCATACAGCAAGAGCTACACGAAGACCTAGCTAAGCTAAAAGCAAACTCTGAGAAGCAAGTAGAGGAGATCAAAGAACAAATGAATCAGAAGATAAAGAAGGCAATACAAGAAATGAGAGAAGAACACAACAGAGACACAAGAAAAATAAATGCAGACATCCAGGAAGTGAAAAACACACAGGTCACAATAAGTAACAATATCGAACAAGTTCAAAATAGATTACCAGACTCAGAAGACAAAATGGTGGAGCAGGAACAGAAAGACCATAAAGAACGCAAACTAAAAAAAGAAGAAAGGGAATTATTACAACGACTGATAGATGATTCAAAGAGAAACAACCTGAGAATTATGGGAGTCCAAGAGAAGACCGAGGACGAAGCAAAAGGCTTAAAAGTGATATTCAAGGAAATTATGGAAGAAAATTTCCCAAATCTAAGAGAAATGAACATTGAATTACTGCAGGCATATACAACACCAAACAATATGGACCACAAGAGAGCCTCATCACTACACATCACAATTAAAGTACTAGAAACCCAACACAAAGAGAGAATACTGAAAGTGGTAAAAGAGAAGTAGAAGGTGACCTACAAGGGTAAGCCCATCAGGATAGCTGCAGACTTCTCAACTCACACTCTAAAAGCCAGGAGATCATGGAGCAATGTCATTCAAACATTAAAAGAACACAAACTCCAACCAAGACTACTATATCCAGCAAAGCTATCTTTTAAAGTACAGAGAGAAATCAAAATTTTCCATGATATGGAAAGCTTAAAGAAACTTGCAGACACTAAGCCTTCATTGCAGAGAATTCTCAAAGGAAACTTGGATAGGGAGAGAGAGGCCAATGACACAAGTGATACCAGAGAAGAAAAAGAGAAAAGCTAGAGAAGAATGAGCTGAGAAAAAAGTAAAGCCAGTAAGCCACATGGAAAAACTAAAAATAAGGCAGGATACACCAAACATACCTCAATAATTACCCTAATCATGAATGGACTCAACTCACCTATTAAAAGACATAGTCTGGCTGACTGGATCAAAAAACAGAAACCCACAATTTGCTGCCTACAAGAGACACACTTCACCCACAAGGAAACTCATAGACTGAAAATAAAAGGTTGGAAGTCAGTATTTCATGCAACAGGACGGGGAGGAGGGGGGATACAGGAGTAGCTATATTAATCTCATACTCATCAGAATTCAAAAGAAAACAGGTGAAGAGAGACAAAGATGGCCACTACATCCTGGTTAAAGGAACACTAGAACAGGAAGAAATCACAGTTATCAATATATATGCCCCTAATTCTATTATGTAAACTAAAAATTACTAGATCTGAAAGGACAAATAGGTCCCAAACAATTATAGTAGGGAACTTTAATATCCCACTATCACAAAAACACAGAACAACCAGACAAAAAATTCACAAAGATATACAACTGCTGAAAGAAAATATAGAAAATTTGGACATAACAGACGTTTAGAGCTTTCTATCCAACATTAACTGACTACACGTTCTTCTCAGCAGCACACGGAACATTTTCTAAAATAAACCACATCACAGGACATAAGTCATCCATAAACAAGTACAACGGGATAGAAATAATTCCCTGCATATTCACAGATCATAGCGGAATAAGACTGGAACTTAACAGCAGCAGGAACAGAAGAAAATACACAAATACATGGAGACTTAACAACTTACTACTGACCAAACAATGGATCACGTAAGAAATCACAGAAGAAATCACAAACTTCTTAGAGCTAAATGACGATGGAGGTACATCATATCAAAATCTGTGGGACACAACGAAAACAATCCTTAGAGGAAAATTCATAGCCATAAATGCACACATCAAAATAACAGAACAGTCACAAATAAATTCGCTAATGATGCACATTAAGGACCTAGAGAAACAAGAATAACTGAACCCAAAAGGCAGTAGAAGAAATTATAAAGATCAGATCAGAAATAAATGAGATTAAAATGAAAAAGACAATGAAAAATTAATGAGTCAAAGAGCTGGTTCTTTGAAAGAATTAACAAAATTGACAAACCTCTTGCTAACCTCACCAAGAAAAGGAAAGAAAAGGCACAGATTAGCACACTTCAAAATGAAAAGGGTGAAATTACAACAGACTCTACAGCAATAAAGAATATTACAAGAAATTACTTTGAACACCTATATTCTAACAAATTTGAGAACTAGGAAGAATTGGATGACTTCCTAGATACATATAAAATACCAAAATTAAAGGAAGATATAAAAACCTTGAACAATCCCATCATGCACACAGAAATTGAAGCAGTAATAAAAGCTCTATCTACAACTAAAAATCCAGGCCCAGATGGATTCACAACAGAATTTTTTCAGTACTTTAGGAAAGAACTAACTCCAATCCCTCTCTAACTATTTCATAAGGTAGAAAGTAAAGGAATGCTACCAAACTCATTTCTTGAGGCAAGTATCACACTAGTCCCAAAATGAGACAAAGACTTAACCAGGAAGGAAAATTACAGACCAATATCCTTAATGAATATAGATGCAAAAATCCTCAGTAAGATTCTGGCAAACAGAATCCAACAAGTAATCAGAAAGATCATCACCATGCTCAAGTGGGCTTCATCCATGAGATGCAAGGTTATTTCAACATACGAAAATCAACCAATGTAATACACCATATCAACAAAAGCGAAAACAAAAAATCACATGACCATCTCTATTGATGCAGAAAAATCCTTTGACAAAATCCAGCATCCTTTCATGATAAAAACACTGATAAAAATAGGTATAGAAGGGCCTTACCTAAAAATCATAGAAGCCGTATCTGCCAAGCCTACTGCAAATATCATAGTAAATGGAGAAAAATTGAAATCATTCCCTTGCAAATCAGGAACAACACAAGGTTGGCCACTCTCACCACTCTTATTCAACATAGTCCTTGAAACACTTGCCATAGCAATCAGACAAGAAAATGAAATAAAGGGAATCTGCATTGGAGAGGAGAAGGTAAGACTCCCCTTATTTGCAGATATGATTATCTATATGGAAGATCCTAAAAACTCCACTACGAAACTCCTAGAAATAATAAAAAAAAAATTTCCCCAAGTCACAGGCTACAAAATTAACACTAAAAAAATCAATAGCTTCTCTCTACACTAACAATGAACTTACAGAACAAGAAATCAGAAAAACAATTCCATTCTCAATAGCTCAGCAAAAAATTAAATACCTAGGAGTACACGTAACCAAGGACATGAAGGACCTATATAAAGAAAACTGCATTACATTGAAGAAAGAAGCTTTAGGAGACATTAGAAAATGGAAAGGCATTACCTAGTCTTGGACAGGCAAAATAAATATAGTCAAAATGACTATACTACCTAAACTGATATATAGATTCAATGCAATTCCTATCAAAATACTTACAAGTCTCTTCAAAGAACTTGAAGCAACAATTCTTAAATTCATATGGAACCAAAAGAGACCAAGAATAGCCAAAGCAATCTTGAGCAACAAGACCAAGGCAGGAGGCATTACAGTTCCAGACATCAGGCTGTACTATAAAGCCATAGTTTTAAAAACAATTTCGTACTGGCACAAAAAATGAAAGACAGACCAGAGGAACAGAATTGAAGACGCAGAGAAAACCCAAATACCCTCGATCACTTAACATTCAACAAAGGGGCCAAATGCATACAATGGAAAAAGGACAAACTGTTCAACAAACGGTGCTGGGAAAAGTGGACATATGCAGAAGAATGAATCTAGCCACACATCTAACATCATGCACCAAAATCAAATCAAAGTAGACATTAAAAGCAAAACACTGAACCTGCTAGGAGACAAATCAAGCAAATATTTAAAAGACATAGGGGTAGGCAAAGACTTCCTTGACAAGACAACAAGGGCAAAAGAAATTATTCCCATTAACAAATGAGATCTTGTCAAATTACAAAGCTTCTGCACAGCGCAAAAAACAAAACAAAACAAAACAAAAAAAAAAAAAACACACCTATCAAAAATGTAAAAAGAGAACCAGGAGACTGGGAAAAAAATTTCACGACCACCAACTCAGATAGAAAGCTCATAACTAGAATATACAGGGAGCTGAAGAAAAGTAAGCCAACCAAAATAAAGGATCCTATTTAAAAGTGGGCAAATGAAATGAAGAGGCAGATCACTCATGAAGAAGTACAAAAGGCCAATAGATATATGAAAAGATGTTCAACATCTCTAGCCACAAGAGAGATGCAAATCAAAACAACGCTAAGATACCATCTCACTCCAGAGAGGATGGCCTATATCAACAAGTCAAATAGTAATCAGTGTTGGCAAGGCTGTGGGGAAAAAGGAACTTTCCTGAACTGCTGGTGGGAGTGTAAATTCTTACAACCACTTTGAAAAGCAGTATGGAGATCTCTCAAAAGACTAGAAACAAATATCCTCCTGGGAATTTATCCAAAAGAGGCCAAAACAACACATAACAGAGATATATGTATACCCATGTTCATAGCAGCACAACTAATAATAGCCAAAATATGGAAGTCACCAAAATACCCATCAACAGACCAATGGATACACAAACTGTGGTATTTATACACAATGGAATACTATGCATCCATAAAGTCCAACAGTGTGGAGGCTTTTGCAGGTAAATGGAAGAAGCTTGGAAACATCATGCTTAGTGAAGTGAGTCAGAAGCAGAAGGTGAGACATAAGAATGGTCTCTGTGACATGAGAGTCCCGGAGCACAACTCCTATGGAACTTAAAATGAAACACAAAGTGAAACTGGGGGATAGGGTGGGGGAGGGAAGGATGGTATGGGGGAGGGACAAAAGGAGAATGGGAAAGTCTTTGTCACCAAATCCTCAACTTCACTGTAAACCTTAAATTTTGCACTAATACATATCAATAAAATGGGAAAAAGATGAATTATCATTTTAGATAGCAGAAACCAAAAAATTGTATGTTCTCTATTCTCACATACAAGTAATAGTATTTTTGTTTAATCTCTGTTTTTTTTGGACAAAATTCTTTGGAAAATATTAAAAGAAGGCATAGGCAAACTAAAGCCTTGATATTATTTTCATGCAAAAATTAGCTGAAAATTCAAGCTTAGAACATTCAAAATTTGAAAACTATCTTAATTATCCTGTCAAAAAATCATTCTAGTTAAGAAGGATACAGGAGCTTGAACTGCACTATCTGCAAAATTACTGACATACTGTACTGTGCTCAGAAAGTAGCCAAGAAGCTATAACAAAAATGTACAGTTGATATAAACAAAATCATGTATCGCAATTAGCATTCTCATGAAAAATGTAAAATAAATGTACTGCAATTAGGTATCTTTCTCCAGTTCTTAAAACTGTGTCAATTCCAGCTTTGCCTCAATGATAAGTCCCCTATTCTACTTTAATATTTTCCTCTTATTAATTTATCTAACAAATATTTACAAACCACAGCCAAGGACTATTTTTAGCATTAGAAAAAAAAAGCTTCAACAATTTAACATCTGACATCACAATTTTTCCCACTAAGAGAAAGAATATTAAGTTAAAACTGAGGAAGCTTCAATTTTGTTTCCAAAAATGAACAGGATATCATCCAATTTCACAGGGAGGTTATCTATTTGTCTTGTGCGTCTCAACGTGGAAAGCAGTACCACCTCATACTTAAAAGACCAAGTTTTAGTATTAAACTACACTATTCAAATATGGCCCAGGCATATTAGGTCTCTCACTTTAGAAATATTTTTTAACATTTTTTTTAAGTACTTGTTTCCTCTATAAAGTGGAAAATCACCCCAGTACTTCATGGAACTGTCTTAAGAATTAAACTGGATATACATAAAGCATTTACCAAAGTATGGTATATAGTGACTTAACCACTGTTATGATGCAAGGACAAAATAATACTTATATTCTTTATCTAAATTTCCATAATAAAAACAGCTAGGCCTGGTGGTGTAATACTGTGATCGCAGCATTCTGGGAAGCTAAGGAAGGAGGAATTGCAAATTCAAGCCCACTTGGAACAATTTAGCAACTTAGATCGTAACTCACTAATCAAATTAACGAGTATGAAGGCCCTAGGCTTGTCCCACAATACCACAAATAATTAATAAAAATGTTAAAAATAAAAAGAGATACATCACTGGGGCTGAAGGAATGGCTCAATGGTTAAAGCACTTGCCTAGCAAGCACTAAGTCAAGCGCTAAGTACCCAAGTTCAATTCTCTAGTACCACATAAACTGGGCATGATAGCATACGCCTGTAATCCCAGAACTCCGGAGGCTGAGACAGGAGAACTGCCATGAGTTCAAGGCCAGCCTGGACTCCATAGTGATACAGTGAGTTTAGGAACAGCCTGGGCCACAGAGTAAGACCCGGTCTCAAAAGAAAAAAAAAAAAAAAAAAAAAAAAAAAAAAAAAAAAAAAAAAAAAAAAAAAAAAAAAAAAAAAAAAAAAAAAAAAAAAAAAAAAAAAAAAAAAAAAAACAGAAGATAAATCATCATACTCGTAGTAAATAATAGAAAAAGAAAAACAAAAATTTCTAAAACAAACTAAGCTTATCTCTCTCATACTAGAAACTGGATGACCCAAATATTCCCTATTATATAAAGATGTAATATATTATTATCCCCATACCATATCAAGTTTTCAGGGCTGCTCAAAAGACCTTTGAAATTAAGGACAAACAAAATAGGGGTCTGGCAGAAGGCTCCCGCAATAAAGAATGAAATAAAGTCATTATGCAATCAACAAGAAAACAACCACATCATCCATATAGACAATTGCAACCATGAATTAGGTTTTAAAAACATGCCTCTTGGAGTCTCAAAGAAATCCAGGTAACTAATTACACTAAGTGAACCAGACCACACACCTAAAAAAAAAAAAAAAAAAAAAAAAAAACCTCACTTATATGGAATAGTCAAAAGTTGGTTCCACAGAAGTTGAGCATAAAAATGGTGAATCCCACAAGCTAATGAGGGTTAGTCTGGGTACTGTGTTACAGTTACACAGGAGGGGCCATGGCAGATTAGTGGTCAGAGTTCTTGTCTAGCAAGCACAAGACCTGAGTTAATTCCCAGCACCATATATCTGGCCATGAAGGGACACATCCCAGTAGTCGGGGGCTAAGGCAGGAGGACTGCCATGAGTTTGAGCCCAGCCTAGGCTACATAATGGGTTCAGGACTAGCCTGGACTCAGAGCAAGACCCTCTCTCAAAAAAAGATACAAGCAAGTAGTTTCTGATATGCTTGTGCACAACAGAATGACTGTATGTAATAATAATGTACTGAACTTTCAGAAATACAAGAAAGGATTTTTAAAATTTCTACCATAGAATTATATATATATATATATATATATATATATATATATATATATATATATATATTTGAGAAAAAGACATGCTTAACATGATTAAAACATAATATATTACCTCGATTAATATGTATATTTTCTACATCAGTTAAAAAATAAATTAATAAAGTATATTGAAAATCTGCAACTAAGGAGAGAAAGAATCCAGAGATAAATACATTGATGGAAAACTCAAGGAATTGACTAGGCCAAAGGAAAAGGAATGTCTCGTAGCACACCTATAAGAACTAGACCAAAAATTATAATCAGATAAAGATTTGAAAAAAGTGTACATGGTGATCTTCACTTTAAAAAATCAATAGTGGCAATACATGAAAACTGACTTCTGATTATCAAAGTTACAATATACCACAAAAAAGTACAGAAAAAAACTACACAAGGTAAGATAGCAATAAAAAATGTGAATATTCTTCAAATGTCCAAATGAAAATCTTTTTTTTCTTTTTTTGGTTTATAGAACTGAGAATCTTAACCAAATTTATAAAGTTTAGGATGATTTTGCCTATATAAGGAGAAAAAAACAACCTCCAAACTTCTTTAGAGAAAATCCAAATTAAAAAGTGACAATTACATGACAGTCCTTTGGAGCTACCATACTTGGAACATGCTTCACGAAATGTTACTGACTCCAAATTAAATCTGATAATTATTTAAAAAGTAAAAATTCAGATAGGAATGAAACAGAAAAATGAACACAATCAAGTTAAAATGCACAGATCTCCTGCCCACTCAGGAGTGAATGTTCCACTTACTCCTGCTAGGCTGACAGTAACACTTGCCATGTGTTCTTCTACTAACAAAATTAGAATCCAGACACATAAAAGCAATATTGTCAAGCAACGAATGCTACACTGATGACCAAAACTTGTGCTTACATTTTGATGCTTTAAACATACTAATTTTAAGAAAACAATTTCTCACCTATTATCAGATGGCAGAAGAGAAAGGAGAGCCAAAGCTGAAAGCTTCCTTCTTTCAGGCTGTGTAATGTTGTCCATTCTATCAACCCACATTTCAATCATGTTTCCCAAAAGCTGGTCCATCTAAGAAAAGAGAGGGTACTTCAACATATTAGAAATTCTATTTATTCATCGATATATATACTGTTAAAATAGTTCAGTTACAGTAAACTACAGCACTGGAACACCTGAATTTGAAGCAATCCTGAGGCTAAAAAAGAAGAAAAACCAGAAACTAACTAATCCTGTGAGCCAAGTAGACTTATTAAGAAGCTATATGGTGACTCCACTTAATAAACCACCAATTGATAATACAATATTCCTGGTATACTGAAAAGATATGTGTGTTTTTCAAAATTATCATGTTAGGTTTAGATCATAGTCTATTCAGCTGAATCATTACTGTTCAATGTTCTCTAACTGGACTGATTTACTACTACCCTCAGAGGAAAGGATAAACTGCAACCTCACCAGGAGAATTTTAAAGGAAAATAAGTGCACAATTTCCTAGGACACATATAATACATCAAAAATAGAAGCAAAAACAACCAAGTATAGAACTAATGTGAGGGCTGATTTTACATATTCACTCAGCTAGTTTAGGGTGATCACTAGAGTAAATGTTATGGTGAGTATTTTGTATAAGTGATCGATATTTGCAAAGTATGGAATTTCAGAAAAAGAGACTACCCTAGATTAAGTGGTGGACTTTGGCCAATCAGTTGAAGACCATAAAAACAAAACTCGAAAGTTTGGGGGCAAAAAAATCCCTTAAGAATGCAGCATAGAAAATTCTGCCTCAGTTTTTGACCTTCCCCATAAAACTCAAACTTTTTAGTCCCTACAATCATGGGAGCCAATTTTTTAAAATTTCTTTTTTCTTCTTCTCTCCTTTCTTCTCAGCCCATTCTTCCTTTCCTCTAGAAAGTAAACACAGGATTGGGCATACTAATCACATAATCTGAAAGTAAATCTCATTAGGATTTGCTTCTCTGCTTCTAGCCCACCTTTTTTTTTTGTACAGCAGAATCTATGTTTTTCCTCACTGGTATAGTAGAATCTACAAAGTAACACAGTTAAGGTATACTAATCACATAGAGTGAAATTAGATCTCCTTAAGGCTTGCCTTTTTACTTCTAGAATCTCTTTAAAAATACATTTAACAAATAGCTCTAACCTATGGGTCTGGACAAATAAAAATCAACCATATATTTCTACTCTTTTCTAATTTGGTGTTCTTACAGTCGTCCTAAAAACAGAATTCAACATATTACTTATGAAAGGACTTACTACTTCATGATCATTATTTATACTTGAGTTCCCCAAACTATGTGCTAAAACCTGAGACAACACAGTACCAAAAACACAGTAACATCAGTCAGATACTTCAAGAAACCAGGTAAAGCTGGTTCTCAGTTTTTAACATTACAGACTTCTTAGTAACATCTATCTTGCCATGTATCACCCAAAAATTAAGGTACAACAGAAAGTTAAGGTGAAAGTATCCAATCTGATTTCAAGATTTGAAAATATAGGACCCAGCCCAATAGGCACATATACACCACTAGTCGGTATCTCTGTTAATTTAAGAATAAAATATTACGGCTGGAAGAAAAGCATAGCAGTTAGTGTTTGCCTAGCAAACGCAAGACAATGTATTTGATTCCCCAGCACCACTTAAAGCCAGGTGTGGTGGCACATGCCTGCAATCACAGCACTTACAAGGCTGAGGTAGGAGGACTGTTGAGAGCTTGATGCCAGCCTGTGCTGCACAGTGAGTTCAGAAGCAGCCTGGGATATGGTTTAAGATCAATGTCTCATAAGAAATAAAATCATTTTATTTTAGGTTTCTATGTACTACTTTTCAATAGCTACTAAGTTATCAGAACATAAATCTACATTGCTTAGAACAAATTAAAAATGGAACTGATAGATAGTTCTTTGGGCCTATGGGCACTCTGAAAATATTACTAAGTAATTAAAATTAGCATAAATCAAGGCAATACCAATGTGTCTTCAATTCACATTTAATTTGGCAACAAAAGGTTCAGATGTTTCACAAAAGCTACTGGAATTAATGTCTAGTAAGCAACTTCAAAGTCACTTCTTAAAACAAGCATGATTTAAAAAACTATAAAGCAAATATCAAGTTACATTAAAATGTAATTAACAAAATGAAAACTATAGTAATATAGCTGGTTGAAATATGGATATAATCAGCAAAGATAAGTATCTTAATGTAAAAGATTTTATTTTTATGACACGTTTTCAGTCATGAACATTATGTAAAATCAAACAGATATAAATATTTGTTCTACCACTGCCTCACCTGCTTCACTCTATTCCCAGACTTGAAAATAAATATATAGCTCTCAGTATTATAGAGTCACAGTACAGAAATCAAGCTAAAGCTTGGGTGACTCAAACAGAGATTACCATTTGACATGATTTTTAAACCCGCCTCAAGGAGACTAGCAATCAACTAAAAGAAAATGACGTACCTGGGACCTAAAGGGAGTTCCCCAGGCATAGGGAACAGCCTGAATGCCAAGACTTTAAAATACAGGAAAAAAAGGCATTTTCAAGGAACTGAAAAGATATTCCAACGACAAATGGCTGTAATGTAGAGGTCTAAAAGGCAAGCAGGAAATGAAGCTAAAAGAATGAAGAATGAAGGTTATAGTAACCTCCATAAGTAAATCTCCTTTGGTGAGTCCGAACTCCATTCTAAATCTGGAAGGAAGTCATTGAGGAGGTGTATAACAAAGGAGTAATAAAAATCATCAGAAAACTCAAGCCGATGTACAACTGAAAGGTTGTAAGAATAAAATCAGAGTGCTTTTAACAAATGGCGATAATTCTTCACAACAAACTCTGAAGCTACAAAAAAAACTATATAGTAGTTATAAAGCACTGTTTTCTTAAATTACCTTATTTCCCAAGCAATATAATAAAAAGATGATAGCATTTCTCTGCTTGCATAATGTTCACCAAATATACCCTGGCAGGTGTAAGCTAATCATAAAAACACCAACTGAAAACATGAATCATATAAATATCTAATGTTCAATGAAAAATTCCCTAATGTTCTAACACTTTATTATAACTGTAATAAATTTAATAAATTTAAATATTAAATGTGACTTTTGCAAGAATAAACTACATGATATATGAGAATAGCATGACATCTCTTGTGGGAGCAGAGAAACATCTAAGCAAACAGGAGCTACTGTTTCTCTGTCTCCAAATGTTATCTCCTGAGTGGATCTTTCATAACAATAACTACATGAGAAATGAAATGTCATGCCAAAATCAAATCAGAGTAGATCAAAGACCTAGATATTAAATCTGAATCACTGAACCTTCTGGAGGACAAAATAGGCAAAAATCTAGAAGATGAAAGTATGAGCAAAGATTTTCTTAGTATTACACCTGACGCAAAAGAAATACGCCACAGCACTGGAAGAACGGCACAGCTATTAAAGTACTTCCACTGCAAGCAAAAGGCCCTGAGTTGGATTTCCCAGCACCACATAAAGCTGGGTGTAGCAGAGCAAGCCTGTAATACCAGCATTCAGGAGGCTGAGGCAGGAGGACTGCTGTGAGCGCATGACCAGGCTGGGCTACAAAGTGAGTAGCCTGGGCTAGAGAGAGACCTTCTCTTAAAAAAAAAAAAAAAGACCCCAGACTTAACAAATGGTATTGCAGCAAATTAAAGTTTCCGCAAAGCAAAGGGAATTATCAACAGAGTAAAGAGAGGACAGAAAGACAGAATGAGGAAAAAAAATTTTGCCATCTATACCCAAGACAGGTGGCCAATAACTACAATATGGAACAAAAATACTGAAAAAATAGACCCCTCAATTTAAAAATAGGCAATTCTCGATGAAGTTCAAATGGCCAGTAAGTCCATAAAAAGATGTCCAACATTCTCAGTTACTAGAGAAATACAAATCAAAGCAACACTAAGATATCATCTTAGTCCAGTGAGAATGGCACATATCCTGAACCCAAACAGCAATCGAAGCTGGTGAGTTTGTGGGGAAAAGAGAATCCTTTTACATTGCTGGTGGAACTGTAAACGGGTACAATCATTATGGCAGACAATATGGGAAATGTTTCAAAATGCTCAAAGTAAACATTACTTTTGACCCAGCAATATCACTTTTGGAAAATTTTCAAAAAGAGCTAAAAGCACCGTATAATATACTCATGTTTGTAGAAGCACAACTAACAACAGTGAAATTGTAGAAGATGCTGAAATATTCATTACCAGACCAATGCATACAAAAAAATGTGGTATATAAACATAAATAGAGTACTACTCTTATATGAAGAGAATACATTGGAGGTTTTTACAGATAAATGGATGCAACTTGAGACCATCATGTTTACTGAAATGAGTCCACTCAAAAGGTAAAATATCCCATGATTTCTCTGAGAAACTCAGCATACAGGCATTTTATAGCACAAAATAGCTGTGATATTGGGGGTCTGCAGGGATGAGGAAGTGTGCAGGAGGATCCAAGGGGGCAGGGGAAGGTATTGCAATGTTGACGTGATATTTTCATGCATAAAATGCTCAAGTTCAACGCACCTACCATGCACTGCATATGTATGCTTATAAAAATGGTAAAAAGAAATATGTCATTTTTTACATAAGATTTCAAATATGAGAAAGTTTCAGTCTCTAGAATTTGAAAGATGTGTGTTGTTTCAAGTCAAGCATTAGAGCTGCTTATCAAAAATTCTATGGTCAAAAAGTTAGACCTTCAGAGCAGTCATTATCTTGGGGTAATTTATAGGATTTAAACCAAGATACAAAAAGTTTCTCTAACCTCTCATCCCAACTTTAAAAAAATTTAAACTAGGACTTCCAGGCAAGATGGCAACCAAATACCGGAGATGCACAATTTCTCCCTGTACACCCACTGAAAAAGCTGAGAGCACAGTCAAAAAATAACCTATTCAATGTAGCTAGGAGAACTAACAACTAACAGATCTAACAACTGAAAAGAGGCCAAGGGAAGTTCAGAAATCCCAAAGAAACTTTAGAAGTGGGGAAAAAGAAAAACAGCCAGGAAGCCAAGCCACGATGATTGTGAACTGCTGTGAGCCACCTGCATCCCCAGACAGAGGAAAACCTACCCAGAGACCAGAACCACAGAACAAGGTAAGCACAGAGGATGGAGAAGTGGAAATTGGCAGCAGATGGTAGCCAGAGCCTCCAGAAATGTGCCAATGAGAAGTACAAACTGCAAATGCACCAAGAAGTTCCACTAGAAAAGGCCTACCTGGGCCTAGACCACTTTTGGAGAAGTACCACTCCTCAGCCATAATAGGCAGTGACATACACAGGAACTATTTTATACAAAAAAACAAAAACAAAAACACCCAGAGCCTAAAAAATTTATAGTGGATGACTTAGACAGGCACACCAGGATTTGGGGGTAAAATCTTAAAACAGTTGCCTAGCTAGAAACTGGTATAAGAGACAAGAGAGGAGAGAAAGGGGCACTAACTCCTCAATGGCTGGGTGGAGGTGGGGATAGCAGAAGCACCTGTTCAAGGAAGGAGGCCAGAACAGGCAGGAGAGCTTTGCTGAAGGGGTAAGAGTTTACAAGACACCTCAGAGGCCATCCGACTGTCTACTTATGAAAGTGAGGCCAGTGCAGGATATATGTGAACTGGTCACATCTCATCAGTTTAATGTGACAAAGGCAAAATATCTAATCCAGAACAAGAGAACAGAAGGCTCAAAATTAGCATATTCTAGGAAACAGCACAATGCAAGGTGAACATAAGAAAAATATAAAACTGGGAAGAAAATAGAAAGGGGGAAATGATTTGTCAAAGGGAAAGGAGAAACCAAGGGTATATTTTATATTCCAGAGAAAGACTGAGCAGATAACTACCAAGAGCTGTGATCATGGATAAAGAGACAATGGGAGAGATGCCTGATAACACAATGAGGAAAACAGACTAGTAAGGAGGAAAAATTTAATGGAATGTAGGTGAATGAGGAGAGAACCAAAGTACTTAAGAGGACAAAATCCTTATTTATCAAAGGAGTTTAGAAAGGACTAGACATCTGAACAAATCTAACTTCTAAATTCTGATCTCTCTACCACGTAGAAGCTTTGTAAAACAGTGAAGAAGAAAAGAAAACAAGAGGATGAGAGAAAGTTGCAGATAAGGGACAGTGGGCTATTTCTGCAGTGATAACAAACTCATGAAAATTTTAAAACATGTTTGTCTTCAAAGTTAGCAAGAGATGAATGGAATAGACCCCATGTGGTGTTTTATTCACATGAAAAGCAAAACAAAGCTTTTCTAATTGCCCAAGAGTAGTATCCATGATTTATATTTATGTGACTTAATAGTTCACTGAAAGGAATATTTAACCACACTCAATATTGACATTTTATTTATCTCAACTGAAAATGTCTTGCTAATGTAACAGACAGCTCTTCTTTCTCTTTCTGCAATATACTGGACATACCTCAAACATAGTGGTTATACTATGAAACTGCCTATTGAAGTAATCTGACCTTAAGCATATACTGTTAGTTGTCAAGTCATCTCTAATACCTAATTGAAAAGTGCCTGTTCCACAGAGTTGGGAGACAGTGGAATGCAGACACTGGAATACTGAGCTCCAAAGTCAGGTGGCTGGAGTTAAGCATGCAAACTCCATCATATTCTAGCAGTGCAAACTTGGGCACTTTACCAAATCTCTTAAGACTCATATTTCTCATGTGTAAGATAGGAATAAAAATACTATCATCTCACTGGTTTAAAGTAAACGTTTAAAAGAAGATATTCAAATCACATGAAATTTAATTACTGCTATACTGTTATTACTTTAATCACTCAGAAAATTTTGCAAAACTCAAATATTAAGTCTTTTAATATGACATTATCCCTACCCAGTCAAAATTAATGAACTAATGAAAAAAACTCTTATACATTTATTCAGACAAAACTTGCCATCCATTTTGATTAGTCTAATTCTACAAATTCTATACATCCTGTAAAATTTGACATCTTTTTAATCATGGACTTCCTTGATTTAGTCATATTTTAATAATTATTTGTAAGATTTCATAAATTTCCTCCATTCTTGATGTATCAGTCAAATGTAATCTACCTTCTACAACTGATGAATCTTAGTATTTAATGACAGAAAACATAAAAATCTTATTTCAACCTTAATAGTATCTAGTCTCAAAAACCAAACTGACTTAAGACCTATTCCTTAAAATGGTAATAAGATTCAGCTGAACTGTTTTTAATAAGGCTATTTAAAAGGTCATTCTCCACAATTATAACAGAAACATTCTCACCTATGGCTTTAAAATAAGTCCACTTAAGAAATAAAACAAAGCATATAAATGTAACAAAACATTTCTGCTTCAAATTATGTTATCAATACAAAACAGATACAAGTTTCAACTGCATCATATAGAATTTCTCCTACCTCAAGTAATAAAAGACTTACAATATAAATACTTAAATGCTTCAAAGAACTTATACTCACTATTTAATCAGTTATTTTAAATTTATATGTGGACAATTATGTCCTCAAGTTTAAGGATATGGATTCTTACCTCCTGATTAAATTTATGTGCCATCTCATTAAGAAGTGAAGAAAAGAAACTAGCATTTTGTAGAAGGACTCGACCCATAACTCCAAGATATGTGGACATAACTACAGGATACCTCTGGACAATTAAAGTACAACATGAAAACTTTTGTTAAGATACAAGTATAAAGATGCATAAACAATACAGTAACAATAGGAATTGAAAATAACAACTGTCCTTCATATGGCTTCTCTTCAGAATAACCTATATTGCCTGAGATCTAACTAAATTACTAAATGCATATAATATTTATTTTGCATATTTCTATATATTTATATTGATTGCATGTTTTATATGTAACACATATATCAAAGGGAAAGGAAAAATACTGGTATGGTTTGCATCTGAAATACCCTCCCAAAAGGCTCATGTATTCGGACAATGTGGACTACCTATGGATTTCATGTGCTATTCGGAAATAGGATGCGGCACAGAGGAGCAGATTACTAAGGGTGTGGTCTGAAAAGACACATTATTGTCCCAGCTTCTTAATCTCTACCCCTCTTCATGCAATATCCTGAGCAGTTGTCTTAACTTAGACCCTTCCATGATGCTGTCACTTCCAGTGGACCATGAGTGAACTGGTAACTCTGAAATGGACGCTAACATAAACTTTTCCCCCTTAATTTGTGGGTATCAGGTATTATGTCCACAGCAACGAGAAAGTGACTAAGAAATATATAAATGGCATATTTTTCTCTACTTCTAACATACTGTTACATGAATCCATTTCAAGGCTGAATTTAGAAAACAATCAGTGGTTTCCTGTATTTAGGCTATAACCAACAGTAGCATTGTTTTTTTTCTCTCATATTCTCACCAACAAGTACTGAAATTAAGTCACTATGCATTACACTACTACAAATAATTGTGTGTGAATACACGTGCATATAAGGGAAAGAGAAGACTTGTCAAGAGCAATCTATATGTTTCAATTTGGGGGAAGGAAAACCACCCTTAAAATTATTTAATATTATCTGAATAGTAAGAGAATCTTTCTTTTACAATAACCAATGAGGAAGAAATTATTTTATAATAAAGGAAAATAATGAAAACTAGAACCATAGAGTCCAACACTATCCTTAGAAGCTTAAGAAAAATATTACCTCCCCTTCAATAATACCCGTGAAGACATAGGGTAAAATGGGTTGAAACATTTGTGATCCAAGTACTGGGTTCACTTTAAGGGTGTTTTCAACAACCTAAAAACCAGAACGACACAGTTATAACTCAATAATGCAACTCATTTCTTCATGCAAAACACAGGTAAGAAAGCAATGTAATAAATTAAAAACCACATACCAAATTCAGTATTCTAACACGAGATAACACTTTAACTAAATAATCTACTTAAAAATATAATTTGGTATAAATTATATATGTATATATACACAAAATACTTACACACATCTATGTATCCTGAACATACCTATCTTTAACTAACCACATTGTGATGAAACAAGTAGAATACTGCTAATATAATTCTTGCCTTTCATATCAAGCAACTAATCCTTAGAAAATGTCACACAACATAGGCGGCAAAAGAAGTCATTTTAAAAGCACTGTTTTTTAACAGCAGAAAGGAAAATTATAACACCAAACCTCAACTGTCAGAAAGTAAATCTGTATTTCAGCTCATCAGTGACTTAGTGGGAAAGAGCAAGCTGTATTTACATATCAATGGTAATTAAATTAGAAATCAACTAATTATACTTTCAGGGATTATTAGTCATGACTACAATAAATGAAAGTCTGAAATACAAATTACTTTTATGAGTTGAGTTATTCACTATAATAAATGTGAGTAACCGTGGAATTCAAAGGAGAGTGGATTTTTGAGTTGCTAAGGTTTTTTTTTTCTTTTTCTTTTTAGTTTTTAGTTTACAGAGTAAAGACAACGTTAACAAACGAGCCATAAGGGAGACTTCCGAAAAAGATGGCACAGAATAACAGAACTGCTCAATGGCTCCTTCTGGACTCAATTTTAATGTTGAGATTATAGTTATAATAACTGCCTGCTCAACTTAGCTAGGAGAGGGAGGAGTGCCCTATCAACTGAAATGAGAACACAGGAAAATGAGAAACCCAAAGGTATATCAGAAACAGGAAAACAACAGCTCAGAAAGCCACCACAGGTCAAGGGCCATCTGCCCTGACTGCCAGCATCGACACACAGAAGAAAGCCCAGATCCAGGAGCTTCAGACCAAAGTAAGCATGGATCAGGGAAAAGTGAGAATTCGAATTCATAGCAGCTAGTAGGCCCAGCTTCCAGAAACAAGCCTGAGGAAGTGTACACTGCAAACACTGCAAATGGGCTTCCGGGCCTAGACCTGCTTGAAAGAAGCAGCACTCGGCAGCAATGATAAGCAGTGACATAGGCAGGAGCAATTTTTTAAAAAGAGCACAAAACTAAACAGTTCAAAGTAAAAGAAGCATCAGATGGACCAGATTAGGGTTTTGGGGGATACTCTTAAACACTGCCCATAAGAAATTAGGTCAACAGACAGCTGCAGAGAGGAAAGAAAAGCCTCCAAATTTGAATGGCTTGGGTGGTAGTGAGAACACCTCCAAGAGTGGAAAGGGTTGGGTGTGAGCAAGACACCTCAGTGGCCACTGGACTGGTAGGTACCTGCTCATTGTCAACTACCAGCACAGAACTCGGGGGACTTTTGGCCACTCCCACACAATCTCACACATGTTCAAAGAAACTGATCAGGTAGGCCTTTAAATGAAGTCCCTCAGCAGCAGAAATTTGGGAAGACAAAGCAACAGGACAATTACATAAACTTAGGATGATCTAGGAACTATTGTCATGAGGACTAAACTAGTGTGATTAATAGGAAAGGAAATCAAAAACCAAATACCCAAGTTCAAAAAAGATATTCTCAAAGAAATTCAAGCAGCGGTCAGCAGGCTTAAAGAGGAACTTACTAAACATATAGTGGGGCTTAAAGGACACAAAGCTTACTAGACATATAGAAGCCACAAATAAAAAACCAGATGAGGCAACAAGGAATGCAAAGATATGAAAGAACATTTTCATAGACAAGCAGAAATTCTGAAAAAAAATCTTGCTGAAATTCAGGATATGAAAAATATATTTGAAAACAGGAGAAGTCAACTTGAACATTGTGAGGGCAGAATTTCTAACCTTGAAGACAACGTGGAGGATACAAATACTATAATTAGGTATGACTTCAAAATTAAAAATCAGCAAAGTAACAGGTCTCAGAGACAACCTCTAGCACCTTCAGCTATCTGATCTTTGAAACAGGAGACAAAAACATAAACTGGAGAATGGATGCCCTCCTGTAATGAATGGTGCTAGGAGAAGTGGTTATCCACACACATGGAAAAGAATAAATTTAGACCCAAACTCCTCACTCTGTACTAAAATAATATCAAAATAGATCAAAAACCTAGATATCAAACCAAACACACTGAACTTACTAGAGAATAAATTAGGTAAAAAACTTGAAGACATAGGCATAAGTAAGGACTTTCTCCTTGAACTCCTGCTGAACAACTGGGATTATTTCAAATCAAAAAGTTTTTCACAGAAAGGAAAATAATCAACAGAGTAAAGGCAGAATCGAGAGGATGGTAACATTTTTTTGTTACCAACTACTCAGACAGAGGGCCAATATCTAAAATTTACAAATCACTGAAAAGAATAGACTCTTCTAAAATAAATGATCCAATTTTAAAAACAGGCAATAGAAATGAATAGACAGCTCTCACAAAGAAAAATACAAATGACTAATACATACTTGAAAATGCTCAACATCTTTGGTTATTACAGAAATGCAAATCAAAACAGCAGTGAGGTTCCATCTTACTCTGGTAAAATGGCTATTATCAAACTACAAACGGGTATTATTAAAAATACAAATGACTAACGCATACTTGAAAATGCTCAACATCTTTAGTTATCACAGAAAAGCAAATCAAAACAGCAGTGAGGTTCCATCTTACTCTGTTAGAAATGGCTATTATCAAGAACTCAAAAACAATAGACATCTGCAAGTATTTGGCAAAAAGGAGCTTCCACACTGCTGGCGGGACTGTGAACTGGTACGATCATTATACAAATCACTATCAAGATTTCTCAAACTACTGAAAATAGATATTCCTTTTAACCCAGTTATACTTTTTGGTATTTTTTCAAAAGAGTTAAAAGAATCACATAACAGAGAATACGTGCATACCCTTGTTTATAGCAGCAAGACTTGTAACAGCTAAATCACAGAAGATGCCAAAATGACCATCAATAGATTAATGGAAAAAGAAAATGTGGTATATATACACAATGGAATACTATTCTGCCATAAAAAGAATCAAGTCTGAGGGCCTGGAGGAACGGCTCAGTGGTTAAAATGCCTTGTGTAGCAAGTGCTAAGGCAAGCGCTAAGTACCCAAGTTTGATTTCCTAGCACCACATAAGCTGGGCATGGTAGGGCACGCCTGTAATCCCAGCACTTGGGAGGCTGAGACAGGATGACTGTGATGAGCCCAAGGCCAGCCTGGGCTCCACAGTGAGATCAGGACCAGCCTGGACTACAGAGCAAGACCCTGTCTCAAAAAAAAAAAAAAAAAAAGCAAGTTTGATTCGTTTATGGGCAAATGGATACACTTTGAGACCATTATGCTAAGTGAATCAAATCCAGAAGATTAAACATCACGTTTGCTCAAATATGAGAAACCCAAAGTATCAATATGTAATTGAGCCAAACAGGAGAGGTGATAGCGAACAGGAAGACAGATGTATTTGTGGGAAAGCAAGCAAATGCAGCAAGTGGTGGGAGAGTGGGAAAGGGAGAGAGGAAGTAAATGTGAAGATGATGCAATATGTGCACCCATCTCTTACATATGTGCACCCATCTCTTACATTTAATGTAAGTATTGTATACCATGAATCTGCATGAATAAAAATAATTACTGCAGAGAAAAAAGAACCTAATCGTGCACATTCACATTACTATCTAGAGCTTAATATGTATATAACTTAAGTGAAAAAAAGTAGACTAAATACATGACACACTCAAGTTCAGACTGATATATTAGTCTTATTAAATGCTAGCACCTATCATATTGGCTAACATGACCTGACTATCTGCACAAATTTTTCCCAGTTACTCCCCAAAGTATAAAATAGGATGGCTCCTATAATCATTATGTAACTTCAATAAACTTCCAATAGTGAATATCTTTGCGCAACCACTTTTTATATCTATATCTAGCAAGCCAATTTTGAGGCTACAGAAAATGTGATAGCTTTCACATGAAATACGCTACATTTTTATGACAGTAACGTTCCATCTAACCAAAATTCAGCTCTCATCTTGGAAAACAGATAAGAAATTAGAAATATAACAGTCCATGAATAAAACACATGTGTATGTTGTATAGATCCATAAAGATACACTTCAATATAAATTTATATATGTGCCTATGCTTACATGAAAACATCATAGACATTTAATATTATTTGTATCTTGAACATACATGTTATAATATATAAAGTTAATGTACCACTTTAACACTCTTGGTTCATAATACATCATCCTGAGAAACTCGGTGCTCTAACTTCAGTAACTAAGGCAAATTAAAACTGCTAAATTACACACTCTAAGAATATGATCCAAAAGTGGCTAACAAACTAGAAGGGTAAAAAGTATCAGATATCACCAGTTTTGGGGTATTTTTTAAAATTTTAGAAAAAAAAAATCTGTTATACAAAGTAAGGTCTTAAAAGAGACAATGTCTCAATCAGCAGAGACTTAGAAATCCAGAATTACATTTTAACAAGATTTCTAGGTGATGGTTCACACATTCAAATTTGAGACCTCTTGTATAGAAGTTATTAAACAAACTGAGTACTATCAAAGAAAATATTCTGTCCAGGTCATATCAACTCTTCTCTTTTATGCCATTCATTCATATTCAAAACAGCCAATTTCACAAGAAAATCAAATAAACAACTTAACAAATGACTTTTTAATCATCTGTTGATAAGAAGATAATAATACCTTGAGCACTTGAACTTGACCCTCTGTAGTAATTTCCTTTAGCAGCTCACAAAAGGACTGACAAAGACCTACTGCATATGTCTGAAATTCAATCAAAAGTCAATATATACATAAGAATAAATCTGGAATATCAAAAAGACATAAAACTCAATATAAGAATCTATTTGAGAAATATATGTTTATGGTCTAAGTATTATAGCACTCTAATAAAAACTAATGGTTAAGAATATAGATTATGCCTGTTTGATATATTAATTTGGGGGTGAGGCACTACTGGGGATTGAACACAAGTACTATAGCAATAGAACTACATCTGCAGATCCCCAGTCCCTCTATTTTCTTTTTTTGTTGTTGTTGTTGTAAATTTTGAACAGTCTCACTAAATTGCCCTCACTAGGTTCAAACTTATAATCCTCTTACCTCCACTTGACAAATTTTTGTAGAAATATCAGAACATATTTCTTTAAATAGTACATTAAATAACAATGGACCCATACACATCACATCTGCCCTGGAGTACAGAACACTTACAGTGAAATTTCCCCCGTAAAGTAACAGGTCAATCTTAAGATTTTAAAAACACATCTGTTAATTCCAAGCAATTACCAAACTATTTCTTAAAATGCAAAACCTACCACTTACCTGCAAAAATTCAGTTGATGATAAAAAGATATAACCATTGATAATCTTAAAGCAAGTTCGGAGATTTTCTGAACTTAGTTCTGCAAAGCAATAAAAGATTTTTTCAAAATAAAGAACAAATTATTTCCTGTTCAAAATCAATATAAACAAATTTTTCATTTAAAACTAAGTTACATGCCTTTCTTTACAAGCCTTTCCGAGTACTATTCAGACCACAGTCATCTTTAAATACCTACTTACTGAAAGCTGGCATCAACCTTTAATTTAATGCTATCTCATTTATCTTTCACTGGTTAAAACAATTTTTAAAAAGAATCAAGCCCAGATATCTATTTAAAATCTGCCATTCCTTTTTGCAAGTATGCTGGAAATTCTATTCACTTGCAATAGGATGGGGGAATATATCTTTTCCTGACAAAATATACTGGCCTGGGACCTTGGATTCTTCACTTATTCATAATCTAAACAATGTGCGAATACATTTTACTAACATGTAAATTTCCTATTTATTTTCAAAAAAAGAATGTCAATCCTATCCTTGGCACAAAATGCCTTTTAAAGTACTCGTTTCTATACATCATGAGCTGACAAACTACTTTTAAAAAATGAGGACAAGTAGGGGACATGGATGACCACTTTATTTGACACTAAAAAAATAAATAAATAAAAATAAAATCTGAGGGCTGGAAGAATAGCACAGTGGTTATAGTGCTTGTCTAGCAAGTGCAAGGTCCCGAGTTTGATTACTCCACACCACATAAGCCAGGTGTACCAGAGCATGCATGTAATCTCAGCACTCAAGAGGCAGAGACAGGACAGCTACCTAAGTTGGAGGACAGCCTGGGTTACATAGTGAATTCAGGATCAGCCTAGACTACAGAGCAATACCATCTCAAAATATACAACAAAATAGCAAAGTAAGATCTGTCATCTATCAATGAGAGAATATTTCAGACATAAGGCCTTTATATTGGATACAGTTATCCATATGAAAAATTCGTATTATTCTTTTGTTCACAAGGAGAAAGTGAAGTTTAAACTTACACACACTTCAATGCAGACTAATACCAAATGAAAGTCTATCTGGCAAACATTTTATAAGCAAGGTAGAGGATATCCACATAAATGGGAAGAAAGAACTGGCTTCCCTCCAGGCCTGCCAGAAAATATAATCCTAATATCATCTCCAAACAAAATTTCATCAAAATTTATGCTAAAGGATACAATATTTAGGCTAAAGTGATATTAATATCATAGAGCTCCAATCTTCTTGTAGATATTTTTTAAAACTGCTGTTTCAATCTATGCAAGTATAAACCAGGAAGAGTAAGACACTTCACCATGCAACAGTACACCTTTCACTGAATTTTCTCTGGCATATTATCATTGGCAAATATTAAATGTTGATATTAAAAGTATCTAAAGTTCATAAATTTATCTACCTTAAAGCACTGTCCCACCACGCTGTGAGGATCTGTGTCTCCAGAGCACCTGCTCCAGCTCTGGCTCCATGTCCAGCCCAACCATGTAATTCTACTACTTCCAGCTACCCAACCATGAACAGACTGTGGCCTTCTGAAACTGAGCTAAAATAAATCTTTTCTCCCTAAAGTTGTGGACGTTGTACATATTGGGTAATAAGCCACAGTGAAGAAAAAGAAACTAAGATAGAAACTAGTACTAGAGAGGTAGGATAGTTGCTGTGACATTACCTGATAATGTCGTTTGTGGGAGGAGTTTGGAAAGATTTGAGGAGGCTGGCTAGAGAAGCCCTGGAGAACTCCCAAACTGAGATGGATAGGAGATACTGGCCAGAGCTCAGAACACCAGAATGGTGATAGAAGTATGGACTGGAAAGGCCAAGCTCAAGAAGATTCACACAGGAAGGGGAACTGTATCAGCAAGTGGTCTAAAGATCATGTACACTATGCTTTGGCAGAAATTTTCTCAGCATTTTACTCCTGTCCAGAGACTTTGCCTGAAAGTGAGGTTAACGGAGGTGGACTACTTAATCTGGTGGAGGACATCTCAAGGTAGACCAATGTTGATGCTGCTGCATGGCTGCTCTTTGCAACTTTTATCCAAGTCTATGGGGAGAGACAGGAAAAAATGTCAAAGAAAAATGATATAAAAGGTCTGTAGTGCCAGGCCAAAATGGCCAGCAGTGGTGGGGCAAAGAAGCACAGGGAAGTTAAAGAGATTAGCATTAAAAAGAAGGCAAGTACTTACACTCAGGAGTATAAGATGCCTTTAAGACATCTCAAAAGTCACCAAGACCCCCACAACAAGACCCAGAGAGTTTATCAACTCTATTGAAGAGGAAAAAGACTTTGCTCTAAGATGTGCACTCCGGGATCAAGAGAACAAAAGTCACCCAAAGTCCACATGCCTAGAGTTCAACTATCTAGGAACTAATTCAGAGACTTTGAAAGCATTTGTCCAAAGGAATCAGACTTTTGCTCAAGCCAGTGGCAGACCATGATGACATCCATGCGGTCCTGGCTTTTCTGGCTTGCAGACTGCAACAGTTATGGGTTCCTGAAGGCTTCCACCCAGATTTCAGAGGAAGGCCTTGGAGGCCAGGCAGTGTTGACCCTAGGAGGGTAATGTGTGAAGTTATAAAGGAGAAGCCTAGGGTGAACTGGAGAACAGAAATTTGGAGAAGCCAGGAGCATGGATCATCCACTGAGGAAATCTGTAGGCTGTGAGCTGACTCAGCCCAAAAAAGAGAAGATGGTGGTTGCAGCAAGCAGCCATGCTATAGGGGTGGATCCACTCTGACCCTTTGGAGTTCATATCTTGCCACAGTTTACCCCAAGTTCTAGACCTATGACTGCAGAATTTAAACCTTACCATGCTGGATTTAGAACTAGTTTTAGTCCAACTACCTTTTATCCTCCTACTCCTCCATTTTGAAATGGGAATGTTTATCCTGTACCATTGTATGTTGGAAGTGCTTAACTCTGCTTTTCACATAAGTTAACAGCTGAACATATGCCTTGCATCTCAGAGGAGACCTTGGATTTGGACATTTTAACAGTGCTGGAACTGTTAAGACTTTGGCAAATCTTGGGAGAAGGACTAAATGCACTTTACATGAGGAGATGGACATAAGTCTTTAGGGGGCTAGGAGCAGAATGTTGAGGTTTGGGTCTAGAGTGCATTCCAGAAGTCTCATGTACCTATGGATACTAAGTACTGTTGAAAGGTGGGAACTAAAGCAAAGGGGTAGATGCTTGGGGCTTGACCTGGAGGGGTATGTGCTGTTTCCGCACTTCACTTCCATCCAGACTTGGCTCTGTTCCACCATGCTGCAAGGATCTCTGTCTATAGAGCTATGGCTCCAGCTTTAACCCCACCATGTGACTCTTATCATTTCCAGCCACCCACCCATGAACAGATTGTGATCTTCTGAAATTAGGAACTAAAATAAATCTTTTCCTCCCTAAAGTCAGGTATTAAGTTACAATGAAGAAAAAGTAACTAAGACAATTATTATTAAATATTATCAAATACATGTTCAGATTAGAATATCTCATTCAACTTCCTCTCAACAGACTAGACGTCTCTAAGAAACCACTCAACATATAACTCAGCTCTCTAGTTTCATTTACGTTAAGTGTTGCTGAAAAACTATTTAGTTTCCTGATTATAAAGCCCATTCATAAATAACAACACAATTTTTTAATTTTAGTGGTTCCTTAACTATAACAGTGGAACATGTATAAAGCTCAACTGTGAACAACTAATTGCACAAAATCTCTTCATAGAAGAAATGGATAAAATCATATCATTGTAAAACAAAAAATCTTACAATAAATTCTCTCCAAAATTTTTTATTTTTCACTATCGGCGGAGGAGGGTCAAATTCAAGGAATAGTGCATGCTAGGTAAGTGGTCTACCACTTACTACACCACACATCTAAGAGGATTTTCTAAACAGTATGCAGAAATGCTATCAAACATAGAAAATAAACGAGAATTCAAGCTTTATTTGTAATTAGTCTTAAGAATACTTTGCTGACTTTATTACGAAGCTTTCCACAAACCAATGTTAATTACTGTTACTCTTCAAAGAGCCTAATTCTAAAAAGTAATATACACAGAAACTATTAAAAAATTATTCAACTTATTTTGCTAATATCAACAATCCTAATAAAAAATGCGAAGTATTATTATAATGTCAGCTCTAATTGCCCAAAATCATGCCCACATATTAACAGGTTTAAGCTTAAACACGTACCAAGTAATGGTGACATATTCTGAAATACTCGAAGCAACTCTGGGGTAAGACATGGACTGTTTTCCAATGTTACTAACCTAAGCAGGAAAAATAAAAGATTAAATCACTTTGCACACCCACTGGAGTATAAACACAGTAATACAAAATCTCATCTGAAGGAAGAAAAAGTCAATAATATAGAAAGTTATTAAAATCATGAAAAAGATTACTACGTTTCTCAAAACAAAAACCTATCTACAAATTATGTATTATTTTCATATACACACAAAAATATTTACTGAAATACATACATAACAGAAATATGACTATAAAGGAAAAGAGCATGATTAGTATGAGTTGGCCAAGGAGAAATAAAAATTATTTTGTGATACATCACTTTGGTGAGAAAACAGTCTAATAAATTAATAAAATCCGCCGGAGGAAAAGCACAGCAGTTAAAGCACTTGACTACCAAGCGCAAGGTCCTAGGCTCAATTCTCCAGCACCACACAAGCTGGGCATAGTGGTAATCCCAGCACTCAGGAGACTGAGGCAGGAAGCTTGTCATGCATGAGTCCAAGGTAGCTTAGGCAAAAGAGTGAGTTCAGGACCAGCATGGGCTAAAAGCGAGAACCTGTCTCAAAACAAAAAATTACTAATACAATTTAAATACTTTATAAATATGATCTCAGTGCAAACAAACGCTAATTAGAAAGCCAGGGGGACAACCAAATGCCTCTAATACCAATACTCTAGGATAAGGCGGGAGGCTTACAAATTCAAGCCTTGCCTGAGCAATTCAGTGACTCAGAGTGATTCTATTTCAACATAAATAATTTTTAAAAGGGCTGAGTACACAGCTCAATGGGAAAGGTCTAGGTTCAATACTCAGTGTGGAAGGAGTAGGATCGAACTTATTATAAGCCAATTTTATGCAATTAGTACTTTGGAATAATCAATGTGTGAGAATGTTACTTATATGGGCTGTGGTTTATCATAGAACTATATGGCTGTTTATCTATTCACCTTTCCCTACCCTCAAAGCAGGTAAAGGAGAAAAATCATGGTTGTCACAACAGTAACAAAAAAGCAGGAAAAATTTCTAATCAAAACATAATATTTGGTATAAAATTTTTCCTACAAATAGAAAGTAACTTTCTTAATTTGGCAAGAAAGGAGGCAAACAATCACAGCAAATACACTTGGTGAAATGGAAAAACCATATGGAGAAACAAATCTCTCATATTCAGAAGCACTCTGCATGACCTTCCTCTCTCTACATTTATTCAGCTTATATTTGGAAAGCCTCCTATAATATGTCAATTAAATTAATAAAAAGATTCAAGAGTGAGAACAAATACTTCTTTTTTGTTTTGTTTATTTTTTGAGACTCATTTCACTCTGCAGCTCAGGATGGCCTGGGACTCACTGCATAGCTAAGATAGCCATGAATTCATGAAACCCCACACAACTAATGCTGGAATTGTAGGCATGTGTCATTACTCTTCATGAAAAATAAAGTCTTTATTCACAAAAGATAAGACTTGCAAAATAAAAAGAACCGGCAAATAATTCAACTTGCTATGAGTTTATTAAGGCTGCTGAATATATTAATATAAAAGTCAAGAGAGTTTCTATATGCCAAAAACAAAAATATAAATAGGGTGCCGGAAGAATGGCTCACCAGTTAAAGTACACCAGTTCAATTCCCCAGCACCACATAAGCCGGATGTGGTGGCATACACCTGCAATTCCAGCACTTGGGAGACTACAGCAAAGGATTGTGTGAGTCCAAAACCAGCCTGGGCTCCACAATGAGTTCAGGGCCACCAAGGCTACAGAGTGAGACCTTGTCTCAAAATAAATAAATAAATAAAATAAAAGATGTAAATGGAGCCAGGTCTGGCAGCACAGATCTACTGTCTCAGTACATTAGGAGGTTGAGACAGGAGAGCTGAAATTCAAGCCTAGCCTGAGCAACTTAACAATTTAGGAAGATCCTTTCTCAAATAAACAATAAAACAGGATGGGAATATAGCTCAGGGCAAAGGCCCTATGTTCAATCCCCAGTACTGAATGAGTTAAAAAAACAGAAGGGAAAAAAAGACACAAATGGATGATCTTATCAGCTATCAAAGACATAAAGATGGCAATTCTCTCTAATCTGTTAAAAAATTCCACATAGGTGCAATTCAAATCGCCACAGGTTTTCTCTGAAAATCCTACAAGCTGATTAGAAGACAAGTACAGACACACACACACACACACACACACACACAAAAGCTCTTTAAAGAAAAGGTTATATATGGGAGTAGAGGTTGGAGAGATATACTTCCTTAACCAGATATTATGATTTATTTTAAAACTAGAGTAATTAATTTACTGCAGAATATAAACATTACAATAAACAGACTCTGTCCATGATCCAAATTAAGATCTCTGTCAAGCTGTGCCTCCCTCTCATCCTTTAACTTACTGAAAAGGCCATCTAGGTTGTCACTCTCATTTTCAGTAGCTTCCACAGCAGAAATCACATTATTAAAAAGCTAGAAACTGGGACCGGAAGGATGGCACAGCAGTTAAAGCACTTGCCTAGGAAGCACAAGGCCCCTAGTTTGATTCCCCAGCACCACTTAAAGCCAGGCACGGTGGTGCACAACCTGTAGTCCAGTCC
Source organism: Ctenodactylus gundi (assembly GCA_004027205.1). NCBI lineage: Eukaryota > Metazoa > Chordata > Mammalia > Rodentia > Ctenodactylidae > Ctenodactylus > Ctenodactylus gundi. The sequence goes on along the minus strand of PVKB01001276.1, from coordinate 186,346 downwards.
CACCATTTGGGAGGCTGAGACAGGAAGACTGTGGTGAGCCCAAGGCTAACCTGGACTACATAGTGAGTTCAGGACAAGCCTGCACTGCAAAGCAAGACCGTGTCTCAAAAGGCAGCAGCAACAGCAGCAGCAGCAGCAGCAGCAGCAACAACTAGAAACTGCTTAAAGTTGACTTATCTGCCTGAGATCCAACATAACTAGGACTGAAGCCAGAAGTACAGACATACCAACAGGCATGGCTCAAAGCATTACTCTTTAACCATTAAAAGGTTATTAGTTTGATTCATAATTTTAGAAAACTGTATATAAAAACACCTTTGATTAGTGAAGTATACAGTTAATGCTAAAATTTCACAATATAGAAAATAGAAAGAATAAAGTAAAAATACTACTCCCTCATCAAACAAACATAAGACATTCAAATTCTATTGAAATATTTTGGTTATACTAAAAAAGAGACTACATAGCCTATAAAAATATTCATTTTTTAGAAGCCACACTAAAGGTAAAATTTAAAAAGTAAAACACAAGAGATTGAGATAAGTAAAATCTAAAACTATAAGGCATTATGAAGCAGGTAAAAATTAAATGTAAAATAATTAAAAGGAATACGAGTTACTATATATATACTGCAGAATATGCTCCATGAAAACAAAAAATTTCAATATTTTAACAATATAAAAATATTAAAACAAAATGTGTAGGAAGCAATATTATTTAAAACATACAGATCAAAACAAACAAAAGAACACTGATAGACAGAAATTTGAATGGAATATTTTAATAAATCAGTACCAAGAAGAGAAAGTGAAATAAAACTGGGAACAATACATACAAGTGACAAGTTAAAAAGGAAAGATGCATTAAGAGTCTGTGTCTTCGACGCAACCATTGCAATGGAACATGGATATATCACAATATGGAGCTTTAGCCCTAAATATTCACAGCAGCCAAGAATTCCAGAAAGCTGACACAAGAGGGTCATAAATTCAATCCCAGCATAAGAAAGAGCAAATCAGTAAGACACTGTCTCAAAATTAGAAACAAAAAAGGGTGTAGGAATATAGCTCAGCTCAAAGGTCTCAGGGTCCATATCCAGTAGGAAGAAAGGAGAAAAACGTTTTTTAAAAAAACACATGTAGGATTGGGGATATAACTCAGTAGGGGAACACTGTCATGTGTGAGGTCCACAGTTTGACACTCAGCACCATTATTTAAAAAAAAGAAAAAAGAATACAGAGATAGATCAACAAATCCACGGGTAGATGGTCAGACAGAGATATACACAAGCCACATGTTACAACAGCAATGTACTAAGCACAGACCTGAATCATACAGTTTAATAAAACCAAATAAAAACAGTATTGGGTCAAAGATTCAATAAAATACTTGTAGTGCTGCCAACACAACAAAAAACAAGATATTATACATGAAATTTTACAGGAATAAACAGTTATACATTAAGATACATTCACAGCTGTAAATGTTTTCACATGAGGCAACTTTCTTAGGACCTTTCTCATTAGTGGAAGCTTTTTACCTCTCTGTTCTTATCTACCTCTGTCATCATCTTCACATATAGACACCCAATTTACAGCTTGAAGAAAAAAGCTTTAGTATTTAATAAGAAAAACAAAGTCTGTAAACTAAACTTTTGTCTTATGAGTTTAGAATACACCCACAAATGAATATAAAAAATAATTTGAAGCAGGAATGGAAGGAAAGAAAAACAGAATTCATAAATCTAAGAGAACGTTTCTCCATTAAAAGACAAGTCTGTATGAAATGTACTTCTAAAAGAGAAAAGAAATGAAAATTAAAATGGCAGAAATAAAGCAGACATGAAGAAGTTTTCGATTTTAAAAAAACTACATGACAATTAAGTTTGTAATATTGGTAGTCTAAGGCTGGTTCTTCACAATATTTTAAAATGTTGTTAATATTCAACACCATATAATATGTACATGTTTTCAAAAGAGTACTTTTGTGCCAGAGATTAATGCTTCAATTTCTAGGGGCTGGAGGAATGGCGCAGTGGTGAAACCACTTGCCAGCTAGTACAATACCCTGAGTTTGATTCCCCAGCATCACATAAAGCCGGGCGTGGTGGTATAAGCCTGTATTCCCACCACTTGGGAAGCTGAGGCAGGAGGATTGCCATGGGCCCAAGGATAGCCTGGGCTACAAAAGTGAGTTCAGGACCAACCTGAGCTACAGAATGAGACCCTGTCTCAAAAATAAATAAAAAGAAAAATAAAGCAACTTTAATTTCTAATGTGCAGCAAGCATTGGTGACATACATGCCATAAACTAAATCTGATCCATAGCCTCTGTTTCTGTAATTAATGTTTAACTGGACCACTATAATCACGTTCATTTGTTTCCAGGCTGTTATGTTGTATACTGCTTTAACATCAGAGTTGAACAGCTACCACAGAAACTGTATGACCTGGAAAACCATCTGCTAACCTATGATCTAGAATAATATAACCTTGTACACAAACAAACAAATGAACGTAAAAGATTTTTGGCATGCTAATTTACAACCAAACTCTCTACATGTCATTTGAATTCAAGTAACATATAACTTTGTAAATAATGTGAAAACCAAATTGCAAATTTTGTACCTACTTAAGTTTTTAAAATTATTCATCTAATATGCTGATATAAATATTACTTTATAATTTAAAATAAATATAATCTCCAAGAAACAGAACTATTAACTCTTAGCTATCTGGCAAACTAAGAACGAAAGGAAGGTAGAGGAAGCAAGGCAAACAAGACTCATTTCTTCCATGGTTGAGTTACATGATTTGATTTTGTTCATTCCAGTCAATCTCTACACTGGAATTTTTAAAACTTCCATGTATTATAAAAAAAAAATTGTCTCTAGAGAAAACTGTTTCCACCAGTAAAATGAGCACAGGATTTTCTATAACTTTTTCCATACATTTGGAACACTAAGCTGACACAGATATAGGACTGTATTTTTTTTCTTAAATACTATATAATACAGTGAAACAGTAAGTAAATCAAGAATATAAGTTGCAACTGAGGCTCAGTTATATCTTAGCACACACTTGGTAAGGTAACAAACAGCAGAGAAATATCCCAATATCCCAATATCCCAAATTGTTCACTTTTACATACTGAAAATTTTAAAACAATTTTTAGTTTGAAAAAGTCATCAAAATGTCAAATTCCAAAGGGTGAACATGAGCTGAGTTTCTGCCTCTTTTCTCCTTTAACTCTATACACTGTACATTACACTTAACGGTACCTGCTAAAAAAGGAGCTGTTAACAGGCTCGATCAAGAATATGGTGAGTTTATGAGCTGGAGGAATAGCATAGCAGTTAACATGCCTGCCTAGCAAGTATTAAGACCCTAAGTTTGATTTCCTGGTACCACAAAAGCTGGCATGATGGTGACTAACTGTAATCCCAACACTTGGGAGCCTGAGGCAGGAGAAGGACTACCACGAGTTCAAGGCCAGCCTGGATTACACAGCGAGTTCAAAACTAGCCTGGACTACAGTGAGACTATCTCAAAAAAAAAAAAAAAAAAAAAGATGAGTTTTTATAAAGTTTACTACCATTAAAAAAGTGCTTTTAAATCCTGAAAATACTCAAAATACTCTCATTCTTAACTCAATTAGCCTATCATTCTTGCCACTTTTTGAAGCAGTTCTGAAAGTTTTCTTTGTGTCTTCAGCAGAGCTGTTGTGGCTGCTGTCATGTCCTGAATCCATTCAAAACATTGACTTTTCATGGTTGTTTTGACTTTGGGGATGAGCCAGAAGTCATTCAGTGGCAGATGCAGTGAATAATGTAGATGAGGACAACTGTGATGTTTTCATGAGCCTGCTTTTCCACTGGAAGGGATGTGGCAGGAGGATTCATATTTTAATCACGCCTCTGAATTAAAAACGACTTCCAGAACTGCTTCAGAAAGTGATGAGAATGACAGGGTAAATAAATGTAAAACAAAGATTCTGAGGATTGAGGGCAAAGTGTCTTTTACTGCAGTAAGTTTTTCCTTAAATATATCTTGTTTTTTAACCAACCTTTGAATGTTACTCATTTCAGAAAATCAATTTTGCATTCTGTTTTTCTGTTTTTAGGTTTTTGGAGGTTGGCTGGTTTGTTTGTTTTGGTGGTACTGAAAACTATATCAGAACTTTCACATCAGGCTACATACACCCCTAACTCTTTATTTTATTTATTTATCTATGGTTTTTTTTTTTTTTTTCCCTAGAGAAATAATGAGTCCCACTAAGTTGCTAAGTTGCCCAGGTCAGTCTCAAACTTGAGATTCTTCTACCTCACAGCCTCCCAGAATGCTGAGGTTATAAACTCTGCCACAAGGCCCAATTTCACAATTGATTTTTAAATACTGAGTATATAAAGCCCTGTTACCTGACTTTTACTTTCTTGGCATGAGAGTAGGGAAGGCCAGGAACAAAATTAAGATCCATGGTATCAAGTTTTCTTCTTACCATAATTCTAAACCATCTTCCAGAAGATAGACATGTGGAGGCTGGGAAACATCTGTACTCAGTTGGATAACTGGGAGCAGGAAAGGGTACAGGTTCTTGCTGTCTGCTCCTAACCCCTATGAGAAGTATAAATACAACTTATGTAAGATACTCTAAGTTAACCCCCAACACCACCACCAAGAAATTACCTATTATTTTTAAAAGGAGGAGGGCTTAAAAGCAATCTCTTTTTTTTTAAAAAACAAGTTTTTAGGATAGTCATAAATATAAACACTACTAAGACAAAGCTAAAAGTTAGTTCTGTTTACAACTAGAAAGCAAACATTTCAAAAATACTACTTAGCTTCCTAATGGCTACACACACACACACACACACACACACACACACACACACATATGTATTATAGCCACTCACATCTGTTGTTTTAAAAGATTCCACATATAGCCTGAGACTGCTTTATCTCAAACATTTGAAACCAAAAGACTCACATTTTGCATTTTTTTTGTAATTTTGAAACTTTGCATATGCATAATTATATTAGGGATAAAAATCTAAGTTTAAGTGCGAATTTATGTTTCATATAACCTGAAGGTAATTTATACAATACTGTGTCTGTATTTTGACTGCAACCAGTTGAATAGGGTTAGACATGAAATTTTTCACTAAGAGCACCCAAAAACCTTCAGATTTTTGGAGCACATCAAATTTCAGACTTTCAAATTAGGAATGTCCAACCCATCCAACCCATGTAAGAAATATTTTTCTTTCTCTGTGACTACAGCAGGGGTATTCATATGGACAGTTAAAACTGTAAAAACATACCAAAAACAATCTAAAATTAACCCAACCTAAATGATCATCAATAAATAAAGCATGGTACAATCATACTTCAGTATTCTGAGAAGCCATGCATGTAAAAGGATTTGGTATGGGATGAAAATGTCACTAAAGTAATCACAAATCTAAAAGGAATACAAATATATATAACAATTCCATACATTTAATAAATTTTTTAAAATATGTGTATCAGTATACATATAAAAAGTTTCTGGAATCAAAGAGAAAAACTGTTCACAGTAGTTACAGGAAAGAGAAAAAGATACTGGAAAAATAGTGAAAGAAGATTTTCTTTTCGCTTTTTGTATGTTGTTTTAAAAATAGTGTCTTAAATGATGAATATTTGTTAATATTTTTAATGAGCCAAGTATAAAAATATGGAGAAAGAAGATATTACTTATAAAATTCTAGTTTGTCTAGTCTGTCTTAAGACTGATATATCAGGACCCTGTATCAAAAAAAAAGAAAAAGAAAAAAAAAGAAGACTGGTATATCACACTATAAGCACTCAAGAAGAAAACAAAAGGATTAAAAATCAATTCTAAACCACAATAAACTCCATAATCTACTAAGCACAAAAAGAAAACCAAACAAACTATCAAACTCATCTTCAGGGAACAATTCAAATGCCAATAGCTTCTAGGAATTGATAGATACTGCCATAAAATATGTATATATGTCTTCTGAGGACATATATATTAAGCTTCCATTTTTTTTCACACATCACTATCATCACCATGCCATAAATTAATATAATTTATCATAATAAATCCATATTAATGGAACTTTGTAATCTCTGCTCAAAACTTTCCCCCTTGCTCAGCCCCTGCCAACCATCATTCTATTTTGTTCTCCTCTGAGTTCAACTTTCTTAGATTAACATGCGAAGTCATGCAGTATTTGTCTTTCATTCATCTTTATATGTGGGGCAATTAATATTCAATGGAAATACATTTAGTTTATTCCTAAATGGGTAAGTAAGCTTGACTTAAGTCTCTAAACAAAAATCATTTAGAAGGGGCTGGAGGAATATCTCAGCAGTCAAAGCACATGCCTAACAAGCTCAAGGCCCTGTTTTTAATTTCCCAGCATCCCATAGGCTAGGCATGGGGGCTCACGCCTGTAGTCCCAGCACTTAGGAAGCTGACGCAGGAGGAGTGGCATGAATTTGAGCCCAGCCTGGGCATCATAGTGAGTTCAGAACCAGCAGGGACTGGAGAACAAGACACTGCCTCAAAAAAATAAAAAAATAAAAATAAAAATAAAGCAATCATCTGGAAGACCTTATTGAACAGTTTTTCAAAGGATGACATTAAAATGTCATTACTCATAAAGTAGTATATTGGCCCTTAAAACAGTTCAATTCCAGTCTTCACAGCTCATCATCTTTATAGAAAAAAGAGAGAATATTTAAAAGTAGTTATGGTCACTCTGATTATCAACTAGACAAAAAATTTCTTAGGAAATTTAGAATTTTTATCTACTTAATTGCCTATCAAAATATGCAAAATATGCTAGCATTTTGAATCTGCAATTCTATTTCCTCAATATTCTTCAGGTCCCCTTTTTTTCAAGAGCTTCAATTCAGATTCTCACCATCTTTTTCATCTTTAACAATATACTTCACCTTGGTTTAATGAAATTCCAAACTAATCCCCAGCAGATCCCTGACTACTTCTCTGAAATAAAAATGATCATTGCTCTCTTTTCTCTGACTTTCAAGAGATGTTCTTTTAGCCTTCCTGATCAATTTTCCATACACAAGCATTGTGCTCTGTCCTTGTTATACCAAACAACTCAGTGTTAGAAATCACTGTGCAAATATCTGGAGAAAACAGAGAGATTCAGATTTAACACATGCATTGACTACACTGTCTCCTAAAATGTCCTAAAAGGTACCAAAGCATTTTGGATATTTTCAGACTGAAAACCACAGGTACAAAGATAAGACAGAATCTAATTTGGAGGATGACAAAAGACAAAGAGTAGGTGACTTAATAAAATTAAGAGATCAAAGTTTAAATAACCAGCAAAGATAGACGGAGATAGAGAAGGGAGGAAGGTAAAGAGAGAGGGAGAGAAAGCATGAGGAGGAGAAAAAACTGGAAGCATGGGACAAAAAAGAAGAAGAGGCAGCAGAGAGGGAGGGAAACAAGGCAGACAGCGAATAGGGCAAGACCTTTAGATTTACAAAAGCTAAGACTAGGGCTAGGGGCTCTACCTCATAAAGACTCATTTATTTTACCAACCCTCCCAAAACCTGAGGAAATGGTGATACCATTTTGAGAAATATATGCTTGTGTCCTGAGGGAACCAGGGGTGAACAAGTATTAAGAGAACTTCTACACGAGCTTCAAAAAACAACTTGACATAAAGACTCCATCCACATCTACAAGCACGTAAACAACTGCCATCCTTTGAACCAGCATAAAACAAAAAGCTATTTTTCTGGTAAAATAAAACAACAGTCTCAAGACAGAAAAATGATCATCAATATAGAAGTATGACATTAAAACAGGATGATTATGTTAGCCTGTAACAGGACAGAGATAAAGGGTGTTTCAGTGAGAAAAAAAAAAAACACAAAAATATTAACATGAAATGTTTTCCTACAAAACTTTAGCTACATATTTTGAAAAAAAAAAAGGGAGTTCTAGGCCAGTCTGGACAATGGAGTGAGGCTATGTCTCAAAATTGAAATGAAAACATAACATTAAAACCTGACTTCTAGTCAAGATGATAGCCGAGTAACAGAGCTATGCAATGTCCCCTTGTGGGATCACTTAAAAAGTTGAGATTACAATGTAAAACTGCCTGTTCAACTTCGCTAAGAGAGGAAAGGACACCCCAACAATTAAAAGGAGGTCATAAGAAGATCAGAAATCCCAAAGATACATTGGAAGCCATTAAAACAAGCATCCCAGGAAGCCATCCCAGGCTGACTGAGAGGAGCCCAGACCCAGAGGAAAGCCAGGGGAGCCCTGTACCTGTGACCAAGATATGCACTGATTCTGGAGAAGGGACAACTGCATACTACAAATACAAAGCAATCTTCCCCTACAAAAGGCCTCCAGGAGCCTAAATCAGAAACAGCACTTGGCAGCTATTATCAGGCAGTAACATAAACAAGGGCCATTTAGAAAAGAGAGAGAAAGAGAACCTGAGACTGAACCATTTAGAAGAAAAGCAGGCTCAGAAGAGCTTATCAGGGTTTTGGGAGTCACTGTGCTTAGGAAGAAACTGGCCCAAAAGGCAGTTGCAGAGTGTAGCAAAAGATCACTAATCCCCTGAAAAGCTCAGGATTAGTAGGAGCACCTCCAAAGGGGAGAGTCCTGCCCTTGGGGGAGAGAAGCCAGGACAACTGGGAGAGCTTTGCTGAGGGAGCTGGGGGTGATTGTGACACCTCAGAGGCCACCAGCTGTTAGGTCCTCCCTCACAGCCCACTCAAAGCACAAAACTCAAGAGGAATTTTGATTCCCCCCCCCACACACACACACATTCTGATACCTATTCAAAGAAATCTCTCAACTAGGCCTTTAAAATTAAGGCCCTCAAAAACAGAAACATGGACACCCACAGAAATGTCTGAGACCCCAGAAAGTAATGGGCCATGAGATAGTAACACTGTCAGGGAAAAAGTCAAAAAGCAAATAAACAAAAGTAGAAGAGCAGGTTCGAACAAGATATTCTTTAAAAAAAGGCAAGCAAAGATGAGTGGATTTAAAGAGAAATTTACTAAACAAAGAGTGGTCCTAAGGGATATAAAGCTTACTAACCATATAGAAGCCACAAAAAAGTTGGCTGATTTAAATAAGGAAATTCTAGATATGAAGGAACACTTTGATAGAGAAGTGGAAATTTTGAAAAAACAAATCCAGCTAAAATTCAGGATATGAAAAATACATTTGAAAGCAAGGGAAGTCAACTTGAACACTGTGAGGACAGAATTTCAGACCCTGAAGACAAGGCTGAGGAAACAAATGCTATAATCAGGCATGACTCCAAAATTAGAAACTGGCAAAGTAGCTGGATACAACAGCTCATGGATGATTCAAAGAGAACCAATCTCAGAATTATGGGTGTGGGATAAACAGTACAAGACAGCAACGGAGATATAAAGAATTTATTCATCGAAATCATGCAAGAAAATTTCCCAAAACTAGGAAAAGAAATTGATTCTCAGGTACAAGAAGCTTAACCAGCAACAAGACTTGCCACAGCGTATCATAATCAAACCCTCACAAATACAACATAAAAAGAGAATATTAAAAGCAGCAAGAGAAATACAAACATTATTTTAACAAGGTAAGACCATTCAAAATATTAGAGATTTCTCAATGCAAACTTGAAAGGCCAGGAGAGCCTGGAGTAAAATCTTCCAAGCCTTAAAAGACAGCAAGTGTCAACTCAGGTTGTTGTACCCAGCAAAATTATACCTGAAAATTGAAGGAAAAAGTAAAAAATTTTCATGACCAAGAATCCCTAAAAAAAATTGGTGACCACTTAGCTCTGCATTGAAGAAAATACTTGAATAAATTTTTGAGAGAGATAGAGAAACAAGCATCACTAAAGAGCATGGAGGAAAGAAAATATTTAAAGAGAAAGTGGAACAAAAAAAAGACATCAATCATTCAACTGATATTACACTAAAATACAATCAGCTTTCTCATCAAATCTGTAAAATTTCCCCCATAATTATTATTTTCATTAGTATATTAGTTTGCAAAATATAACAACTATATTTAACATGGGGAGTAGGTATAAAATCTTAATCTGTGAAACTTTTTTGATTCGTATGATGTGAATGGATATTTAGCTCAGGGTGGAGTGGCACAAAGCAGTGGTTTTGATCTGAGATAGTATTAGTTTTAAAAACAGTAAGACTTGGTAAATTAAGAGATTCTTGGATCTTTTCCCTGAAGCTGTCATTGAATAGTAAAGATAAAAGATCACATGGCCTTAGACCACTGGCTAAGAACTCAGTTGGCTATTAGTTCAAACTGTGACTCTTGAATTTTACTTTTCAATTTTATGCTTTCTAACTAAATTTGTAATAATGATCTTACTAATTTCTTCCTGCTCCTCTCTGGGAAAGAACTCTTTTGAAAATTCTCAAGTTCTCTAAGTATGCCATTATATCTACTGCTTTATGTGTAATTTACTTTTGAGATACAGGCTTAACTTCATATAAGTAGTGACTCATATATTCGGGCCTTTGATGTAAGTTTAGCCTAAGAAATTGGATATAATAATCAGAATGTCTTTTGTATAGCAGCACAATTGGTAATAGCCAAACCTTGGAAGAAGACAATACACCCAAGTACAAATGACTGAATAAAGAAGATGTGGTATATATATATATATACACACACACACACATATATATATACATACATACATACAATGGGGTATTTTTCTGCCATTAACAATACCGCATTTGAGTCATTTTTAGGAAAATGGATGCAACTTGAGACCATGATGATCAGTGAAACAAATCAAACCCAGAATCTTAAATATTATATGGTTTCTCTAAGATGAGAAAACCAAACCACAAGAAACATAAGAGACATGGAAGAAGGAAGACAGACTTTGTAGAAAAAGGGAAAGGGGAATGAGAGGGTAGGAAGGAGAAAGGGAGGTGATATGTTAAAAAAAATAAAGCAGCAAGTGGAGGTGATAGGAGGAAGAGGGGGAATGGGGGAGGGCCAAGAGCGGGAAGGAGACTGGACTGCAATTTTGATGCGATATATATGTGCACAATATACTCAAGTTCAATGTAAACACTATGTATTGCATATAGGTATGTATCATTAAATGGGGAAATTTTTAAAATAGCTGAATGGATGAACAAAAACAGTGAGTATCACTAAAATATCAAATGTATTCTATTAAATATAAGAATTTTATATTTATAAAATAAATAAAATAAAAGGAATGGAGCTAAGGCTGGGCTTCAACTCATGATTCTTCTGCCTCACTCTTTCAAGAAGCAGAGATTAGCTGATCATGGTGGTTTAGGCCTGTAATCTCAGCATTTGGGAAGGCTGAGACAGGAGGACTGCCCTGAGTCCGAGGTCAGCCTGGGCTCCATAGTGAGTTCAGGACCAGCCTGTACTTCAGAGCAAGACCCTGTCTCAAAAAGAAAAAAAAAGAAGAAGTAGGGATCACAGGCATGTGCCACTAGCTAGATCGTTCTAAGGAAAACCTACAATCTGAAAATTTCTCCTGTCACACATTCCTCACTTCACTCTTCTACTCAGCTTTTTAGTGGCCACTCCTAAGTTCATTTAGACAAAATATTCATACCTCTTTAACCTAGGAGATGTATACCATTCTCTCACTTCTATATTTCAAATTTCTCATCATAGAAGGTAAATAATAAAAAGCAGGAAACCAAGGATTAACACATATAATTAAAATATATAAAAAAGAACAAAAGACTAGAAAGTAGAATCTCACAGGAAATAGAAAATAAGAGAACTCACTGAGCTCAGCCATCACATACTTAGAGGCCCCAACTACTATGGTCCAAGGAGAGCAGACGACTGCTCCAAAAGGGGCAAGCACTGGCATCATTCAAGGTGCTGGTTTATCAAGCATGCAAAACACACAAGTTATGGGATGAGAGAGGCTTCTACATGGAGGCCAGGCAATGAGCCCAATGAAAAGGCAATGTGTGAATCTGTGAGAGTAAAGCCAAAGGTGCAGGAGAGACGCTCGGAAGCTGAAGATGCTGGGAACATTGGCCATTGCTGAGGAAAGCTGAAGACAGTAGAAACAGCCTAAGAGAAAGACGGAGCATGCTATTATCAGCAAGCCTCGGGAGCAGGGCTGTCTAAGCCCTCTGTCGTTTCCATCTGGCCACAATCTGCCCCAGGTGCTAGACCTGCAGCTCCTAGATTTAATGGTTACTCTGCTGGGTTTTTAATGACTGCTCTGCTCATTTTGGTCCAATTCCTGTCTACTCCTCTATTCTTCCCTTTAAAATGGAAATATTTACCCTGCACCATTGTATATTGGAAGTATTTCTCTCCCTGCCTTCTGGGTGCCACAGTTGAGCAGCTTTCCTCCATCATGCCTTCTATCATACTGTTTCTGCCACGGAGCCAGCCAAACATGGACAGAATCCCCCGAAGCACAACCCAAATGGAACCTCTCCTTTAAACTGTTAAGCGTCGTTGTTTTGTGTATAAGAAATGAGAAAGCTGACAGATACAGTCACTTTACAAAGAATTTTTGCTATCTGTTTTTGTATCACAGTGCCTACGACAATACAGTGAAGGCCCTCAAAAAATGTATTTTGTTGTTAAATCCTAATTCCACTGTCACCAAGTTTTGTTGACAAGACAGTTGATTTTACCCAGTTATCAACCAACCTTCGCTGTCAAAGACTATCAGAGTTTGGACTTCCAAATTTATAGAAAATGGAAGCAAAGATATATAAAAACTTACATTAATATTTGTCTGTTACCTTATTTGTGCTAAAAGCCAAAATATGGCATCATTTTTCAAGAAAAAACTTCCTAGTAAACTTTAATAATCACAAGTGATTAAAAAAAGTATTTTATGCTACAGTTTCAACTTTACTATCAAAAAATCATACATTTTTCTCAGAAGAATAGGTTATTATTTGGTTGAAGCTTGTACACCTGACCTATACAAAAGCATAGCTATCTAAATATTATGATTTGAAGAAAAATGCCAAATATCCCCCCTCATTACTCTGGCATCCTAGTACTGTATTACTGTCACAGGAGACATCAAACCTACATGTTTTTCATCTCCCTCACAAAACTTCCCAGTTGAGTTTAAAAACACATTTTGGCAGACATATAATTCAAAGAATGGGAGGTGGTGCTTATTACTCTTTGTTCTGGTACTTAAAGATGCAGAAAGGGCTCATCACTAGTTTTCTGGTAGACCTTTGTATTCCTTTCAAAAAAAAAAAAAGGATATAATCTTTATAGTAAAACCACAAGAATTGAAGTGTAGGCAGGAGCTGACTTATTTTTTAAAATGCACAGTAGCAGAGAACTGACAGAGTATTATTGTTTAGTGGGATAGTGTCATTTTTATTATGTGAGAAAGTTATGAAAGTGAATTGTGGTGATGGCTGCCTAACATGAATTTTAAATTGGTTAAGATGGCTAATTTTACATTAAACAAACTTTACCAAAATAAAGAGAAAGTGTTTAGAAAATATTTGACACTTGTATTCACCTATTTAAAAGTCTTAGGATGGAAATTTAAAACTACAAAATTCTATAAATATTTATGAAAAATATGTTCACACCCCAAAAATACTGCTACCAGGTGCCCAAGAAATGTTTTTAAAGATAATATTAAAAAGACTTGCAGTAGTAATTCATAGCGGAAGATTTCTCCAATGGAAAGTTTCTCAAACTTGGAGGCAAGGTCAATAAAATTACTTGAGCACATTTGAACTTAGATATTTTCTCTTTGGCCTTAAGCTTTCCCTCTGTACACTGCCATTATACTACTATAATTCACTTGCATAGTTGAAATGAAGACTAAGATACAATTCATATTCTCCCTTCCTCTTCTTCTTCCTCTACTTCCTTGTCTCTTTCTCTCTCCCGCTACACATCTCAATATTTCAAAGTTAAAATGTCTGAAATAAAATTCACTCTTCTTTCCTCAAAGTAATTTACTTATTTTCTTGTTTGCCTAAATTATAAAAGGGAAATTTTATTTTAAATCTACAAAAGGGAAGGGGAAAATACAGCACATTTAAGCAGATAGCCTTGACCCCCAGTAATACTCCATTTGGATCCAATGGACTGTACAGATCGTGAATCTATCACTGACAACCACCAAATTTAACTGAAGAAATCTTTAAAAAGTAGAGAATACTTCTCAACTTTACTGAAAAGAATCTGAAATAAATACAGAATGGTAATTTTTAAAATTGTTTAAATCACAGGTGTAAAAAACAAGAATGAAAGATACAGCTTTTACTATCGTTAACATGAATTACATAAAAACTAAAAATTTTTAAAAGCGAAACCACTAAGAAATTCAGTTGAGAAGTTACCTACCTGAACAAGATGAATAAGTGTTGTCAGAATAGCACATCTCAACATATTGTGTTCTTCACTCTGTTTCCAAAGGAGAGGCAAGTACTGGACCAAACATCCTACATACGGTCGTATCTACCACAGGACAAGAATTATATTAGGGAAAATGGCAGTTTACTCTAATGGCAGAGCACTCTTAAATTCTGGGCAGTAAGTGTTTCATATTTACTAAATGTAATACATTAAGTACATAACTTTTAAAAAATACTTCAGACATTACATGGAAACCCAAGGCTCTATGCAGCAAATATTTTAAAATAATTTTTAAAGTATCAAATTTACTGAAAGAAATAACATTAAATAACATTTTGTAGAGGTTAATAGAAAATATCGTTTTATTCTGCTTTTTTCCTCAATAAACCAGCTTACCTAAGAGGAAATCAAACTTTCATTTAAAAAGAGTCAATTTTTTTTCTACTCATTCAAGAATTACCTGGTGCATCTTTTAAGTTTTAGGTTCTGATAAAAAGGTATCAAACAGACATAAAGGACTGGATCAAAAGCTCAGTAATTATAGTGCCCTGGGTTCAATTCCCTTGCACCACATAAACTGGAATAGAGGTGTTTGCCTGTAATTCCAGCACAGAGAGGCTGTGACAGTACGATTGCCACTGAATTCAAGTGTTCAAGGTAAACTTGGGATCCACAGTGAGTTCAGGACCACCCTGGACTACAAAGCAAGACCCTGTCTCAAAAAAAGACATAAAGAAGCCTTTACAAGGGCTGGAGGAATGGCTTGCCCTTGAAAACACAAGGCCCTGAGTTCAATCCCCCAGCACCACATAAAGCCGGGCATGGTGATGCACACCTGTAATCCCAGCACTCAGGAGGCTGAGGCAGGAGGATTGCCATGAATACAAAGTCAACCTGGGCTACACAATGAGTTCAGGACCAGCATGGGCTACAGTGTGAGACCCTGTCTCAACAACAAAGAGTGAAACCCTGTCTCAAAAAAAAAAGGAAGCCTTCACAAACCCTTACAATGGGAAAGGGGAACTGCATTGATTATCCAAAATAATTGAAACCAGGATTGTAAAGCCATTATTACAGCACTGTGTGTTCACTGCAACACTATTCACAATAGCCAATCCGTAAGAACAACCTAAACGTCCACCAACAACTGAACAGATAATGAATAGATGATGAACAAACAATGGTAGACACAGTAGGCTATCTCCATCCATGAGTTCCATGTTCTTAAATTCAACCAATACTATATATGTACATATGAAAATATGTAAAAGAAAATATTTTGAAGAAATACTATTATTTCCCTATAGAACATGTACAGACTTTACAACTTGGTACAATGTAACAACTGCTCATATTATAACTCCACTGTATTATAGATTAAAAGTAATCTATTTAATATATATTGGAAGAAATACAAATATTATATCACATTACATAAAGGTATCCTGGAACCAATTCCCTAAAAGCACTAATGGATACATATTGTTCAGCTCCCCAACAGTAAAAGAAGAGAAGGAGAAAGAAGAAAAAGAGAAGGGAGGAGTTCTTTAATATGTGACAGTACAATTACACTTAATGAGCATTATGCTACATAAAATAAGCCTCTCTCAGAACAACAAATGGTAAGCAAATCCACTTACATAAGAGTGTGTGTTTTACTGGTAACTGAATACAAGGCCTTCACATTAAGCTACATCCACAGCCTATTTTTTTAAAACTTTTCAGACAGGTTCTCATTAAGTTGCTAAATTGCCCAGGCCGGGCTTGAACTTGGGGCCAGCTCCTGCCTCAGTTCCCAAGAGTGCTGGGATTACAGGCCTGTTCCACTAGTCCCAGCTATATTATGTAATTAAAACACTCAAATTCATTGCACAAAAAGAGTTGAATAGTGTTGGGGTCTCCAGGGTCCCTGACCACCATTGGCCACCCGTGACCAGGGATCAGCGAAGTCTGGTGGGGGCGGGGGCAGGGTCTAAAGCAGCCATGAGTATGACAAAAGAGCTTCCAGGAGACTGAATCAGTGTTACATTTCATTTATTGTGCACAGGGGCCAAGCTTATAAGCAGTTGGAGGGAGGAGGATCAGCCAGGGTTGTAAAGTGTGGGTCATTCTCTAATTGGAGGAATTCTGGGGTCTGAGAGTCACCTAATTTGCACGGCAGGACTTTAGAAATCTGATCACAGGATTTCTGGTAAAGGTCTTAGGGCAGGGGGAAATTGGGAATTTGAGTAGAGGGAAATTAGAGCAGCAAGCCTTCCTAGGCCTGGGACAGGAGGGTGTGGCCAGCCTTGCTGGTCTCAAAATGAGTTTATCAGGATCAGGGTTGCCTTCTCTTTCCTTTATCCCGGGCCCAGTTAGGGTCCCACAGCTGTATCTCTCTATACCTCACAACCCACGGATTCTTGCAGTCTTATAAATGAGTCTCTTTCAGGTTTACCTCTATGAAGAAGAAAAAAAAAAAGCTGCCCAACAGCTTCACTCCCTCCAATGAAGAGATGTCTTCATCGCCTCCGGAGCAACAGCTACAGCACTTAATCAAACCTATCACCTTGCCAGGGACGACTTTCCGGACAAACTCAACCAAGTCATGGTGTCCACCACCAACAGCCTAGAATCCCTCCAGAGACAAATCATGTCCTAAGCGGGTGTTGTGCTCCAAAACCAGTGCGCACTGGATCTCACATCAGCCGAACAATGGGGGGACTTGTGTTGTATTAGGGGGAAAATGTGGCTTTTATGTCAATGAGTCCAACTTCGTGGAACAAAATGTAAAAACCCTTAAAAATCTCCGTAAGGAGTTAATAAGCCACTACCAACCTGATATGCCTACGCCCTGGTTCTCTAGCCCACTCATCGTATGGCTCCTTCCCCTCTCAGGTCCCCTACTTGCTTGCTATAGGTACTTTGCTATTCTTAATGACTCGCCTGATCCAATTCCTGTGCCAAAAAATAAACAACATCACAAATATTGCAGCTAATCAGGTCTTAAGGTACATTATTATCAGGCCTTACCTGAGATAACTGAGGGATATATTGACCCTACATCCTATGATGACACTGTCCCTTTGTAAAAACAGAGAGGGAGCTGTGGGATCCTACCTAGGCCAGGGATTTCATGGTAGAAGGAGGCCCAGATCCCACTCCCTCCTGTCCCAGACAAGCCTGCACTTCAAGTTTCACTCTTCTCAAATTCTCAATTCTCCCCTGCCCTAAGACCTTTACCAGAAATCATGTAATGAGATTCCTAAAGTCCTGCCATGCAAATTAGGTGACTCTCAGACCCCAGACTTCCTCCGATCAGAGAATTATCCATGCTCTACAACCCTGGCTGACCCTCCTTCCTCCAACTGCTTATGAACCTGGCCCCTGTGGACAATAAATGAGCGGTAACACTGATTTAATCTCCCAGAAATTTTTCTGTCACAGGAGTATCAAGGTTAAAGTGTCAGTTACATGAGAGTATTCAATTTCCTATACAACACTGTACCAAAACAGCAATAATGTATCTAATGTACTTAAAGATTTGTTAAGACGATGTTGTGGTTTGGATCTGGAGTGTCCTCCAAAAGCCACATTTACCTATGGATACTGTGTAGTGCTGGAGGTGGGGCCTAGATGGAAGGGGCAGATACTTTGGGCTTGACCTGGAGGAGCATGCGCTGGTTCTGCTCTTCCTCCCAGACTTCTCTGTTCCAAGATGTTGTGAGTATCTCTGCCTCCTGAGCTCCAGATCTGGCCCTGAACTGGCTCGGCCGTGCCGTGTGATTCTATCATTTTCTGGCCACCCACTCATGAAGGGACTGAGGCCTTCTGAACCATAAGCTAAAATAAATCTTTCCTCCTTGAAGTTGTGCATGTCAGTTATTAAGTCACAGATAAGAGAAAGTAACTAAGACAGAGGATGTTTCTCTCTATAGTATCTTTACACTTAAAATTATTGAGAAGGGAAAAAGGCTAACTTTTAGTATTGCATACTCATGATTTAGTTTATATCTAGGGGGATTTACTTTCATTCATATCATATTCCTCAAAACAAAGGCAAATAAAATATGTCAACAATAGAAGAAATGTCTTAACAAGGGCTCTGTCTTTGGGGATTTTTTTTTTTTTTTTTGAGACAGGGTCTCACTCTGTAGTCCAGCCTGTTTCTGAACACACTATTTAGCCCACACTGGCCTTAGAATGAGGACAATCTGCCTACCTCAGTCTCCCAAGTGCTGGGATTGCAGGTGTGCACCACCACACCCAGTTTATCTTTGGGGAATTTAGAAAAATATCTTAAACATCTAATCATACTTCATCTTTTAGATATAATCTGCAACAGAATATATTTTATATTTCAGAGGAACTTTAATTTTTTTCTTTAGCAAGTCAAGTCACAAGCTCAAAGAACTATATGACAACATACCTGATCATTCCATACTTAAGACTATGTATTTATAGGATCTCTGTGCTAGAATAATTTAATTGAAGGTTTTGGGGGTTGTTTTTCAAAAAATACAGCAACACAATATTCAAATAATTGAACAATATCATACAAAGCTAGCAATGCCAACAAAACTTCAAAAACAGGCAAAAATAAAATTTAGCATATGAAAGAGTTGAGGGACTGTTAAGCTTCAGATCTGGAATGTCCTCCAAAACCCTCATGCATTCGAATGTTATGGACTATGTACAGATTTCAAGGGCTGTTAAAAGGTGGGCCACGGTCAAGAGGGATGAATTACTGGGGGTATGGTGGGTCACCGAGGATGTAGCCTCAAAGGATACACTTGGTTCCCAGCTTCTTCCCAAATCCTGATCCTTCCTCTTATAATGCCAAGAATGGACTGGAACCTCCTGAAACCACTGAGCTAAAATACACCTTCCTTACTTAAGTTGGGTGTGCCAGGAATTGTGTCCCAGCAACAAAACATAACAAAGAACAAAAAAATAACAAAGGTAGTAACATATGTGACAAAATGATGAAGGTCTTCAAAAATTAACCCAGGAAGAAGAGTCAGATTTCTTAACCATTTCCTATCTTAGTCCGAGTTTTTAAAAGAAAATCTTTTCCTGGGTAACCCATCATATTACTTTGTGATGGTAAAGTCAACTGAGCTGCTTAAGACTTTTTATGTTCTTCAGATAATAATAAAAAAAAAACCAGAAACCTAAAAGCATTTTTAAATTCAACAAGCAAAATAATTTTTAACTTCTAGGGAAAAAATTGAGACAGAGGTTCAGGACTAGTAAGGGAATTCACATTTAAAAACAAAACCTCTAGGAAATTTCCACTATGCAGATATATTTAGGTATATAAAGACTTTTTTTTTGAGACAGGGTCTTGCTCTGTAGCCCAGACTAGTCCTGAACTCACTATGTAGTCCGGCTTAGTCTTGGACTCAGCAATCCTCCTGCCTCAGCCTCCCAAGTGCTAGGGTTATAGGCATGAGCCATCACACCCAGGCCTTCGTGGTGCTAGGGAACTGAACCCAGGACCTCTGCTGTGCCATTCCTCTAGCTCTAGAAAGATTATTTTTAATAGCCAAAACTAGTTTTTATACTCAACTTTTTTTAAAAAAACAGTAAAAATTTATTGCATTTGCGTAATCTCTAAAGCACACAAAACATTTGTAAAAATTTCAGACTCATAAAATACTATAAGCTGGGTGAGCTTCCATTTATCTTTTATCTTTCTTACATGAAGACACAAAACTTAAAGCCTTTGCCAAGTGTCAGAGACTTGAACTAACACAGCAGCAATTAACTATTTTTTAACTATTAACGACTAACATAGTTTCAATTAACTACCTGTGTGACCAAACTCTCCATGCCGCTCGAAACCAGTAACAAACAATATAATGTAGTTTATGTAGGAATCCCAGAGCTAAGAAATCTCTAAGATGGTACTAGTTTCAGAAACCAGCACCCAGGTGTGCTCAAAATGATTAACAACAAATCCAAAGTGCCAAAGGAGTTAACACTTTTGAACACTTGCATAGCCATTAATAATGTAGGCTAAATGAAAAGGTCCTTAAAGTCTGAGATTACTGGAGATAATAAATTCTACCACCTCAAGACTTTAGTGAGGATGGACTAAAAATATATGCCAAGTACCCACTATGCTATGGTACAACTACTCAATACAGGATAGCCATTCTCATCAACTAGCCTAAATAAACAGGCCTAAGGTGCAGGAATTCAAAAACAGCAGACCCAAGAGCAGATGTTGTGAACTTCAAGTGAATTATCTTTCTTTAATACCTCACAGTTACTTAAGTGGTTTTCAAACAAAGCTAGACAGTGGTGAACTAGAGTGTAAGAATCCACAGGATAACAGTAACACACTTCAATGAATCACCAATTTTTCACCAACAAACAGGAGTGACAAAAGAACCTGAATAATTTACCTGTTAATATCTTTACACATTTTTATATTAAATTGAATGTGGACCTAAAGTAAACTAAGTTGTAAATGCTTAATTCTTAAGGTAAAAATAACAAATTTCCAAAAACATAAGTACTTGCTAAAAGACACTTCTGTTTATGCCCTCAACGCACTGAATTTAAAGATTACTACACATAAACTCTATTTTCTGATAGAAATTGTCTTATCCCCTCCCCCCACTTTGGAAACAGGATTTTGTTACATACTGCGGCAGGACTGGAACTTGTTATGCACCCCAGGCTTCTCTCAAACTTGGGATCCTAGCATCTTAAATTCCCAATAGTGGGAATAAAAGCAGGTGCCCCTCCACAAAGATGGAAAATTCTACTTTCTAAACACTTTTGCATTATTGGTACAATTTCTTCATATTTTAATTTTCTCAGAGTTTTATTGAAGAAACTCAAAATATAAATGTCAGTTTTTGATAATAATAACTGAAATCGCAAATAGGATTTTAGAATTTTAATGAATGCTTTAACTTTTTACCCGGTAATTAAAATAATTATGTTAACAAATCCTACACATATTCTACTCACCTTCCTGACACTTAATTTCATGTTACATAATAAAATTACCTGCATGTTGACTCTTTCAATCACACAGGAAAGGACATGCAAAACATGCATCTTCGTATCACATTCTGTAACTTGCTGCAACAACTGAAATAGCAGCGTGAACATGGTTTCCAAATACTACAAGAAAAAAGTTTGGAAGAAAAATGGTGTAAGATTTCTAAATATATACAAACGGAAATGAGAAAGAAATCACAATACCAATGCAACAAAAGGGGAGCTGAAAGCCAAAGCCTTAGTAACATTTAATCAACTTTTAATTGTTCAAGCTGCCAGCATGTAGCATAATAATTATTTTATTGCTCTTAATATGTACATCTCAGATTCTTAATCATCCACAGGTCAATGTTTAGAAGATTAACTCAACTGTTCATGTTTATATTTTATTCTGTCAACTATTTTGTTAATAGTTCCTTATCACTAATCATCCACATATCTTCTGCTAAGCACAAATTGTTCTGTTTTGTAAAATCTACATTTTGAGGTAAAAAGAACACTAGTTATTTGCAGTAACATTAGCAGCCATCTAATGTGGCCCTTAACCTATTGCAAGGGCATATATATTTTTTGTATATACTTGTTATTATAAGAATGACAGAGTTCTCTTTAGAAACTAAAACATAAATACCATATGCATAGATCTGAATTCCTACATTATAAATACTAGTGTTGGGAGCTGACAAATCACAAAGATTTCCTAAAGCAGGTATTCGTTCACTCAGATATTTTTTTTCACTTTTTGTTATTTTTTAGCATCTTTTTGTTTGGTTGGTTGTGGGGGTTTTTTTGCTGTTGTTGCTTTGGTTTTTTTGAGGCAGGGTCTTGCTCTATAGCCCAGGATGGCCTTCGACTTGAATTCACAGTAATCCTCCTGCCTCAGCCTCCTGAGTGCTGGGATTACAGGCATGTGCCAGCCCCATTTTTTTTTTTGTTATCCTTTGTTTTTGTATTATGATTTACAGTTTTTTTTGTGTTGTTGTTTTAAATTTGGTTTACTTTTATACAGATTTCTGAAACATTTCTTTTACTCAAAAATATTTAGTGATTATTAAGAAAAATCACTATTGTACAAGTTCCCTCATCGATGACAGCCACAAGTACACACAGACATTCTATCATAAAACTTTTCCTCTTACCAAGTTCTGTAAGAACCAACACTACCACTCCAATTTTACTGACTGTGACAATATGGACTAAGTCTTTTTGCTGCTTGACCATCAAGTTAAACAACTTAAAAGCTGCCCAAGAGATTAATGGAAAGCACACTTCTGGGTATGTCTTGGTGGGCTGTGCAGGTTATAAGCTGGATACTGTATCTCACACATCCCCTTCCTCTCTGGTGCTGTTCCACCCACCCACCCATAGCTCAGCTTTCCAGCCACCTTGAATTGAGCGAACTTTCTCTACCACACCCTTCCGCCATGATGAGTCCTACCTTGGAGACAACGGACCACAGACTGAACCCTCAAAAACTCTTGAGTAAATTAAACCTTTCACTCTTTAAGCTGCGCGTGTCAGTGTTTGCCTCAACAATGGGAAATACACTGAAATATTTAACATGTGCTGTGTTTTAACGATGTTAAAAACACAGTATTAGATCCTGGGGTTGAGCAAAGACTAAACCAATCATGAATTGGTATTCTGGTCAGAAAGTAAGAAAAAAAGTAATAGGCACACATAAAATGAAAATACTATTTTGTAGTTGTGGCAAAATAAAAATTTAAGAGTCAACTTCAAAATATTTGATAAGATAGTTACATAAAAATACACGGGATAAAAGTTGTCTTTTATCCAGAAGTTTACCAAAACAGTTTCCTCCAGAATACTTCAATGTACTTTAAATTTAACTTCAATAAAAAGTGTTATATGTATACACACACACACACACACACACACACACACACACACACCTGCCCTAAAATAACACAACATTTAAAAGATATAAATAGAAAGTGCTATAAAGTCTGAAAATAAATATTCTTACCGGTAGAAACTGATCTGTTCTAAATTCAAAATCATCAACTGGTGAGAAGCAGTTAAGGCATAGTGAGAATACATGAGGCTTATTAAGATAAAAATAAATCAACCAAAACTTACATTTTAAACTACATCATAATTTCACAAAACAATTTAAAAGAATTAACAATCTTCATTTTATGGAAATACTTTTAAATTTTCAAAAGGATATTTAACTTCAGAGTTGTAGCTGTTTCAATTCGGACCTAAAAGAAAGTACACCTTGAATTTTTAATCATTCTAGAACTACTAAACTATGTAACAATAACCATTTCAAATCAATTTCCTTACCTTTTTTAGTAAGATAGTCATAGGTATATTAACTCGCAGAAAGAGAATTTATCACTTAGCTTAAACGAAAGGATAAAAACAAATTGCAGTTATTCCTACCCTTTCCAATTTTGTGTAAGATAAGTGAACTTCAATCTATCCGGTCAATGACAAATTCAAAAATTTGTCACAAGTTATATAGGACTGAGAGACAGTATTGTGCCCATGACCCTAGCAGAAAGGGCAGGATGAGAATCAGGAAACCAGGGCAGGGCTGGTAAGCTGGGGCATGTATAAGAGGGTGAAGAAGAGGAACAGACGAATAGTAGGAACACAAATTCTCATTCCTAACCTCAATTACAGTAATCCTTGACATGCCCAAAAAACACACCTGAGATTTTCAAAGTTCATTACTATATAAAGGTTTATGCAAGCTCCTCAGCACCCAAATTACATTTTCTTTTCATATCAGCATACTATATTGTATCACTGTTAACTTAACCTCTCTATTCTCTCAAGTTTTTCATGTTTGATTTGGTGAGCTAATCTGGCACAGGCTAACATATTTTTAAATTTTCATATCATGGAATGCAGACTCAAGTCGTGATTAAATTCTATCATCTATTCTATAAAATAACATATTTAAAATTTTATTTTCCGGCTAAAAGCCATTACCACCCCTTTGGGGAAGGAATAGCGAATATATAAGGGATTGAACTTAGAGTACTTCTTACTAAGCAATATCCCCAGTCCTTTTTTCAAATTTTATTTTGAGACAGGGTCTCACTAAACTGCTAAGTGCTCAAATTTGTAATCCTCCTGCCTCAGCCTTCCATAACACTGGGATTACAGGACTGCACCACCAGACCTAGGTAAAAGCCATTATTTTCTTAGGTGCTACATCATTCACACTTGTATTAACAATTAGTTTTCTCTTCACATCCATTTTAAAGACAGAGTCCTAAACATTTCACAAGAGCTTTTGTGTCTTGAGATGCTCACTAGGCGTAATTACTGAACATGAAGCACTATCCAGCCACGTTCACAAACTCCAAGGCCCTATGTACAATACAGATGTTTTCTCACCTGCCTTTTCCTTTTAATCGGTTTTGGGGCAAGGTGGATACTTTCAAATTTTTAACAAGCTTAAATGTGCTGATAATTCTGCAAACTTACTGACAGCTGTCCCCTCTAGCTGCTATGCTGTCTGTATCTGTTTTGATAGCCAGCCCCTGTAATGTGAACATATAAGACTAGATAATTGCAGTTGTTCAATATAAAGTCTTTCCCTTCTTCACAACAGCAATCCTCAAACAGGACAATGCAGATTCAGACGCCCTGAGAGGATTAAGATTTATTAATAGCTATATATTTTGTGTATTTGAATTGCATGAATATTCATACATACTGTGTGTGTATGTTTTACATTTGCATGTTTACATACATGTACTTATATAATGTTGTGTTTGTGTGTATATACACAAATATGAGGCATTTTCCTACATCCTTTAGCCATTAGCCAATACATCTCACAGGCTGAAATTTAAGCAAAACAACATGTTACTAATCTTAAATGTACTCCCCCCCCCCCAAAAAAAAGATAAAGTATACGATACTAACTTAGCACCTTACTAAATACTGTGTTCTTACAATAACTGCAAAAGATGTGAATATTAAATGTGGCCACTGCAAGTGCTAAAGGAAAGGGCAAGTGCTTAACCTAAAGCAGCATTTCCTCAAACTCCGTTCCATGTGTGTTAGTTAATATACTAACCATCTTTCTTGGACGGTCATCACGCAAACATTCATTTTTAAAGTTCTGACCAGTCCTATAGAAGTCCAGTGTTGCCCCAACTTATCTATAAAACCCTTTCTCTTGACTAATATTTGTTGGTATGGAATAGAATTAATTTCCTGCTTTTAATGTGTTAATCAAGGGCTAGAGGAATAGCACAGTGTTTTTCTAGCAAGCACACGGCCCTGATTTCTATTTCGCAGTACCACATAAACCCAGTGTGGCACCACAGACCTATAAGCCTATAATCCCAACACTGGACAGGCTAAGGCAGGAGGATTGCTGCAAGCTCAAGGTCAGCCAAGGTTATATAGCAAGCTTACAAGTAGCCTGTACTACAGAGTGAGACCTTGTCTCACAAAAAAAAAGAAAAAGAAAAAAATGTGTTAAGCAAGGTGACCCTCTTACTCTGTATCCGTGTGTGTGTGTGTGTGTGTGTGTGTGTGTGTGTGTGTGTGTATTTTAATGGGGATAAAACCCAAGGCTCCACAATGAGCAATATCTCAGACATCTTTCTAATTTTAAGGTCTTGCTAAATTGTCCAGGCTGGGCTGGAGCATTCAATCCTCTTGTCTCAGCCTTCCTAAGGAACTGGGATTACTGATGCGCCACCACACCCAGCTTTTCTTTTTTGATAGTCTCATTATAAAAATAGTACAAAACCCAGGAAATACTTCCGAAAGAAAGCTTAACAAAAATTTAATTCCTCTGTGTAATATACTCTTAAAGCCATTTAGTGTCTTCTCTCTAATACCTGACAGAAGGACAAATAATATTTCCAACTAAGAAAAAATTCAATTTTATGCTTTATGTTAAAGCTTTACTAAAGTAAGTTCATCTCAGAAAACAGTAGTCTTAGATGCAGGTAGATCATAATAATAAATTTCTAAGAAAAAAATAGAGGACTGGGGACACGGCTCTGTGGTAGAGCACTTGCCCAGCATGCATGAAGCCCTGGGTTCACTCTCTAGTATAAAAAGAAAGAAGATATAAATGCAAGCATAAAATAACCAATTCCCTTGTAGCGTCCCATGTTCCATTATTATACTATTTAATTATTACAGAATGACATTGAAACAACTGTTCAATTTGCTTTATTCAAGACTACATTGGAGTCAAATCTTAAGTCCAAGACAAAGTTTACTAAGTTATTAATATATTCACTCAGGATAAACTAAGGTAGTAGAGAGGGAAAAATACAATTTTAAATTTCTTATACAACAGGACCAACTGAGTAATTGACCTAGTTAATAAAACAAGCATACAGTTTTGAAGGGGGAAAAAAGCAACAAAAAGCTATTTATTCTCAAGTGTTCAATAACACAAAATCAAGTATATTATATTAACACCATAAATAAAGAAAAAAATTCCCTTAAAAAAAAAAAACAAAAAGACAGGAATTCCTAGCTGAGCAATTACAGCACTTGCCTAGAAATTGCAAAGCCCAAGGTTTGATCCCCAGTACCACATAATAGCCTGGCATGGTAGCACACACTGTAATCCCAGAACTGGGGAGGTGGAAGCAGGAGAACTGCTATGAGTTCTAGGATCAACCTAGACTACAGAGAATCTGTCTCAAAAAAAAAAGAAAGAAAGAAAGAAAGAAAACAAAACAAAACAAAACAAATAAACAAGCAGTAATTCCAAAGGCTAAAAAATTTTCATAAAGGACAAAGTATCAACCACAGTGTGAAAGAGATTACGCATGTCAATGACAAAGTCTGCCCCAATTAAGAAAAAGAATATGATCTTAAAAACTTCCTTCCTTTTTCCCTTATTAAAAAACTTACAAACTATTTCAAATAATAAGGTTTGATTATGTATTTAAATGACTAGTAACAGGAAGTTTCAAATAGTAACAATTTCAAACAGTTGAAAGATTTTCTTCTTTCAAATCAGCTGGCTCACCAAAGAATACTACTGTGATGAAAAGCTACATTAACACTGTCAAGAAAGCTATAGTTTCTGAACTTGAAATCTAGCACAGATTGAAATTTTGAAATAATTATATCCTTTATTAACCCATTCAAGGAACATACCACTAAATCTTGATCTTGAAGCAAGTTACATATTGCCTCATATAGCATGGGTCTTAAGTCAGACTTGAATTTCACAGAAATCCACTGACCAATGAGCCAAATCACTCTGCGTCGCAACGGTTTATACCTAGATTGGGAAAAATAAATTAAAATGCTAATTTTTAAGGGGACTATTTCACTGAGACTATATAAATTTAAAATATAATAATAAATGCAATATACATTTAAGTAAAAGTTCAAAAACTATTTCCAAATGTACCACATTATAAAATAAACCATAAAGTCCTGATCTAAGTAAAGGAAACTCTTAGGCACATACAGTATAACTAATTCACAAAAACCAGGCCACTTGTGCTCCTTAAGTAAATAAAACAAGGCTAATGTCTTAAACACTAAAAGATGGAAAAGGCCCCAAAAGTAACAATAAAGGAGCTGCTATGTTCAATTTTCCTATTCTAGTTCTGTTATAAAGGTCATTTTCAGAGCTTGATACAGATCTGATAAACAGTGACATATTTAAAAAGTTGTCAAACAATTATAGTAACATGAATACACATTTATTTCTCTGTCAGAAAGCTCAAAATACTTATGTTCAGGAATTCTATACACAGTCTTCTTCACATGACATAAATTTTTCATAATAAGTAGATAGGTATACATTTCCAGGTATAAATAATACAAGCTAGTGAATATACTATTGTTTTAGAAAACCACATTCTTTTTGGTAGTTGAGGCTGCTCCTACACCCACAACAAAGCCCAGCCTGGCCTGAAACTCAAAGCAACTGTCCTGTCTCCTGAGTGCTGGGAATATAGGCAACATCACCACACCAAGCTTAGAAAACCACATTCTAAAAAAATGAGTAAGCATGCTTGCTTCGGCAGCACATATACTGGAAAAAATAATAATAATAATCACTTAACAAAATATTCTTCACTCAAATTGTAAAGAATTTACTGCAAATATTTTCTGCTTTTAAAAGTTTACAGCTTATCTAAAGGAATTAAAGAACATAACATGGGTATAGCAGGATTTCAGAAAAAGAAGGAAAGAGGGGGCCAATGGAGACAAAATTGGAAAAGGCTGACAAAGTAAATGGAAAGTGGGTAGAAAAGTGGAAAAGTACCAGTCCAAAGGATAAGAACTGCTTGAACAAAGCTACAGAGCAGAAATAATCAGATGTGTGTAAAGAGAAGAAACCTTCAACATTTACATGGAGACTTTGGCAAATACCATATTCAACTCTGTTCAAAATAATGGAAACTCGTATGAAATTTCAAGGTCAGAAAAACTTTCAGGCAGTTAAAATCTGAATCAGTGTATTTCTCAGATTATGGTGCCTGAAATAGCAGCACTATTATTCTGGAAGTGAGGGAATATACAATCAGATTCAGACCTACTAAGTCAGAATCTACACTTCAACATTACCTAGCAAGAGATTTGCATGAACATTAAATTTTGAGGAGTACTGGTTTAGATCAGATGTCCAAAAAAGATATAAATAATTCGGGTCAAATATGCAATGTTAAGTATAGTGTCTACACAAAAGTAAAAAGAAATGTATAAAATTTTATCTATTTATCCCAATATACTCAAAACAATGTCATTCCAACATGTAGCCTATACATATTTTTCAGAGCTTTAGGTGTTCCATTTAAATTGACTAAAATTGAGAAGTCAATGCTTCAGTTGCACTGAGCACATTTTAAGAGGTCCACAGTTAAAAAAGGGACGTTACTGGCAAAAAGAGAGCAAAGGTCTTAAACAACCTCCAGGGTTGGGAAAAAATCAGACCCCCACTTGCCTCCCTCCCCTATTCCAGACTTCCTCTCCTTCAGAAAGCTCAGGAGCTCCCTGTGGGCAAAACACGTCTGTTTTATTCATAACAGGCTCCAAAGCACACAGCACATTTTAAATGTTGAAAAAATGAATGCAAATCATCTGTGGAGAGAGCTTGTTAGTCAAAATTATCTTTCTTTGTTATTGATGGGAGTAGGGATGGGAGAGAGTAGAGTGGACAAGATCTTGCTATGTTTCCCTGGCTGGGCTCAAATTCATTATCCTCCGGCCTCAGCTTAGAGCAGCTGAAACTGCAGGTATGTGCTACAGTGCCCAGCTTCAAATTACATCTAGGGCACTTTCACCACTATAAATCTATTACTCCAAATGTTTACAAAATTATCTACATATAGATATCCTTCTACTCATTCAATAACTACTTCTAATCTACGACTTTACGCTAAGCATTTTAATAGGCACCAGGTACATAAAGAGACTTGAGAGAACTGTTCCTTTAAAAAAATTATCTGAATGTTTCTAATTTTAAACAAAGAAATAATTTATAAGAACCATGAAAGGGTTTTTCCTTTCCACTCAATTGTACTCTTTCAATGCTAAAATTAAAACAGGCAAGCACTTACATATATACAAACCATAAGGTTCAGGCACAGTGCTACTAAACATCACATGAATCTGTGCCATTCAGTTAGGCACTCCATATACTGGCTCTTTCCCAACTTGTGTCTGTCTATATCCTACTTCAGTCTTCCTCAACGAGTTGCACATGCTTTGTGCGATAAGACAGTCAGTCACTTCAACTGATGTGACTTTTGTTAAGCCACTTCTAACATCAGGCCTAGTTCTGCTTCTGTCACCTTTGCTCAGTCCTTTCTGGAACACACAGGGCTCTCTCTTCCCTCACCTTTACATAAAAATCCTTCTTTTCTCCTAAAAACTGTCTTATGCAACTATCAAATACTTCGTGGATATCACTAATTCATGTTTCAAATAAGGTAACACAAATGTCAACTCTTGTTCTTATTTCAATTACAAAATTCAAAATTCTTACCTTCTTGTGCCTTAGAAATTATCTCCTTAGTCACATTATGATTCTTTAAAAATTCCAATCAATTTTAATGCCTTTCTACACCTTCACTAGAAAACTAGCAAGCATATAATAAACGTAAAATTGCATACTTGCCTATTGTGAATGACTTGTAGTTCTGGGAGAAGTTGGTTTTTAAACCACTGATCAAAATCAACACTATCAAACAGCTCATACGCAGCTAATCCAACAGCATTATACACTGAAAAAGAAATTTAAGATTTCAATATTTGGCTATATATAACAAACTAAATTTAGGGGCTATGATGTAACTCCATGGTGGAGCACTTGTCAAACATGCAAAAAGCCTTGAGTTCAAGGTTCAATTCCTGACATAGCATAAAGGGAGAAAAAAAAAAAAACTAAAGTTACATTGAACTGTACAACCTATTAAATAAAGATTCTATTAACCGAGCAAAAAGATTAGCGAAATAAACATTTTAGAGACTATGTTATTTTACTCCACATTTCTCCCAATAGTTTTTATTACCTTGAACAGAAAATTAAATTCATTCTACTACTCAGGTCAAGTTACAAAATTATAAAACAGTATCTGCTTCAAAATGGAGGCAGAATTTAATGATCTGTTCCTGCTTTTCTTTCCAGCCTCATCTCTCATGCTAATCCCTTAACTTACATGTTCTACTTAATAGTTCACACCCCACATGTGCTTATTCTCCTTTCCATTAAGTCTGTCCTCCTGGAACCCTCTTCCCACCCCTCCACCCTTCCACCCCCACCCAGTGAGGACCTTCTGTTCCAACACTGCACACCTCCAGCTTTTCCTCTAGGTATACTGAACTACTCTGGCGTACTCTGGCTATGTTAGCACTAAACATCTCATACAAAGTTACAATTGATCATTTGCTTAGTTGGTTATCGCCCTCCCCAGAAAGTTATTAAATATTTTATCTCGTTTCCCAACTTTAACAAAACTTATCGCAAAACAGATCCTTCATTTGTTAAATACATAAATGTTTCTAAATCACTTAAGTTTAACATACCAGCATCTTTGATTAACAGAGCATTCATATCTTCCACATTGGTGGGCCCTAAAGAAAAGTATCAGTAAAAGTAAATGAAAATATTTTTAAAAAATAAACTAAACTATTGACATAAGAAATTGTACATGTTAATGCGGCAGGTGGTATTTTTTATCTGCTATATACTATGAAATATTTAAATCAAATTAAACACAGTTCAAGCAAATATCTTTCCTTATGGTATGAACATTCAAAACCCCTTTAGATTTTTGAAATACACAGTGTAATGTTATTAAATATAGTAACTCTGCTCTGCAAGAGCCCATCAGAACTTCTTACTCCTACCTAACTGTAACTTACTACTCACTGAGGTGCCTTTTAAAAGCCCAGCCTTCTCTCCTCCCATAACCACCATTCTTCTCTTCTATGAGATCAATTTTTATATTCCGCATATAAATTAGATCAGGTAGTACTTATCTTTCTGCGTAACAGAAATAATTTTACCTTTTAAAATGTAAATTGACAATTTGGAACTATGAATTTATAGGGTAGAAACAAAGTGTTCTTAGGATTTATGAACACAAGGTAAAATTATTAAATCAAGCTAGTTAATGTATCTATTACTTCAAATGCTTAACCTTTTCATAGTGACAACACTAGATATTTACTCTTAGCAATTTTAATATGTATAATACTCTATTAACTTTGTCACAGTGTTCAATAAAACTTAAGTATTCCTCTCTGACTGCTGCACTGCTTGACCACTGTATCTCCATACTGCCCATCCAGAAGCTACTGTAAGCCATCATTCTGCTGTTTCCTGAGTTTGATTGTTACAGCTTTCACATGTAAGTGACAGCATGTGGTATCTTTCAGGGTCTGACTTAATTTGACTTAGCATAATAATCTTAAACTCCTCTCATGTTGTCACAAATGAGTTTCTTTCTTTTTATTGACGCACAGTCTCACTCTGTAGTGCAGGCTGGTCCTGAACTCACTATGGAACCCAGGCTGGCCATAAGCTTACAGCAATCCTCCTGCCTCAGCCTCACAAGTGCTGGGATTACAGGCAAGTGTCACCATGCCCGGCTTATGTGGTGCTGGGGAATTAAACCTAGGGCCTTGTGCTTGCTAAGCAAGGGATTTAACAACGGTGCTATTCCTCTAGTCCTGAGTTTAACCCTTTTTAAGTCTGAATAGTATTCCATTGTGTATATATATCACATTTCTTTTTCTTTCTTTTTTTTTTTTTTTTTTGAGACAGGGTCTCACTCTGTAGTCCAGGCTGGTCCTGAATTCACTTCAGAGCCCAGGTTGGCCTTGGACTCATGGCAATCCTCCTGTTTCAGCCTCTCAAGTACTGGGATTACAGGCATGCGCCACCACGCCCAGCTTATGTGGTGCTTGGGAATCGAATTTGGGTACTTAGCGCTTGGCTTTGCGCTTCCTCAAGCGCTTTAACCACTGAGCCATTCCTCCAGCCCCTATACCACATTTCTTTATCCAGCTGTTGTTGACAACTAGGATTTCATACAGCCACAATTTAGTTTCTCAATTCAATCAAATATAACATTTCATGACATTACATGTGTATACAAAACATAAAGAAAAACCAAAATTTTATTATAAGTACTACTAGAGAACACAGAGCATGTAAACCCAAAAATATTAAAAATCATTACAACATATTTGAAAAATATTATGTAAAGCAATACTGAAAAACACATACCAAATTACTAGTACAGTATTACATTCTTTTAACATTCTTAAAAGAGAAAAATGAATAACTATGTACAACAGAAAAAAGGTAATTAATATTCAATTTACAAAAGAAGCTTTAAACAAAGGAAAAACAGGTTACAATAGTACTATAAATAATGACTGACAATAAAATCAAAGTATAAACAAAATGATGAAATAGGAAAACTTTAGAATAAAAAGCTGGCAGTCCTTGCACAACTATTCAGGATGTGAAAAAATAATTAAGTGTATTTTCACAGAAGAGAAGAAATGCTAAAAAGTTTGTTCCAAAAGGCTACAACAGATATCCTTGCAAATAAACAAACTGCTCCTGATCTAAAAAGAAGGGAGGGTGGGGAGGGTAGGGGGAGGGACAGAAGGAGAGTGGGAAAGCCCTTGTCACCTTGACAAGATACCTATGTGAACAAAATGCTCAACTCCACTGTAAACCTTTGATTTTGCACATATACATATCAATAAAATGGGGGGGAGGGGGAAGAAACACTGAACTCCAAAAGTATTGAAAACCTAACAAGCAGAAAGCAACCTACCACAAAGTAACTTAAACTGTCTTTTTCTACAGTTGGTACACATAAATAAACTGACAACAGATGGTGCAGAAAACAGAACTAACGGGCAAAACCCACAGAAGTCATGTAAGTAGCTTAAGTATTACTAAGTTTAAGATTCTGTGACCTTTAAAAATTAGTAACTGTACAGTGCTAATCAAATTATCTTTAAAAAATAAAATAATAAAGCATAATGGATATCTCCTCTTTCCTTTGGTTTATAATTCAAGCAGAAATCCTATTAAGCTTTTGACAGAACAAAACCCTAAAGAGCAAGTTATACAGTTGCTAAAAACAGGATCAGAAATCTCTTTTCGTACAAAAGACTCTGTTGCTGCTGTTTAGTTTCCTACAGGGTCCTTGAAACGATACAATTTGATTCGTGCCCCCATACCATCACTCATTTTCTCTGAAGATACCACTTCACTACGCCTCTTATAATGAGGTGACACTTGTAGCAACCGGCTCTTTTCCCAAATACACTCTCCTAACTTTTCCTTACGCTTTCAAATACGTTCTTAGGTATTTTTTGCCAGGCATTTCACTTCCTATCCCTACAGATAAAACTGTCAGGTTTTGTCTTTGAACCTCTATTTTTCCTAAAATTCCATATATGAATGCATTTTGAAAGCATATCCCTAAC
The DNA here is from genome assembly GCA_004027205.1 of Ctenodactylus gundi. Classification (NCBI taxonomy): domain Eukaryota; kingdom Metazoa; phylum Chordata; class Mammalia; order Rodentia; family Ctenodactylidae; genus Ctenodactylus; species Ctenodactylus gundi. Next base: position 151,999 of record PVKB01001276.1, on the reverse strand, counting down.
TCCAATCACTACTACTGCAGTGTTTTCCGTGACATAAAAACTCAAAAATTTCATGGGAATTTTTTATTGTTTTATCAGTGCATTTGATAAATTGCCAACTCAATCAATCAACAGTTAATGACAACAACAGGCATTTTAAAAAATGAGATCAATATCCTGGAACTTACAGTCTATCAGAAAGGGTAGAAAGCATGGATCAATGTCAGTTAATACTTACATAATAATTATTTGTATACAAAGTGCAATGATCAATTATCTAAAATTTGCTTCATCATTCTCCTTTATATCCATCACCTCCTTCATTCCCACCGCAACCAACCTAACTGAAGCTAACAATTTTACTCTTCCCACTACTTCCTACCGCACACCCTGGACAGATTATTTCCCCAAGCAACATGACAGGTACTGCTAAGGCAGCTATTATATTTACAATGGTAAAATCTAATTACCACATCCAAACAGTAACTCAAGGTTTATTTCAAATGCCACCCTTCCAAGAAAACACACATTCAGTTTTTTCCAAATCCGTATCTATTATATGACCCAAAACCTAACACACTATACACATTAGATATTCACACTATTTTAACTAAACATTAAATAGATCAGTAAGTGTTACAAAATACACCTTACCTTGAAGAGTTTGCATCATTTCTAGAAGTACAGGAGTAAGAGTCTGATTATATTCATGGAAAATATCTATAAATAATACTTCAGTGCAAGGCTGGAAGAAGGAGGAGGGACAAATTTTCAATAAAAACAAGGTTTACTGTATTGACTATTTTATTGAAAAGCAAAAAAGAACTTGGAGGCATATATATATTTTATATATATAAATGTATTTATATATATATCCAACTTTTAAAAACAAAAATTACTATTATTTGTAATATATTGGAAACACAATCAAGTTATAATTTATAACAAAAAAGCTCATTTCATTATTTCAATCACATGGCAACATGAATTCAAAATTAATTTTAATGATACTTCTTAAAAAGTATTCCACAGGGATTAGGGGCACAGCCCAGTCGTTAAAGCACTTGGCTAGCAAGCACAAGGCCCTGGGTTCAGTTCCCCAGCACCACATAAACCGAGCCTGGTGGTGTATGCCGGTAATTCCAGCACTTAGGGGGCTGAGACAGTAGGATTGGTGCTGGAGGCCAGCCTGAGATACATAGAGGGCTCGTGACAGCCTGGACTAAGAGCAAGACTTGTCCCAAAAAACACAAAATAAAAAAATATATAAAGTATTCTACAACCATAATCATTTATAGCTCAGTACTATAAATGACTGTCCCCAGTTTAATGCTAAAAATTGTACCTGCATTTCAACAATGCTATAATAGGCAATAGTAACATGTAAATTCAATTTGCCATTTATAAAATATTTATTTTAGCAAACACAAAGAGCAACAGAAATCAGTATTAGACTACATTAAAAAATTCAGTCAAAGTACTAAATCATTAGATGATTCATAATATATAGAAATTATAATTAAATGTTATATTTTTTAATATAACATTTTTAAAATCTTATGGATACACACACTACAATGATATTTGCTTTAAAAAGTTGGGGGGAGAATATATGAAACTACACTAGCCATCCTTTGACAACTGATAAAACTATATTTTACATTTTTTTTGTCCTTAAGAGAAAGTTTTCAAAATTAATAATTTTAAGGTTTTTAAAGTTCTAATGATTCTCTGGGTTGAAACTGTAACATTATAAATTACTAATATTAAGAAAAATTTTCAGAAAACTGAGGGTAAGTGATATAAATTATATAAAAACAAATTTTAAAAAAGTATGGCAAGTACATTAGATAAACCTTAAGGTAAAACATTTGCCATATAACTAAAATTGTCCCCGTTACTAAATTAAATTAAGTTAAATTCTGTAACTGAAAATAATGGGCTGGTCTCTGAAACAATCAGACTAGGTGGCAAAATAATGCATCAAAAAAGAAGCATTATTAATAAAATGTTTAGGATGGAGAAAAATCATTCTAACCAAAAAACACCACCTTTTCCAACAAACACTTGCTATACACACAATGACAATTATTTCCCAAGCAATCCAACAAAAGAATGAAGAAAAATTCAGTTACTAACTGCCAAATTAACAAAAAGAAAGTTAACTCAGATTAAAATTCAAAATTTAACCCAGTGTTTCTCCTCAAATGTAGTTTCTTAGAGTTATAAATAGCAATCTCCTATCTGACTTTATCTTTTGCAATCTTCTGTTCTATCAAGAGTTTTTTTTTTTAAAAGGACTAGACTTTCCCCTTTCAATTTTTCTTTCAATTAATACTTACCCTCAAACTATATTTCCAAGAATCTCCTCCTGTTTCTTCCACTGCTACAATTAAAAACAAGACAAGTGATGCTCTCCGATTATATAAGAAATGTGTTTCCAAAATTTCATTTAAGAAAACAGAAATTTAAATAATATCAGCTTACTTTTGCCAATGATATAAGTAAAAAATCCCTGAAAACTACAAGCCTACAGATTTTACTATAAGCTACAGATCATGTCTGTGTATCATGCATTCACCTATCAAATACTCATTAACATAAGCATTCCTGCAATCTCTGAACACTCTTTATGGATGGAGGAAAGCTCAAACTACATGCCATTCCCTGAGAATGACATTACCTGATAAAATTTCACTATAATCTTCAGTCACTATAATATGGTGATCATAATAAATTTGTATTTAAAATAAACTATTTCAAGACTTTTTTTAAATCAGAGACTAGTTCTTCATATTACGGTACCACATAAACTGCCTAAAAAACAAAACTTGTAAAATCCTAGCCAGAAAAATGAAAACCAAAAAGGACACACAGTGCAATGTAACTGTGTTCTCTAAATAAAATAATTTCTAAATGAAAAAAGAAACAAGTCTTACTAAGTGTTTAAGAAAACATTTTTAAAATATTAGCAAATGTGTGACTGAGTATGAAAGCACATCTAGCCAAAAAGATAAATGAAGCTGAAATCCGACCTCTGTATCCTACAACCAAGATGATTTATATAATAGCACTGCATCAGGCACAATTCCTTTCTCTTCTACAGCAAAAGCCCCAATAGATTTATGGAACTCTCTATCTACTCCTAAAATTGAAAAAGATAGACAGATTCCCTGTGGGGGAAAGAGGGATGGGACACAAAGAAAAAGAAAAAAAAGAAAAACCCAAGACACGTGATTTCCACTGGGAAAGATCTCACTTAATCCCCAGCAACCCTCCAAAACAAACAACCCCAAATTTCTTTCTCCAGCCCAACAGAGATTGGCAGCTAATTTATACTTCTATTTTAAAGTATATGATATATTGATATTTACAAGAGGGTCTACAAACTAATGAAGTTCTGTCTGGACAAAAGTTTGCAACATATATTTGAACATTTATTCTCTGCTTCTCAGTTTGTTCTAAAGGGTACAACCGAGAGAAGAATTAATTTTTAAGAAACAATATTCCCAGATCAAAAAAGCTGAATTAAATACACGGTTATTATTTCTATCATTTAAATAGGTATATGTTTATGGAAAAGGGAGACAATTCATGCAAAAACAGAAAAATCAACCCCTACTAAAGCCTTCTGGATCTTCTTCCCACATTGTCAGTTCTTCTTCAGTTAATAAAAAATAATGAGAAACTAATCGTCTACATATCTCTGTCAAAGTGGGATATGTAAAGAATGCCATCTTAATCTTATGAGCTTCAAGAGTTTCAGGGCTGGTGTCTAGAAAAAAAACAGAATTTCCAAAGTTAATTGCATAGTCAAAAATTCTACCTAGGTTGGATTACATAACTTAAATAAAAAATATATTCTGAGGAGAAAAGGTACACTTATATATAAACATTCACTTTTATTACAAACTGAAGAGATACTGCTTATAATATACCTATTATTAGTCTCGTTCTGACTTACCAGTAGACTGTGTATTACTGTGCTATATTACCTCAGCACAGTGCTGTGGCTTACATTTATGTCTGTCTGACTCTCCCTCCCCCACGGAACTTCCTCATTCATCTATGTACACACACACATAAATGAATTTCAAACAACATACCAAACCATCCAACCTGTCTACAAGAAAGTCTTTAAATTGTTCAAATGAAAACCTACAACACGATCTACAGTGATTATTGTAGTATATACTTCTTAATGTCCCTCAATTTTAATCAAATCTTCTAGTGTGCTACACAATACAATGTACTATTTGTATTACACTTTTTAAAAAAACTAGTACTTACATAATAAAACTTTAATCCTTTTCTATACTTCTTACCTCAGCTTAGGTTTGTATTTACAACTAAAATAAATAAATTTCAAGAAAAAAATTACACCAAAATAATCATTACTTCATACTTAGATTAAAACAACAAACAGGAAAACAACTAGCAGTAGAGTATTACCTTCAAAATTTTTGGATGGCTTATAAGCATAATTTTTGACAATCATCTTAATAAGATTCATGCATTGGACAATGAATCGTTCAAATGTTACGCCTTCACCAGCTTCAGTAAAAACATAGCTTACAGAAAACTCTAGTGATCTCTGAATTAAAGGAGTAAACGCAAAAGGATGCTGATCCAAGAAGTCCAAAAGCTGTAAAGAGAAAGACTAAAATGTATTTTCTCCAAATGCATATTGAAATATAATTATTTCAATTTCAACTTTAAATAAACATTAAATAAATTTTGAGCCTTGGTGAGGAATCTCTGTGTGGTTTGTTTTCCCATACAACCCTTCTCAAAAGACATTATATAACGTGGATTTTGTCACATTTATCTCATAACAAGACTTCTTAATTATTGCCAGTGTAGTGAACTAAACCGACTCACTTCAAAATTAATTTAATAAAAATGATTAAAAGTGATACAAAGCATTAATTATATAAAAGGTAGACTTTTTAAATAGGGGGAAAAATGAAAAATCAATCCTGCCTTTCCTGCATGAACTGTATTTCGATGTACCAAATAGCTCTGATGAGGGAGATTTCTTCTTTATAGAAGAATTCCAGCTAATAAAGGCAAAAGGAATAATAGAATTAGAATGCCATAATTCTGTAATCTTTAACCAAATAATGGATCTAGTCAATGTTCATCAATGACTGCTAAAACTCAAGAGAAGAAAGGATGCCACTAAAGGATGGACAGTCCATTCATCAATCTTAGTCACGAAAGCAGACTCCCATACAGTGTGCTTTCCAAAGAGCTGTACAAAAAAATGCACAACACCACCTACAAAACCAAACGAAATGAAAAGAAACCTGAAGGTGACCAAGACTCTAGATGTAACTACCAACTTAAAAAAAAATATTAGGGGAGGTAGTGAGGGGAGAAAAAAAAGGAGTGTGAACAAAAAGTAACGTGTTGAATAGTACACAGGCATCCCAGCAGCCAAATTTAAAAACTCATAAACACCATAGGAAAAAACCTGCCGTGTCAAATAAATACAAAAACAAACAGCAAGATGGAAAGGAACCTAACCCTAACCCAAACAAATCAACCATAAAAAATTTGTAACACAACCAAAGAAATTAGAAAATTGACTACATATTTAAATGACACCTTAATATCATTACTACTTTTAAATGTGATTGTTGTTTAAAATCATGTTACAGGTTTTTTAAAGGAACTGTCACTGAAAATACGGATTTACAGATAATACTATATAATATCTGGAAGAGGGGGGAATAAAACAGATAAAATAGTTTAACAGACCAGTTTAAAAGCATAGAAAAGAACTGACCATGACCAAATATTGGTATGGTTGAAAATGTGTGATGGTTTCACAGAGACTCAAAGTCATTCTAGTTAGAGACATGTTTGAGCTGTTCTGTTTTAAAATGATTTAGTAAGTCTTAGAGATTATAAATATAAATTATTACCAATTTATTCTCAAAAGAATAAGATACAGATATCCACTGATGTATATCATTACCGTAAGAACTATTTATAAAATAACCTAGAAAACCCAGTAGGCAGGTAATGCATTTTTCTATAACAGATACCCTGAGATTTCTTAAATCCTATTTATATAATTGTCAATACTAAGCAGGTTCTGCTGGGAGCAGATATTGAAGCAAGTGTCAGTGGTGTACCCTGTCCAGGCTCAAGGCTAACTTCTTCATCCCATTTTACTCTGCTCTGTGTTAAGTTTCTGAATCAACTTTATATCAGGCCCCAGAAAGTTAAGTGTGCTTTTGTCATAAGGCTATCTGGAGCACAAGGAATTAAAACAACTGAAACTAAAGGTAATACTACCTAAAGACAAAAAGAAAATCAGCTCATTTCTTTTCTCTTAGGGAACAGACAAATTCAACCCTAATACCTAAGCTTCAATATAATGGGAAAATAAGTTACCGACTTAAATACTCCCCCATCGGTCTTCAAATACCTTTTTCAATAAATGCAAAGTTTCCTAAATCAGGTTTTCCTAATTAACATCATTTAATTTTTTGTACTTCTAATTCTCCAAAAGTCATAAAATTAATATTATATAAAACTTTATTTTATAGAAATTTATATTCACTGCCTACCACAGTGAACTCAATTCAAAAGTTATGTGATACTGGTCATGATATTCTGATTGTCATTCTGAATATATTGACTTCTTGATCACACATTGCCTATAACATACGACTTCTTCCAGCTGAGCTATTTTCTTTATCTCTATTCCCTAGTGGATGTTAGAAAAATGAACTTAAGAGAAATAAATTTCTGTGATAGGTATTAGCCTGATTTTTTCATATCAAGATGACTTATACATAAATTTAATTATTATATACATTCTAAAGACTTCAAAACACACAAATGATTTTTTAGCTTTCCTGTAAAGAGTCAGAATATAAGTCTCCTTACACTAAAGTGAACATACATGACAAAAAATTATTTTCTGTGTCAAAAATATTTTCTATGTGAAGTATATTCAATAAAAAGAAAACTTACCACTTTAGTAAAAAGAATGATGGTCTTTTCCAGTCTATCTCTACATACATTATCTGTACCTATACTTCTACCTGTTAAAAACGTATTTCAAATATTAGTACAAGCTTACAGTACTCAGTAAGTTCACAACAGTAACGCTTTTACAAAAATGCCAGTTGCATTTGTACTTAATAAAAGACACAGTAATCATATCACACTGTATAAAATAAATTATTTACATATGATGTGAGCCTACTGCAAAACAGATAACAACTGCAGCAACAAATCATGAATCACATTTTCAGATTGTATCAGTCTTGTGACATATTCCCAAGCAACACAAAGCAATCAGCATCATATACACTATTATTTTTCCTAGGTCTTTTGTACATTCATGCTAATGTCCATCAGCCCATCAACTCCTTTGTTCTCTAATCCCGGTCTTCATGTTCAATTTTGAGATTTATCTCATTCTACTCTGACTCCCTTTTTGTAATTACCTACGTGACATGAGCTATCTTACACATCTTTGCATGAATAATACCCAGGGGAATGTCTGGCCACAGCCTCACCAATGTCTTAATAACAACATAAAATAACAATCCCTTAAATAAGCAGACTAAGATACCTTCACACAACAGAGTCCATATGTACATCCTGAGCAAAAGCATTTACAATAACATGGAAGAAAAAAGAATAATACACAGAGATAACCAAAAATATATGACATACACAAAAAAAGATAAACTCTGTGTAAGTCAGAGGATCACAAACGTAGCAGTTGAGTAAGAGATTTATAAAATGAAAGTATCATGTAAGGAAATTTACATCACAGTAAGATATAAAAAATAATAAAAATAAACTACAAAAAATCTAAACAATACTTGGCATACAATATACATTTAGGACACAATTATCATGGACATCCATCTGGAAAAGAATAGCAGCAATAGGAAATAGGAGAAAGAATGTTTTCTTAAAAGGTCCTCTCTGGTACCAGGACAATACTTACATACTTTCTCCAAATCTGCATGTGAAAGAAGCAGCTTTTAATGAGTAAAGAATCGTTCATAAAATTAATAACCGTTCATCAATCCAAGCTGTTAATAAAGAATAAAAATTCTACAGCAAAAACTAGTACTTACTGCATTCTAGAAACTGTTTTAGGCGTTCAAATATTCCATGTAGAAAACTCTAGAAAAGAATATATTTTTATATACATTTTAATGATACTAAAACATATTTAACATCATTTTAACATACAGCCAAAGAATAAATTAAAATTCAATATAGTAAAAAAGAAATTCATTATAATAAATCTACTACAAGGAAACAGTTCATCTCTGCAATATCTCATTTCAGTTACCTGATTCACTTTGTAATAAATACAGTATTTCATGAAGTATTCTGTTTCACTAAATAATCTATTGTTCTTACTATGTTTAATTCTGCTTCATGGGTCTTATATCCATTGACATGATTTTTTTCTGCACTAGAATGTTAAGCTCTTTGAGAGTCAGAACTTGCTTTGTTTATTGCTGTATCTCAAAATCCACAAACAACATTTGACAGTAATAAGTACTTAATAAATAAATGATGCCTATCATTTAAAATATAGCTTTTTAAATTTCAAGCACTAAAGCAGCCCTTAGAACATAAATACAAGAAATGCCAAGTACCAGCCATGCATAAATAATTCACACATATAAATATAAAAGGTGAGCAAAAAAGAAAAAATTTACTAATAATTTAAATACTGCAGTCTTCTACCAATATATTTGGGCATAAAAAACATTATTAGATGACACATGCTCTTTTGTAGTATAAACTACAAAACTGTGATTAAGACCACCCTAAGGATTAATTCTAGAAGGCCATATGCAATGACTTAGATCTGCAGTGTTCCCCAAAGGCCTCATGTATATGGAACAGTGGGCTGTTGAAAGATAGGGCCTGGATGGGGTAGACGCTTGCAGCTGAACATGGAGAAATTGTGTGTGTCAACTTGTTTAAACTAGGAGGCACCCAGGGCAGAACTTTCAGATATGTGTTGTTGATTTGTGGGTCAGGAAGTCAGAACGGGACACTCACTCTGGGTGTGTGGGCCCAACTGGCAGGTTGAAGTAAGTAAGAAGAAGAAACATTGCCATAGCTTCTTTCTGGGAAAGCTCAGGACTTTCTGGAGTCTCCAGACATTGGCCTGCTCCTGCTTGACTGGACTTCAGTCTGCAGTGGGGTGAACAGCAGTCCCGCCTCTGCCATCTGCTTTCACCATTGCCAGCTGCCCATAAATAGATGTGTGACATCTTCTGAAACTGTGAGCCAAATCAATCTTTCCTCCCTTAAACTGTGGACATCAGGTATTGAAAATAACTAAGACACCATGGTTCCTCTTTGTCCTGAGAAATATATTAATTCATCACTTATTCAGTTAAAGAATGGAAGCCATATCATCTGAACACTTAATAATCTGAGATCTTAGTAAGACAATCAGCTTCACCATCATCATTATAGTCTGGAATACTGTTCCCAGTTGAGACAGTATCCATCCTCTACCTAAACATTAGGAAAATGTTGACCTTGTCAATTTTCTCTCTGACCTGCAATTTCAGGCAGGAAATGAAAATTTTTGAATTCTCAATGATATCAAACAAAACCTGACAGAGTAAAAGGATGTTTCCAATCTTTTGCTATACCTTCTTGAAACTGAATGCAGTAATTGGGTCAGAAAGTGTAGGCCTATAAATCTAGCACTCTGGAAAGCTGAAGCAGGAGGATCACAAATTCAAGCCCAGAATGGGCAACTTAATGACTGCCAGACCCTATCACACATCAAAAATAAAAATGGGCTGGGAAGCCCTTGAGCGTGATCTCTAGTACCAAATAAATAAATAAATAAACAAATAGAAAATACAAGAAGAAAACTGAAAGCCAATAATTCACCTGGAAGACAATGATTAATTTCACTACTACACTATACTTTTGGTAATTCCATCCTTGCCATTTTAGTATTATTCCTGTCCTTATAAGTACAACTGAGAATTGACAAATAATAAAGATTATCAATAGCCTAAATTTCTAGAGTCACAAATAGCAAAAGATTTTAATATAGAAAAACAGTGACATTACTAAGACCCCATACATATCCTAAATTTACAACAATGGACTCATACAGTAACTATAAGATATACGGAGAGGTTAGAGGAATGGTTCAGCAGTTCAAGTCCTTGCCAACAAATGCGAAATACCTGAGTTCCATTCCCCAGCACCACATAAACTGAGCATGGTGGTGCACACCTGTAATCCCACCACTCACGAAGCAGAGACAGGAGGACTGCCCATGAGTCCAAGGCCAGCCTGGGCTCCACAATGAGTTCAGGACCAGCCTGGTCTGCAGAGCAAGACTCTGCCTCAAAAACAAACAAACAAAAAAAGAGAAAAGAAAATTTATTCCATTTTTTTAAAATAAGCTTATCAAAGAGGATCTCTCTCTCTCTCTCTTTCTCTCTCTCTCTCTCTCTCTTTCTGTCTGTCTGTCTCTCTCTGAAGATAGGGTCTCCATCTATAATCCAGGCTGGGCCTGAACTCACTATGTAGCTCAGGCTGGCCTCAAACTCAAGAGCAATCCTCCTGCCTCAGCCTCCCAAGTGCTAGGATTTCAGGCATGCACCATCATACCCAGATTACGTGGTGCTGGGGAATTTAAATCAGGGCCTTGTACTTGCTAGGCAAGAATTCTAACTGCTAAGATAATCCTCTAGCCCCAAGGGATCAGATTATATATGCTAAATCCCCAACCCATTTTTTTCATTTTTGATTTTGAGAAAGGGCCTTGCTAAGCCACTATATTCCCCAAACTAGGCTATAACTTGCCATACTCCTGCCTCAGCCTACCACAGTTCTAGGATTGCAGGCCTGTGCTACCAGGTGCAGCATTACCTAGGAATCTTAGCAAATAAATAAATAAATAAATAAAAAGTAGAAAATTACAAAAACTGAAATTTTTAAAGAATTCAAGAGTGTATCAGAAATGTACAGAATTATAGACAGCTCACCAATTTGTAGTCTAAATAAACTAAGTAAGTTACCTGTTACGCAAAAACAGAAAGCTTGATTTAAAACAATCATTAAATTGTAATTCACTAAACACTCTGTATTTGCCAAACTCATTTGTAAGTCATCATCTCCTTTAATCTTCACAACATGAATCACTAATCACTATTTCATGTCCATTTTATCAAAAAGGAATCTTAAACATTAGAAAAAAACCAACTTAGGGTTGAACTTCAAACAGTCTTGCTACTTGAGCCCAGAATCTTAATACAACCATATTTTCTTCTTAAAGTAAGTTGGTTTTTTTTAGGCTTTTATATTATTTGGAAAGTTGTCCTGAATGAATTTGTTAAAACCTTAATATCTTTCCATTCAATGTACCTTAAATGCTATAATAAAGCATTACATATAACTGAATAAAGGCTAACATAATTTCCCAGAAGACAGAGTCAAGAGAAAGATAACGTCCACATAATACTAACAGTATCCACTGAAAACCACTATTCCACCTTAGGGAACTGTAACTAAAACTAATTTGTTTTCACTGAAAAAGAAATGACAATCATAATTAACGTCTCAGTATCTTAGAATACTAAGTAATATCACATATACTGAGTTTTCTGATATACTTCCCTTATGGTACACATATTCATTTAACAAGTAACTACTGAACACTTACTATACAAAAAAGATTGTTCCAAGCACTTAAGTCAACTGCAAGTAAAAAACAACTGCTATCTTTCTAAAAATTTCTATTCTTTGGTGAGGAAATTGAGCAAGAACTGTGAAGTTGATTTCTAGAAAAAAAATGTTTGGCAATATGACAATTAAAATGTTTCTGTGTTTAAAACTGAGTTTGATATATCTTCTCTATATATCTTCCAGCAATTTGGTAATATGTATCAACATTACAAATGTTCATACAATTTAACCCAATATTTCTATTTCTATGGAAGTATTCAAATAATAGAATTTGAAAACTATATGACACAGGTACCTAAATATTCACTCTAGTACCTTTTATCAATAATTAAAAATTAAAAGCAACTTGTACATCCATTAATAGATGATAAGGCAAATAAATTAATCTATTATCCTTTTAAAAACATTTATAGTCCCTGACAATAACCAGATCAATATACCATATAATCATTAAAAAATAAATGTAAAAAGATAAGTGACATTAAAAAATTACCCGTAACAGATCAAGCATGTTTTAAAAAAATTTTTTAAAATAGGTAAGGAAACAGCATGTAAGTATGGTGCTGATACACAGAACTGGGGCAGAGAGACTACCTGGAGGGAAATATATAAAATGCTTTAAATGATGCATACAAACCTTGACAATGGCTCTGCATAGTAAAACTGTAAGTGATATTTTTATGTTTTGTTTCGTTTTTACTATTTTAAAAACTTCATTAAAAACAGACATGCAAAAATCTTATAAAACAGCTATCACACTATGATGACTGAATATTTTACTTTAATAATAAAATCACCATTTCAGTCAAAATTTTACCAACACATGCAATATATTAAATACTATTTTTTAAAGGTGACTTGGTGATGGTACAGGCTTCCTAACTCAAAAATCTAGGAAGCTAAGGCAGGAGAACTGCAAGCTCTAGTACAACCTGGGCAATGCAGTGACTCAGTGGGACCCTATCTCAAAACAAAAATAAAACGGACTAAAGAGAGAGTGTAGCTCAGTGTGAACTCACTGGTTTCACACTGAGAAAGGAGAGGAAAAGTGACTCTGGTTCAAATTTCTGTTTGGAAAAGCTCAGAGACTCACTTAGCCGTATTTTTCCCCCTCAATTTCTGTGCCACCCCAAGGAAAGCATTAGTAAGCAGCATTATAGCTGAACTGTATAAATTATAGGTCTAAGTATGAATTCAGTGTCATTTAGGGAAGAAAGAAATCAGCTATACAATTTTGCACTATAAGAAGTAAATGGCTATATACTAACAATGAACATGCATTACAACTTTGGGCTTAACAGGAAGGTCTTTCCTCTCCTGTATATTTAATTTTTATTTGTTTCAGTGCTGGAGATCAAATCCATGGCTTCGTGTATGCTAGGCAAGCACCCTATCACTAAGCTCTATCCCCAAACCTTTTATTTATTTTTCAAACTGCTTTCAGAGAATATGTATTGATGTTATGATCAAAGGGAAAAAAATCAGTTTTGAATACTTAAAAACAAGCAAGGACAAATACCAAGGATATAAAAGAACTATTAATAATATACAGGTGTTCAGTTAAATTTAAATTAACACTGTTAATGTTTCATGACATCTTGAAAAGCACATTGGGTCTATTTCTACTCCTTTACATAATAATTATTCTGGTATAATGAAAGAAAACCAGAAATCTAAAGTGCTCTATAACATAAACAAAATGTTAAAAAACTAGGTAATCAGTAAATAAAAACTTTAAAATGAATGAGAGAGAAAAAAGAATATGACCCCTAACATTCATTCACAAAAATACAACTGTTTCAAAGTTAGAAAAAATAAAGATTACTTCTTTTACTTACCATCACCTCCATATTCTTATGAGGTTCCACAAATCCATTAACAGTTAACTTACGCAGCACTGAAAAGTAAAAGCAAGCTTCTCTTAAATCTTATTCCTTTTTTTATTCTACTAAAATTACAATTATAATAAAGACTCTCATCACAAGCATAATAAAGCTGAAGGCTAATCTGAATTAATCTTCTCATTCAATAGATAAAGAAAGGTAACCCCTGGTCACTTGGGTGGTGAGTAGTGGGAAAGATGCAATAAAACCTCCTCTTCTGACCAAAAGCAGGACTGTTCTCACTCATCACAGCTATATGGAAAAAATTCAGTTTAACTTATGTAACTATCAGTACTTCCTACAAGCAGTAACTGAGTTAGGATATTTTACAAAGGTATTCTACAAAGGTTAAGATATTGCTAAAGACACTCATTCTGTTTATGCTATGTCACCATAAACACTAACTCTTAGGAAGAATAAAAAAAAATATTTTCAATCTTGGAATAAGCTACAGTGTTCAACTGTATGACATCTTATGCACAGTAACTCTGACAAAGTGGTATACACAAACAGACAAAAAGGACATGAGATTACAAATCAGAGCTAATAGGTTAAATCCTTGCTCCTGGGCTGAGAAAACAGGCAGAGTATCTGTCTACTGCGCCTAAATCCCCAGGTTATATCACAAAAAAAATAACTAAATAAAGTAAACATTAATAAATTCTTAGGATGAGGGCATACTTCAGTGGTTACTGTACTTCCCTAGCAAGGCCCTGGCTCGATTCTCCAGCAGAAAACCAGCTGTGGTTTACACCTATTTACAAATCCCAGCACTAGGGAGGCTGAGGCAGAAAGACTGCCATGTGTTAGAGGCCAGCATGGGCTACATAATGAGTTCAGGACCAGCCTGGACTAAGAGTAAAAGATAATCTCCAAAAAAATCTTGCTCCATTGTCTATAACTACATGCCTTAAAGCAATTTTTCTAGATCTCCCTCACTTTCCTCATCTCTAAAATGTGATTAATAAATCCTATTAACAAATTATCAACATTATGACAGCATAAAAGACAATATTTTAACTCACTTCTTTAAATGCTGCTGTCTGTATTACTAAAAAAAAAATCCTTTACTACTCAAGAGGTAAAATCTAAGAATGTGAATGTCTACAAGACCAGTGTGAAATCATTATTACATGCACCTAAGCAGTTATTATCTCATAATAGAAGAAAATAAGGTTCAACTCATGTTCCTTTTCTGGACATGCTCTTTCACAAAACAAGACTTTGCTCCATATTACCAAAGAGGATCCTTTTATTCCCCTCATTGCCTAATTAACCTGTACATGTCATTTAAGATTTTACCTGAAGCAGTACTCTCTCAGGACAGTTTTTTAACCATATTTTCAGTTATCATAATGTTACAAAATCTGTGTCACATATGTCATTTTCTAGGTATTTGTGTTGTCACTTTACGCCATGTTTGCCTGCCCTAATGCCAAGTACCTATAAGTTGTTTAACAAATTAGTGAATGCATGCATGTTTCATGAATAGTAAATGCATACAATGTAAAATCAAATAAAGACTACATGTAACAAAAATTCTTAATGGACACAGAGATGCACATTTATAATCTCAACGCTTTGAGTGAGAAAAGGAGATATAAAGTTCAAATATGCTCTGGTTGAGGCTGGAGGAAGGGCTCAGCGGTTAAAGCATTCGCCCAGCAAGCACTAAGTCAACTGCTAAGTACCCAAGTTCAATTCCCAAGCACCACCTAAGTCAGGTGTGGCTGCACACACCTGTAATCCCATCACTGAGGAGGCTGAGATAGGAGGATTGTTATGAGTCCAAGGCCAGCCTGGGCTCCACAGTGAGTTTGGGACCAGCCTGGGCTCCATAGTGAGTTTGGGACCAGCCTGGGCTGAAAAGGGTGACATGCATTCTCAAAAAAAAAAAAAAAAAAAAAAAAAAAAAAAAAAAAAAAAAAAAAAAAAAAAAAAAAAAAAAAAAAAAAAAAAAAAAAAAAAAAAAAAAAAAAAAAAAAGGTATGGTGTACTCAATTTAATGAAACGTGTCTCAAAAGAAAAACAAAAAGGGCAGGAGATGTTGCTCAATGTGAAGGCCCTTGGTTCAAACAAAAACGTGTGGGAGGGGTGGGGGTAAGTGGATTGAGAGAAGGAGAGAAAGGGGTAGAAAATACCAAAACATAACCAAGCCCAAGGTATGGTCATTGGAAGACATACTCTAAATAAAAGAGGTCAGGTCTTCACAGTACCACAGTTCTTAGTAGCCTAACTGATTTGCAACATTCAGCACAAAAGCATCAGGAACATAAAGCAAGGCAAACCAGGTACCTCTAAAACCTTTAATTCCCCCAAAAACAGATCTCACAGGCCCCCAAAAAAGACTTTACAGGAAAAGAATTCAAACCCAAACGATTAAACTGTTTGAAAAAAAATCAGTGAAGAAACATATAAATACATTCAAAAGATGTTTAGTGAGCTTAAAGAGGATTTCACTAAACAAACAATGGACTTAATAAAATGTTCAGTGAGCTAAAATAAAGCACAAGCAATCAGCTGATTAAAGAAGACAATTTAATATGTGAATGACCATTTTGGCAAAGAATCAGAAATTATGAATAGAAATCAAGTAGAAATTCAGAATATAAGAAATTCAATGGAAAGCATGGGTATCTAACTCAAACGCTGTGAGTAAAGGGTATCAGATCTTGAAGATAAAGATTTATATAGCAGACTATATACTCAGGTGGTACCATAAAAACAAGACTAGCAAATGACTCAAAAAGAACTAAACCTAGAATTTTAGGAATAGAAGAAAAAGCACAAAATTACAAAAACAAGTATAAAAAATTATTCACCAAAACCATTACAGAAAAATTTTCCAAATCTAATGAAAGAATTCAATATTGAAGAACATAAATGGTAGAGAACCCCAATTAGCCATGACTAAGAAGGAACCTCTTCATGACACATCAAAATCAAAAGTCCCGAAATTCAACACAAAGGAAGACCACTAAAAGAACCAAAAAAGGAAGTAACCTATAAAAACAAGCCCATCAGAACAACAAATTTCTTAACACAAATTTTAAAAGCTAGAAGAGGTTAAAGCAAAAATTCTAAAGCCTTAAAAAAAAAAAACTGTCAACCCAGACTACTATATTCTGCAAAATTATTGCTCAGTACAGATGAAAAAGTTAAAAACTTTCCATGATAAACAAATCCTAAAGAAATTCATGACCACTAACCCAGAATTGCAGAAAATAATTAAGGGTATGCTAGGGAGAGGAAAGGAAGACAATCAACAACAAACAACCCAAAGAAAAGAATAAATAAAATGGTGAAAGCAGTTAAACAAAAGTGGGGTGGAGGGAGGAAGCAAAGTGGAAAAATAACATAATGACAGAACTTAGTGAATACCTTACAATAGTAACTCAATCATCTTAACTTTCCAATCAAAAGACACAGACTGGCAGACTGGATCAAAAAACAATAATATGTCGCTTCCAGGAGACACACCTCACACCACACAGAAACACAAAACTGAAAATGAAAGAATAGAAAACAGTACTCCATGCACCTGGAGCCCGAATGCAAGCAAAAGTAGCAATATTATTTTCAGAAACAGCACAGGACAAGCTGAATTGATCAGAAGGACAAAGGTGGCAAATACTTATCAGTAAAGGGACATAAATCAACAAGAAGAGATAACACTAAAATCACATAAGCATCTAATGTTTGTATACTTATTTTCACAAAACAAAAACTATTAGACATAAAAGGTCATATAGGACCCAACACAAAAAAGCACCGCAAGGAGCTTCAATAACTCATTCTCACAAATAGGTCAACCAGGGTTAAAAAAAAAAAAAATCAGTAACGAAGTAGCAGACTTAAACCACCCTATGAAATGAATGGATATAACTACTATCTATGCAGTGTTTTAACCAACCACAGAATAAATGCTCTTCACTAGCACATGGAACCTTTTCTAAAATTGCTTATATCTTAGGCCATAGGCACACTTAAATTAAATACATAAGAACTGAAATAATCTACCATGTACAAGTGGAACATAACCAAATCAAACAAGAAATATCTAAAGAAACTAAAGAAATTATGCCAAAACATGGAGATCAAACATGACATTATGAACTAATACTTTACCGAAGAAATGAGAAAATAAACTAAGAAGCGTCTAAAATAAAAAGACATTGGAAGCAAAATATCTTAACCTAACACTACAATGAAGGCAGTTCTAAAAGGTAAATTTACAGCTATGAATTCATAGTAATACACAATGTTATTTCATCACATGTGAGTTTTATGCAGCAATTACATCATCTTTATTTAATTTTACAAGTTTCTCTCTTTTACCTACAATAACCAGGGTACCATAAGTAACTATTACTTGCTAAGTCACCATGAGCAGATATAATGTCTTATCATGTCAATTCAAATTCTATGCTTGGAAATTAACAGTAGAAGCTGTATCCCACCATAAGAATGAAGCCACACAAATAGTGAAAGTGTACAAAATGTGGCAGCATTATCTCTTTTTCTTTATTTAACGTTAGAAGTTTCTTGTTTCCTCTGGTTGAATTTGGAACTATAACGTGATTTACAGACAAACTCGGATATGTGAACCTTATACAATGTAAAACCTATGTTATATTCTTGATGATTCCATTCATTCCACTATCTACAAAGTTCACACTCAAAAACTGAGCAATCAAGTTACTAACCCCACATCCCCTCAAAAACCCTCTTATAATGTCTTAAGTAAGTTTATCAATAAGTTTTGGGGGATATTCAAAGCCTTCCTGAGCCACATGCATCCTGAAGCTAAAGGCTGGACACTCCTGCTTTACACAAAAGATCCACAAAACATCAACAGAAGACAATCAGAACTAATTTAAAAATTCAGAAAAATGTCAGAATATAAAATCAACACACAAAAAACAGGTACCTGTACAGCAATAAGGAAATTACTGAGACAGATAACAGAAAAACAATCCCACTCACAGTAGCTTCAAAGAACACTAAATGCCTAGGCAGAACCAACATTGTCAAAATGGCCATACTACTTAAACTGATACACAGATTTAATGCAATTTCAATCAAGATACCGAAAGTGTTTTTCACAGAACTAGAAAAAATGATCCAAAAATTCATATGGAATCACAAGAGGCCCAATAGCCAAAACAATTCAAAGCAACAAAACAAAAGCAGAAGGTATCACAGTATCAGTTATTAAATTATTTTACACAGCCACAGTGAGAAAAAAAAAACATGGTATTGGCATAAAACAAGACAGGCGGATCAATGAAAAGAATTGAGTATGCCCAAACTCCCCAAGTACCTTTGACAAAGGGGTCAAAAACGTACACTGGAGTAGGGCGGCGCTGGTAAAGCTGGCTAACCCCATGCAGAAGAATAAAATAGACCCACGACTTTCACCATAAACCAAAATCAAGTCAAAATGGATCAAACACTTAGAAATTAAAAAGGAAGCACTGAACTTGTTTGAAGAAAAAGTAGGCAAAACCCTTGACGACTAAGGCACAGGAAAGATCTTTCTCAATAAAACACCGATAGTATAAGAGATAACACCAAGAAATGACAAATGGAACTAATGGAAATTAAAAAGCTTCTACACAGCAAAGGAAACAACACATTGAACAGACCACCCTCGAAATGGGGAAAAAAAAGTCTTTGCCAGCTACTCCTCAGATAGAGGACTCTTACCAAGAATATACAAAGGATGAGAAAAAATTAGACTCTCCAAAAAATAAAGGACCCAATCAAAAAATAGGAATCTAATATGAATAAACAGTTCTCACAAGTCTGAAAGTTCAATAAATACATGAAAATATGTTCAACATCTTTAGCCATCAGAGAAATGCAAATTAAAAAAATGCTGAGGTTCCATCAAATGACAGCAAGAATGTCTGGTATTAAGAACTCAAAAGCCAACAATGCTGGCAAGGCTGTGGGGAAAAAGGAACCCTCCTATACTGCTGGTGGGACTGCAAACTGGCACAACCACTATGGAAAGCAGTATGGAGGTTCTTCAAAAAAACTGAAAATTGACATTCCACTTGACCAAGCTATACCACTTCTGTGTATTTTCCAAGAAGAGTTAAAGTCATCATTCAATAATGACAGATGAATACCCACATTTACAGAAGCACAATTTATAATAGCCAAAACCTGGAAGAAGCCAATACGCCCGACTACAGATGACTGGAGAAAGAAGGTGTGAAATATATACACAATGTAGTAATACTCTGCCATAAAGAATGACAAACTAGAGTCATTTGTAAGAAAATGGGTGTACTTTGAGACCATTATGCTCAGTGAGATAAATCAAACCAGAAAGTTACATATCACATGGTTTCTCTAATATGAGAAAACCAAGCCATAAAAAATGTAAGGAACATAGAAGAAGATAGACTTTGTGGAGAGGGAAAGGGAAATGTGGGGGAGTGAGTGGGTAGGAAGGGGAAAGGAATGCAATATGTAAACTTTAAAAATACATTAAATTTAAAAAATAAAGTCTTCACAGGTGAAAATAAACAAAAAAATACTAAATGCCAAAAAATTAACATAATCAAGGAAGACCTCTATAATGAGAAGCATAGTACTAAGACAACATTGAAAAGGACATTAGAAAATGGAAAGACATCCTCTGTTCCTGGATAGGCAGAAGCAATGCATAAGCAAAATGGCATACTACAAAAAAATATTATGCAAGTGTACAATAATTCCAATCAAATACCAAAAGCATTCTTCACAGAACTAGAAAAACAATCTTAAAATGTATATGGAACCAGAAAAGACCCAGCTACCCTCAAAGGAATAACATCTAGAAAATATAAAGAACTCAAAAAAATAGATCTTCCCAAAATAAAAAATCCAATCAACAAGTGGGTAATTAAAATGAACATACATTTTTCCAAAGAAGTACAAAACAGAGCGAACAAGTATATGAAAAATGTTCATTTTTGACTAGTAGAGAAATGCAAACCAAAACAACACTGACATTCCATTAAGATTCCAGTAAGAGTGGCTATTATAAAGACCCTGGCAAGGTATTTTGAATAAGAAACCTTTCTACATTATAGGGCAAATGTAATCTAGTACAACTACTCTAAAAATCATTATTTAGATTTATAAAAAACTAAACACAGAAATTTCATTTCACCCATACCTGTCAATGTATCTTTTAGAAAAAATTAAAAACAGCACATTACAGGGATACACGCAAACCCAAGTTTATAAAATCTCAACTCCTAACAGATAACTCTTGGAAGCAGCCTATAAGCCCACCTACAGATGAATGAATAAGGAAAATGAGGTGTACATATACATAATGGAGTACTACTTTAATATAAAGAAGGACAAATTTGAATCATTTGTAGAAAAATAGATGCATCCTGAGATTATAAGTCTAAGTAGAATAAATCAAACACAGAGGTTAGACATTACTTGGTTTTCTTTTATGAAAAACTCAAAATATAAAATAACTTAAGACCATAAAATAAATAGGAAATAGGGAGATAGATTTTGTGGAGATGGAAAAGAAATTTATGGATAGGGAGAAATAGGAGGGTGGAGAGTGTAGCTGAATAGAGATGATGAAGATGGAACATGAATATGCACCAACTCCCCAAGCTGAATGTCATTATTGTGTATCAAAAATAAACTTATAAAATTAGTAATTATGTGGGTCAGAGGGAGAAAAAACTCCTGAAGATTCCTTAACCAACCATTAAATAAATACATACTATCCACAGTTTTGCATATAACCTTGTATCAGTTTTCTAAATAAGCCTTCTTTAAGGCATTTAAAAATTTCATCCTTAAAGACAGTGACATCACCGTCTCTACTCCTTTGTACAATTACCTACATAGTGGATATAAAATGGTTCACACACTTGTTAACAGGTTAAGCAAAACATGCTGACAGAATGGGGCTGTACACTGACCGTTTACTACAAGTGACACCTAAGAAGAGTACCAAGAATGTATGATGGGATTCTAAAGTACAAAGGTGAGGGAGTACAATGAAAGAGTTTGTAACACTAAGAATGAAAAATGAGCTATCGCAAGAAAATCAGATTGCGTGTGATGAGGAAAAAAAAAGGAACATAAAAAAATTTAGCAACTCCAACAGGAAAGGGAATAAAAGGGTCTTAGCAACTGCAACAGGAAGGGAATAAAAAGAAAACCAAACAAGTGTGCTTAGGAGAGAAAAGAACCTTCATGAATAACACTCAGTTTGGGGAAGGTAAAGTCAAAATCATGTTACAGGCATAGCTATAGGAGAAGACAGAAACCCATCAAGCCCCTTCTAAAATGCAGATGTCCCTGAGTCACCCAAGTGGAAGAAGGAGCTTTTCAGAGGAAAGACTGCTCAGAGTTCAACCATGCTTCTCAGACTTTAGGACAGTTAGCCACACCATGCAAGTGCAGGGCCCCTAAATGAGAAAAGGAAGGCAGAAATAGAAAAAGGAGACATAGGAAATGCATACATTCAGAGTCAAGGCCACAATAATGTGAATTTAACTTCCCTACTTCAACCAACTGCCCATGCTTTCACAAGTTAAGGCAGAGCAGAACAGCTATTCTCACAAAAGAAAAATTGCAATCAGTACGCCTTTATCTTACAGAGAGAAATCAATCCTTTAATTTCCCAATGGAATCAAGTACAGAAAATCCATCCAGAGAAACTAACCATTCAGTAACTTTTTTGAAGCACATCATTTCAAAAATGAATATATCACGTTAAACAGTACCTTTTAAGGATAAGAGAGTTCGTTCTAGTGAATTAAGAACTGCAGCTTCATTGCCAGAAGAAACATGTTGTAGGAATGTATCTGTATGGTGATTCCACAGAGAGCAGGCAAAAGTATAAATCCCAGAAGCTAACTGCAAAGAAACAGCAACAAATTTGTTCACTACATACTGTAGATTTCAATAATAAACCAGAACTGCAAAGTAATACTTTGTGGCTTTATAATTAATCACACATTTTCACTAATATTTAAAATAACTAGAATATTTATGCCAATGCTTCAATTATTTTGAGCCACAAGGCAAAGTAGTAGTGTTTATAACTTCTGCTGCTACACACATACACAACTTAGCACTTTCTTGAAATAACACTTAGCCCAATGTTTGCATTGAAGTATGAGTTTCTATTTTTATTTTTCCCCCAATACCAGGTTGCAACCTAAGCTTAAAACAGTATTTTATGAACTACTACTAAGTGTGTCAAATAAACCAATATACTGCACTACACAAACGAGTAAAACCTTCTATTTTTCTAGGATTAGCAACATGGCTTTTGGGTATTTAGGTTTATCAACATGGCTATTGAGTACTTAGAGCCTAGAACACTCAGGATGTATCCATAACGTGTACTTATGTTCAAAAACCTAACTCTCACACTGAGAAAGCAGCAGGCTTCTGCCTTCCAGCATGAAGCAGAACCATTAGTATCTTCATTTTTGGCCAAATGTCTTAAGAACAATCCAGTTTTATTTAATGAACATTTACTTTAAATAAAAATTAAATGAATGTGTATTTAACAATCACTGGTATGCTTCAAAATACTTTTTCCTTATTCAATATTATGAACAGGTTAGACATCAGATACCAGACAAGGATACAATCGCGCTATATAATGCTTTCTATGAAAAAACAGTATTTCATTTCTACGGTTTCAATGTGGTAATTTTAATGGCGTACAGGCTTCAGGAAATAGCTTCCCCATGTCTTCCTGGTGACTACACATGCATCCACGAAGGACATGCACACAAAGGCACTCACTTGGCTATCGTTAGTCTTACAAAATATCTTGTAATCCTCTCAGAAGATAAGAATATGAAAACCTTTTAAGACTGTGACAAACCATTTTTTATTTGCTTCTTTATCTCCTTTTAGGCTGTGCTGAGACAGTTTTTCATCTCTTTGGATCCTAAAGAGAAAGATTTCTGCCCCATTCCTCTTAAAACAGTGCCATAGAATATGAAACTACTTTGCTACTTCGGCTAGAATTTGTTTCACAAAATGGGGCTTCCCACTGGTCACACTGAAGTTATCCACCCCCATCTTTTTAGTGTTATTCCTTCTGATGTGTAAAACAAGAATTATAGGAAGTTAAACCTTTGGCTAGTTTCTTTCCAAATTCAGTAACAAACTGCCTGAATCTAAAAGTGGCTTGTATATGTATTTTTACCAATTAAATCAGTCAGGGACCTAATTTCTATGTTTCATGGGTTAATAGGAACAATGATTACTAGTTATTAGACCATATTTGCATATTCCCAAGTACCCATGCAATATTTCAAAGAGCAGAATCAAATTTGGTCTAAAAGTGACATTTTCAATTACCAAACAAGATGGTAGATAACAGGAGTCCCATTCAACAGCTCCTCAAAGACTCATCCATAAAGTTGAGTCACGGTTAAAAAAAAAAAAAGAAAAAATTCTTGTTCAACTTAGCATGGAGACAGCTATAAGAAGTGAAGGGAAGCTATGGGAAGGTTGAGATGCATCAAGGTTTGAAAAATATGCTAGCCCGGAAGCTGTCCTAAGCCACATGGGAAGGGCTATGAGAAATAGGGAGCAACTGGCAGCTGCACACTGAATTAAGCCCAGGTCTCCAGAAAGAAGCCAAGTAGTGATGCAAACTGCAAATACACAGTGAGCTTCCCCTTCAAAGTCATCCCAGGAACTCAGAAGACCAGCTCAGGTGAAGCAGCTCTTGGCAGACACATTAAGAAATTATGTAGGCAGTCATTTAAAAGAGTCCAAGTCTGAAATGTTTTCGGTAGAAGTCACAGAGAGATCACACACCAGAGATTTTGGGGACACTCTTAACCAGTGCCTAACAAGGAAATGGCACAAGAGACAGTAATAGGGAGTGAAGAAAAGCTGCCTAACCCACTGAATGGTATAGACTGCAGTGAGCGCAAACTGCAGAGAGCAGAGAGCCCCACCCTCCAGAAAAAGAAAGACAGGAAAGACAGGAAAGACAGGACAGTTTTGCTGAGAGGACTGGAAGTAATCAAGACACCTTGGAGGACATCGGACTCTTAGATGTCCCTGGCTGCCTACTCCAGCACAGAACTTGGGGGTGGAAGGGGGGTTCAATTACTCTCACACACCTACACGTTCATAGAACTGTCTCAGGGTGGCCATTAGAGGGAAGTCCTTCAGAAACACACTACAACTGTGGGAAAGACAAGGCAACAGGAAACGTGCAGAAATGCCTTACTTCCCAAAGGCTGATATCATGGCCCAATGACGAGCGAAATTTACAGGAAAGAAAGTCAAAAAACAAGTAGCCCAAACAGTCAATCACTTCCAACAAGACATACTTTAACAAATATAAGAAATGACTAGAGAGCTTAAAGAGGAATTTACTAAAAGTTTACTGAGTTTATAGAAAACACAAAAAACTGACTGAGGTAAATACGGCAATGCAAGACACGAAAAAACATAGAGAAGGAGAAAATCTGGGAATACAGCTGAAAACTTTCATTTGAAAGCAAGAGAAGTCAGCTCAAACATTGTGAGGACACAATATAAGGATGTGAAGAAAAGGCTGACGAACTAAAATGTTGTAATCAGGGATGACTCCAAAACAAGAAGCAAGCAAGGCAGCTGGATACAACAGCTGCTGGATAACTTAGAGACACAATCTCAGAATTAGGGGTGTGAGAGAAATATCAAAGGTCTAAATAATTTATTCAGTGAAATCATGGTGAAAACTTTTTTACGAATAAAGGACAACAGTATTCATATACAAGAAGCTTATACAATACCAAATAACCTTGACTAGAAAAGAAACTTGCCACAACACATCATGATCAAAACTTCTGAAATTCAAAACAAAGAGAGACCAATAAAAACAGTAAGAGAAAAACAGACATTATTCTATGAAGGCAAGCCCACCCAAATAAATACCAATCTCTCAATGCAAACTTTAAAGGCCAACAGAGAATGAAATGTAATCTTTCGGGTTTTAAAGCAGTGTCAACTTGGGTTTTACACCCAGAAAAATTATCCCTGAAAATTGGTGAAGTAAAAATTCTTCACAACTAAGAAACCCGATAGAAATTTACAATCAGTAGACCAGCACAGCAGAAAGTACCCGAAGGAATATAAAGAGCAGCACCAAAGAATTCAGAGGAAAAGGGAATATAATCGCTTCTTAGCTTTTTGCTAAGATCAAGTATAGGAAAGGAAACACAGTAAGGAAAAATACAATAAAAACAAAAAAAAAAACAAAATGGTCAGGAAAAATGACAAGATTCAGTGAAAATCAATCATACAACAATTACTCTCAAGTCTCATGTTCCAAACTCACCAATCAAAAGACATAGACTGGCAAAGTGGATCAAAACAACAAAACCCAACCATTTGCTGTCTGCAAGATAATACAGCACCCACAAAAAGTACACCAACTGAAGGTAAAAGGTTGGAAACTAATACTACATGCTATCAAAGCCCAGAAACAAGCAAGAACAGCTGTATTATTCTCATACACAGCAGATTTCAAACCAACACAAACAAGAAAAAATTCAACTACATACTGATGAAAGAAACAATCCAACAGAAAGAGCTCTCAATCAGAAATATATAAGCATACAATGTAAGTGCCTCCAATGACAAAAGACAGAAACTACTGGACATAAAAGATTAAATAGACCCCAGTACAATCATATTAGGGGAAGTCAAGATCCCATTCCCGCAAATAGGTCAACCAGACAAAATCAAGAAAGAAATGACACAGCGAAATCACCACCTGGAACAAATGGACTTAAAACATACCTTACAGAGTATTCTATCCAATGTCGAAAGAAAATACCTTTTCCTCAGCAGTAAACAGGACTTTTTCCAAAAGAGACCATAATCTTAGATCATAAGATATAATTTAAAAATACAAAAGAGCTGAAATAATTTCCTGCATACATTCAGATCATAGTAGAATAGCACTAGAAATCAACAGCAAAATTAACTACAGAAACTACAAATATGTGCAGATTAAACGACACATGGAGAAAACTTTCTAAAGTCAAATGATGAAGGAAACACATCATACCAGAATCTATAGAACATAATGAAAGCAGTACTAAGAAGAAAATTTATAGCTACGAATGCATATATATATAAAAAAAGAACAATCTCAAATAAATAACCTATTGTTGTAGCTCAAAGTTTTAGAAAAACAAAAATCGAAAAGGAGCAGAAAGACATTGTAAGAATCAGAAGAGAAGATTAATGAAATTAGAACTATAAAAAACACAAAAGATTAATGAATATAAGAGATGCTTCTGAGAAAGAATAAAATAAACCTCTAGCCAGATTCGCCCAAAAAAACACATCAGTGTAATTAGAAATGAAAAGGTGAAATCACAACAGACACTGCTGAAATCCAGAGGACTATATGATACTATTATGAAAACTTATATTCCAATGAACTTGAGAAATTAGAAAAAAATGGATAAATTGTGACACATATACGAGATACCAAAATTGAATCAAAAACATATCAAGAACTCAAATAGCAATCAGTGCTGGCAAGGCTGTGAGGAAAAAGGAATTTTCCTGCACTGCTGGTGGAAATGGAAATTGGTACAACCACTATGAAAAGCAGTATGGAAGTCTCTCAAAAGATTGAAAATAAATATCCCCTTCAATCTAGCAGTACCTCTTCCGGGAATATTCCAAAAAGAGTTAAAAACAACACATAACAGAGATACATGTATATTCATGTTCATAGCAGCACAACTAACAATAGCAAAAACGTGGAAGACACCAAAATACCCATCAACAGACCAAAGGATACACAAATTGTGGTGTTTGTAAACAATGGAATACCATGCATCTACAAAGTCAGATAGGTTGGAGGCTTTTGTAGGCAAATGAAGGCAACTTGAGATCATCATGATAAGTGAAGTGAGTCAGAAGCAGAAAGTGAAATATCGAATGGCTTCTCTCATATGAGAAACCCAGATCACAATTATCTCACAGAACTTAATGTGGAAAATAATGGGAACTGGGGGGGTGGGGCAAGGGCCAAAAGGAGAGAGAGGAGGTCTTGTAACCTTGCCATGATATGTATGCACACAAAATGCTCAAGATCAATGTAAACTTTAAATTTTGCACTTATACATATCAATAAAATGGGAAAAAAATTTAAATCATATAAAAACCTGGGACAGACCAATAACCAGCAGTGACAAAGACAGTAAAAAAAGGTCTACCAAAAAATAAAAAAATAAAAAGACCCCAGGACTTGATAAATTCACCAAAGAATTTTATCAGAACTGGATGGAAGAGTTAGAGCATCAACGATCTTGAACTTTTCCATGAAACTGAAAGAGAAGGAACACTGACAAACTCACTACTGGAAGCTACTATCACCTTGATGTCAAAACCAGAGAAAGAAAAACATAGGGGCTGGAGAAATGGCACAGCACTTAAAGTGCCTGCCTTGCAAGCACAAGGCCTCAAGCTCAATTCCCCAGCACTACATAAACCGGGTATGGTGGCACCACACCTGTAATCCCAACACTCAGAAAGTTGAGGCAGGAGGACTGCCAGGAGGCCAAGGCTAGCCTGGGCTCCATAGTGAGTTCAGGACCAGCCTGAGCTACAGAGTGAGACCCTCTCTCAAGGGGAAAAAAAAAAAACCTATAAGCCAATTTCTTAATCAATATTATTATATAGTATATATAATGAATACAAATTATTTAAAGGGTCATACACCATGACCAAGTTGGTTTTATCCCAGGGATGCAAGAATGGTTCAACATATGTAAACCAATTAATGTACTACAACACATACACAAAAGAAATGACAAAATCACATCATCCTTTCAACAAATGCAGAAAAAGCCTTTGTGGTAAAATGCAACAACCCTTCCTGATAAAAAATCAGGTGAAAATAGGTATAGAAGATCTTACCTCAAACTGATAACAGCAATTATGGCAGTCCCACTGCCAACATCATACTAAATGAGGAAAAATTTAAGGCATCTCCTCTAAAATCATGAGTAAGACAAGGGTATGCATTCTCAACATCCCTGTGCATAGTGCTTGAAATCCTAATAAGAGCAATCAGGCAAGTGAATGGAATAAAAGGAGAGTGCATAGGCAAGTAAGAAGTCTAATTATCCTTTTTTTGCAAATGACATGAGACTTTACCCAGAGGACCCCAAAAATCCTACCACAAGACTTTTAGAACCAAAAATCAAATTCAACCAAGTTGCAGGATATAAAATCAATAGCATTCCTCTAAGCAACAATGAAAACACAGAGTTCAGAAACAAATCATCCCATTCACAGTAGCCATAAAGAAAATCAAACACCCAGGAATCAATCTAAGGAAAGCGAAATACCTCTATAGAGAAAACTACAGTATTCTGAAAAAAAAGATAAATCAAGGAGAATTTTACAAAATGAAAAGATACCCCTTGTTCCTGGATAGGCAGAATCAGTGTTAGCAAACGGCCATATTACCAAAACTGATATACAGGTTGAATGCAATTTCAATCAAAATATCAGAGCATTTTTTTAGAGAAACTAGAAAACACAATCCTAAGATTTATATGAACTAAGAAAAGACCCGGAATAGCCAAAACAATCCTAAGCAATAAAACAAAAGTAGGAAGCGTCACAGTATCAGACATCAAGTTATATTACAAAGCAATAGTAAGTAAAAATCACAAGGTACTGGCACAAAAACAGACAGGTGGATTAATGCAACAAAACTGAGGATGCAGAGACAACCCCAAGTACCTTCCGCAATCTGATCTCCATTCAAAGAGTCAAAAAATATATGCTGAAGAAAAGATAGCCTCTGGTTTTCTCCTTCTTCCTTCTTGTTCTTCTTGTTTTTCTTTCTTTTTTTGAGACAGTGTCTCACTTTGTATTGTAGCCCAGGATGGCCTTGGACTCATGACAGTCCTCTTGCCTCAGCCTCCCAAATGCTGGGATGACAGGTGTGTGGCACCCACGCCTGGCTTATGTGGCGCTGGGGAATTGAACTTAGATATTTAGGCGCTTGACTTCCACTGAGCCATTCCTCCAGCCCAAGATAGCCTCTTTTAACAAACAGTGCAGGGAAAACTGGTTAGCCACATGCAGTAGAATGAATCTAGACTCACAAATTTCACCATGCACCAAAATCAAATGAAAATACATCTAAGACCTAGATATTAATATGGAAACGCTGAACCTTTTGAAAGGAAAAATTAACAAAACCCTTCAACACATAGGTATAAACAAGGACTTTCGCAATAAAATATCTACTTCACATGAGATAACATCAAGAATCAACAAATGGAATTGTATCAAATTAAAAAGCTTCTTCATAGGAAATGAAACAATGAATGGAGTGAAGACAGAACCAACAGAATGGGGGAAAAATTGCCAGCTACTCCTCCAACAGAGAACTATTACCTGGAACACACAACAAAGGGAAAAAAAATAGATTCGCCTTCCAAAATAAAATATCTGATCAAGAAACAGACAACTAAAATGAGCAGAAATGTTCTCAGAAGAAGTCTGAATGGCCAATAAATACATGAAAAGATGTTCAGCATCTTCAGCCACCACAGAAATGCAAATCAAAACACCACTGAGGTTTCATCCAACTCCAGTAAGCATGATTGGTGTCAACAGTTCAAAAACAAATGCTGATGAGGCTGTGAGGAAAAAGGAACCCTTCTATATTACTGGTGGGACAATAAACTGCCCCATACTGTTTGGAATACAGTATGGAGATTCCTTAAAAAATGAGAAGATATCTCATCTGATCCAGTGATACCTTTTCTAGGTATCTTCCCAAAAGTTAAGTCATCCTACAAAAGTGATGCATATTCATGCTTACAGCAGCACAACTCATAACAGGTAAATCTTGGAAGGAGCGGATATATTCAATTAACAAATGAATGGATAAAGAAGACATGGTATATTTACAGAATGGAGTACTTTCCGCCATAAAGAAAGATACATTTGAGTCATCCGTAGAAAAATAGATGCACTTATGGAGACTATTATGCTAAGTGAAATGAATCACACAGAGATTAAATATCACATGGATTCTCTAACATGAGAAAAATGAAACCATAAGAGATGGAAAAAGACAGTGAAGAGGTAAGACTTTATGGAGAAGAAAGGGGATTTAGGGGGAACGAGGTAATGAATAGGGGGAAGAGAAGTAAAAATTACCAAGATTTGATATTGAAATACATCATTTTCTCTAGATAATTGTTATTTTGTATTGCAAACACATGCTAATAAAAGAATTAAAGAAAGGGACATTTCCTCTGAAGCAACAGTGTAAGAAGCGAACTTTCCACTTAATCAGAAGGGAAAGAGCTTTACCTAACAGAACACATAAACTTTTAACTTAGGTAAAACATATTTTTAGTAGTAAACAAGACCTTTCAGAAAATAAAAGGCCAAAATTTATCTAGATTTGAAAAACCCATTATTCTAATTTTTTCTCTTAATTTTTGTGACAGGGTCTCACTCTGGAGCCCAGGCTGGTTCTAAACTCACCATATAGCCAAGGCTGGCTCTGAACTCATGACAACCCTCCTGCCTCAACCTCCCAAGCACTGGAATTACAGACATGTGCCACCACACCAGCTTATGTGGTGCTGGAACAATCAAATTCAGGGTCTGCACTTACTACACAAACACTCTAACTGCTGTACTATTCTTCAAGCCACATTTTAATCCTTGTATTTCCTGTGTAATATATACTGTTCTATATATTTCAATGAATATAAATCACTAAAAATGTTATCAACCAGAAGAATGTGAAATACACAGAAAGATAGAGGCAAAAAGGGTGAAATTTCTATGCAAAAATATTTACTAAAATATAACTTATTACTATAACAAATATTTCAAACAAAAAACCTACATCCTTAGCTATAATTTTATATCTATTTTATTAGTCTTCATCTAATAAATACACAAAAGATTTCAAAGCCAAATTTCAAGACCACACATTACACTCCAACTTCACTGTCTCTTACTTACAATATAATGACATCCTGAATTATTTACAGCCATTCTTTGTATTTCCTCCCTTAACCTACTTGCTTCATATTAACTTCTACACACAGACTCTATTAAATCCACTCAAAAGAATTGTATTTATACAGAAACTTTTTGGAAAGGTGTTACACGAAATCACCTAAAGGCTTTTAAAAGGTATTTTTATAACAATGTATAGTTTAGTGGCACAGTGATTATCTAGCATGCTTGAGGCCTGGGGCTAACCCCCAGCACCAAATTAAACTAAGTTAAATTAAAATAAAACAAAACAATATAAAAATACTCAATTCCCAAATAGTGATGCTATATATGATAAATGATAATATTAACAACAAAATCACAATAGACATTTTATGGGTTTCTTCCCACTTTTTTTCTGAGATGAGATCTCACTCTGTAGTCCAGATTGGTCCTAAACTCACTATGTAGCCCAGGTTGGCCTCAAATTCATGGCTACATGGCTATGCTCCTGCCTCAGCCTCCCGCGTGCTGGATCTACACTACACCTGGCTCATGTAGTGCTGGGGAATCAAACTCAGGGTCTTGTGCTCACTTTGCAAATGCTCTAACAGCTGTGCTATTCCTCCAGCCCTGCCATTATTCATTCTTGTTCATTATTCTTAGTGCTTTACCTGTATCTATTTAATCTTCACAATCTAAAAAGTAGGTAGTTATTATTATTGCTCTTTCACATTAAGAAAACTGAGGTATAAAAAAGTTAAATAACTTGCTCAAGAACAAATAGCATACTTAGGATTTTAACATATAAGACACAGCTAACAGATATTCAATATTTTTCTCAGACACAAATGCACACACACACACACATATATATACACTGCATATATACACATAAATACCTATACTGTTTATGAAAGTAATATATTAATGTAATTAGGAACTGGTCACACATATTAGTCATAAAAGTCCTATAGCCTTTTATTCAATGTTTTAATAACCTCCACGCAAAACCCAGTGGAAAAAATTGTAATCATTCTCTAATTCCTCAATTGAAAATAATATCACACCTGAAAAAAAGCTGAACACATGTAACCTGGCATTGACAAAAATTCTGTCCTATTTCACCAACATATTTTCAAATTTTGCTAAATTTACTTCCAAAGTACTTTATAATAATGACAGCAAAGGGCTAGAGGAATAGCACAGCAGTCAGAGTGCTTGCCTAGCAAGAATACAGCTGAGTTCGATTCCCAAGCACCAAGTAAGCCATGTGTGGTGGCAGATGCCTGTAATCCCAGTACTCAGAAAGGTGAGGCAGGAAGATTTCAGTGAGTTCAAGGACAGCCTGGGCTACATAGTGAGTTCAGGACCAGCATGGGCTACAGAGCAAGACCTTGTCTCAAAAAACAAATAACACAATAATAATGGTAACAAAAGGACAAAATTATTTCAATCATTTTTCAGAAATTACTGTTTCAGAAGACTATTGCTTTATAGAATTCTAACAACTCCATAAACCGTGTAAATTATAGCATACACACTAAACATGAAACTCTTCCCACTCAATCCCAAAACCAAAAAAAAAAAAAAAAATTAAAAAAACTCTGAATGTCATATAAAATTATTACCACAATGTTAAAAGAACATTTCATCACTAAGGAATCAAAATCACTAAAATAAAGTTCCATTTTGTTCCATATACTCATCTTTGTATTTGATTCTAAAAATGTGAGAAAGTTTAATAATTCAGATAGTCAAAAGTTCTACTTCGTTCTTCCTCAAGTGCATTTTATTTGCTCAAAATCTTTCCCTACTTCTTGAAAAAAGTAAAATGATACAGTAAGAAATTATAGTTATTAACAGCTAACTTAGATATTGATCTTAATGACTTTTTTCTGGCCCTGAAAATACTCAGTATGAAAGTAATATATTAAGTGAGTAATATAGATATGAAATAAATAGCATGGTTGACAAACAAATGCTTCTGAATGAAGGCATATAGCATTTGAAACAAAGAAATATTTAAAGAAAATTTTGTAAAAATTAGTAGTTTCATATTACAGTTCTGGAGTCAAGTATCTAGGGAAGAACAATAGGCAGCTATTAAAGCTCCAGTGAAAGATTTTTTTTTTTTTGGTCTAGACTATCAAGGACCTCTTCCACAAAGAGGGACAATTAAAAAGACAAGGCAAAAAAATAATAATAAAGCAAAATGATGAGGCAATAGCAGTGACCTATTGCATAGCGTCTCCCAAACCAAACTTTAGTTGGGTTCTTCAAGACTCCCTTCCTAAATGGGCTTAAAACTGCTGGATTCACCTGTCTGTGTGTCACCTAGCTTTAGCAAGAATATTACTAAAGTGTATGACAAGAATCCCCCCATGATAATGACATCTCATCACTCCATACCAGATTCCACACTACCATAACCCCCAGAAGAAGTAAGATCACTATGCACTGCCTTCAGCAAGAACTTAGGTTAGCCAGCTGCCTAATGTTCTTCCCTAGGTACTTCACTCCAGAACTGTAATATGAAACCGAATATTAATTTTCACAAAGTTTTCTTTATAATTCTCTTACCTCTAATGTTTCCTCTAGTAACTTCCCATCCACTACCACCTCCAACACCTCACCCTCTTGCCTTTTGGCTGTAAATTCTCACCTGTCCTAGCATTCAGAGTTTGTGCTTATTCTTCCCGAATACAAAACTTTACTGCAGCAGAACCCTCTGCATAAAGTCTACCTTACCATTTATCAAACAAATGTTTGATTTTTTCTCTTTAACACCTTTAACCCAATTGTAAAACTAGAAAACAGACAAGAAACCACTGAAATTTAAAAAAAAAAATTGTCAACTATCATATATCTACAAGCAATGCTTATCCAACTATCTGCTCCACAAAACATCAGCTGATGTATACTTACAGAAAGCTAAAATGGAAAAGACCAAGTCTCCTGGCCAGTTACTTAGACCTGTTATCCCAGATTTCTGAGAGGCTTAAGCAAGAAGATCTCAGATCTAAAACTCAAGCCCAGCCTGGGCAACTTAGGAAAACCCTGTCTCAAAACAAAAAATAAAAAATGGGCTAGGGTTGGGCCTCAGTATTCAATGGTACTCATTCACCAGTACCACCCCCCTACACACACACCCCTCTACACACCTATACACCCAAATATACACACCCACACACACCAACACCCACATACACATTATGAAGCAAGTAAAAGGAATAAAGACATTTTTCTATATTTTCATCTAAAAATGTGTAGGGAGAAAAGAATATTCAGTGAGGTAATATTCAAGTGTCATTTTGAAAAACTTTAGGTATTGTGGCTCATAAAAACCTCAAACACCTATTTCTAAACCAGATGAAACAGTGCCACCCACTGACCACTTAGTAACTCTGACTAAGAAGCATACAAACTTTGACTTTTTTGCATTCTCATTTCTTTTAGCCATTGCAAACATTCTTAAATATTTTAGCCTAGAAACCACTGCTCTCAAAAACATTCTTTTTTGTAAAGTTAGCACCAAAGAACAGTTTCAAATCATGTCATGCATCATTAATACAAACACAACAAATGAAGAAGCCAAATCCAACTTTAGACTGAACATGATCAGAAGACACACAATCAACAAGTAGAAATGGGACACTCTCCTAAGACAGTGGACTTAGTTTCGTCAAGTCAATATCATAAAGGAAAAAAATTTAAGTTTGAGAGATACAATCATATGCAATACTGATATCTTATTCATTTTCCTAACTCAAAACTACTCCTAAAACCTGTATTGAAGAGAGCTGGAGGAATGGCACAGCAGTTAAAGCACTTGCAAAATCAAGGCCCTGGGTTCAATTCCCAAGCACCACATAAAAAGCCAGGCATGATGCTGCACACCTGTAATCCCAGCACTTGGGAGGCTGAGGCAGGAGAACTTTAGTGAGCCCAAGGCCTGCCTGGGCTATATAGTGAGCTAATGACCAGCCTGGGCTACAGAGTGAAACCCTGTCTCAAAAAAAAAAAAAAAAAAAAAAAAAAAAAAAAAAAAAAAAAAAAAAAAAAAAAAAAAAAAATACTGAAGGGCAGCACAGAGAACTGATTAAATAATATTTAAGTCACTGTTTTTCCTTGTCTTACATGTGGGTAAAGTTAAATGATTTAAAAAAAAAAAAAAAAGAAGAAGCCTGCCTTAGGACTTGCAGAGTAGCACAACAGTTAAAGTACTTGCCTGGCAAAGCTCTGGGTTAGATTTCCCAGACCACAAGCCAAGTGTAATGGCCGGTACCTTTAATTCCAGCACTTGATAAACTGAAGTAGGAAGATTACCAAGTGTTCAAGGCCAGCCTGGAATATACAGTAAGACACTCTCTCTCTCTCTCTCTCTCTCTCTCTCTCTCTCTCAAGAAAAAAACCTCAAATTTCTATATAAATGCACTGCACAAATGGCAGCAGTCACTCACTGACAGATGTATTCTAAAAAAAAAAAAAACATAGAATTGGAAGATCAGAAAAGCATTTGCCTAGGAAACACAAGGCCCTGAGTCAGACTCCCCAGCACCACATAAACCAGGCGTAGTGGCACACACCTGTAATCCCAGCACTCGGGAGGCTGAGTTAGGAGGATTGTTGTGAGTTCAAGGCCAGCCTGGGTTGCACAGTTAAGTTCAGGACCAGCCTGGACTATAGAGTGAGACCCTGTCTCAAAAAATAAAAGAAAGAAGCCAATATAAAATTTGGCAGAGCAAGCAACAAGATCTGGAATGAACAAGAGACATGGTAATGGCGATTAAAATCCACAAAAGTGAAAACAATATCTAATTAACCTATGTGATGACTTGGTGATAAACATAAATTTATCTCTTAAATTTTACTACATTATAAATAACTTAAACCTCAGGTGGTACCTCAGCATTCTCACATTGAACACTTTAACCATTTGGAAATTCTCCCCTTGAAGACTACATCATAAACTTTTAATTTATAAGGAGTAAGCCCAAAAAATTTCTCCTATGAGACTGAATGATTACACTAACCTATCTTCCTCAAGTAGCCATGTGGTTCTGGTTTGTGAGCCAGTTTAATTTTGACTATTACCCTGACTAGATTAAGAGAGTACTGAAGAGGTGATTAGACTGTGAGCTCATTAACTTCATCAACAAGTTAAAACATTTTGGGTTCATTACCTGAATGGGCTATTAGATTAGGCCCAATAGGAGAAAATGGATCACAGGGGGTATTTCAGGTAACTGATCCCTTTCTGGCTCTTTCCAAACTGCTCTGCTTCAGTCCTACCATGACTGTGGCAGGTCTCTCCTACCACATTCTTCAGGTCTGCCATCAGGTCTCTGCTCTGGAGTCAGCCAACCACAGACTAAAAAAGTCTCAGAAATCTAACATCTCCTCCCATAGGTTCTGGGTAACAGGTGTTGTATCCCAGCAACAGAAAGATGAAAAAATATACTTTGCTTGTTTGTCTGTTTGTTTAAGAAACATAATGACTTATCAGGAAGATCATTTGGAAGAAACTGAACTTGACTTTACCTTGCCACCAAGTATTCTTTTGTCCTTGTCATCCAAATAATGTATATGTTGTTTTGTTGGACCATTAGTACTCATGAACCATTCAACTCTTAAATTTTGCTAAGTTT
Organism: Ctenodactylus gundi; assembly: GCA_004027205.1. NCBI lineage: Eukaryota > Metazoa > Chordata > Mammalia > Rodentia > Ctenodactylidae > Ctenodactylus > Ctenodactylus gundi. Next base: position 114,750 of record PVKB01001276.1, on the reverse strand, counting down.
TAGCACTGACCATAATAACAACACAGTGTGACTTTGTCTTATTTGCTACAGGCTTTTAGTAGTTTCCTCAAAGTTGGAATGACATGTTAGGATTTGCTCAAGCAAAGAGGAAAAGAAGCTTTTTCCTAACACACCCTTCTGCCATCAGTTCTCTCTCTGCTCTAGAGTCAGCCAACCATAGACTAAAAACGGCTCAGAAATCAAGCATCTCCTCACACAGGTTCTGGGTAACAGGTATTCAAGGTGTGATAACACCTTGAAAGCCAGTAAATACAGGCCAAGGATATATGTGGGGATAAGGTGAGACTCAACATAGGTGAAGGATCTATAGAGGCTAGTTTTGAACTCTTTACACTCAAAGCATCCTGAGTAGCTAAGACTACAGGCACATGCTACTGTACCTAGCTATCTCCAAAATGTAATGACATGTACACAGATCAACCTAGATGAACATTATACATTCACAAAATCAAACCACCTTAGAAGTAAAAGTAAATTTTAAAGAATCATAAATCAGGGGAGGGGGAGAGGATCGAAAAGAGAGAAGGGAAGGATTTGTAACTTTGCCATGATATGTATGTGCACAAAATACTCAACATCAATGTAAACTTTACGTTTTGCATTTACACATATCAATAAAATGGGGGGGAATAAAAAAATAAAGAATCACAAATCTTTTACTCAAAATTCAGAATATATATAAAAAAATTTTTCCTTGGAAAACAAGTCTTCTTGTAGATATTAATCCATACTTCTAAAAATGAATGGTATGTACTGTTTTCAAAAATCTTTCATCTTCTTGGGTTGAGATTACTTCATTTACCACAGCACATAACTGTGTGAATTAAACATGTTTGTGAGATACTGTTTATATTAATACTTGTATTAGGACTACTATCATTATCTTACATGTTTAATGGAAGTCAGTATTACATTTCTAATACTCAGGAAAAAAAATCTCAAACTTTATATGGACCCACAATAGACTCAGAATAGCCAAAGAAATCTTGGGAAACAAAAGCGAAGCAAGAGGCTGGAAACTTCCCAAATTTCAAGCTACACTACAAGGCAACACTGATAAAAAAAACTGCATGGCATTGGCAAAAAAGAACCCAACACCTAGATCAATAAAAGAGAATTCAGGACACAGAAACAACCACAGGCACCTTCCACCATTTTATCTTTGACAAAGGGGCCAAAAATATACCCAAGGGAAAGGACAACATCTTTAACAAATGGTGCTAGCAAAACTGGCAAGGCACATGTGGAAACATCAATCTAGATCTATATTCCTCACTTTGTACTAAATTCAAAACAAAATGAATCAAAGACCTTGATTTTAAACAGAATCACTGAATTTGCTAGACGATAAAAAGGTAAAACTCTTGGAGCTGGGGGCATACTCAGCAGTTAGAAGGCTTGCCTAGCAAGCACAAGGCCCTGGGTTCGAGTCCCCAGCACCACATAAAGTGGGTGTATTGGTACACACCTATAATCCCAGCACTGAAGGCTGAGGCAGGAGAACTGCCATGAGTTTGAGGCCAGTCTGGGTTACAAAGCAAGACTCTTTCTCAAAACAACAAACCACTTAAAGACATAGATACAGGCAAGGAGTTTCTGAACAAGACCTCAACTGTACAACAAAAACATCAAGAATTAACAACTGGGATTATGTCAATTATAAAACTATAGCATAGCACAGCAAACAAGTGACAAAGTGAAAAGGCAACATACATAATCAGAAAAAAATTTGCCAACTACTCCTCAAAGGACTAGTACCCAGAATATATAAAGAACTAAAATAATTATGCCCTAAAATAAAAGATCCAATATAAAATATTGGCAAATGAAATGAGGAGGCATTTCTCTGAAGTATAAATGCCAGTAAGTATATAAGAAATAAAATTTTCAGGGTCTGCGACCAGTAGAGAAATGCACACTAAAACACCTGAGATTCTATCCTTTGTAGTGAATGATGAAGGAATATAAAAATGGTTGGGCTATGAAAAGCAGCAAACAGCATTTCAAGTGCACCCTAGACTACTTTGCCACAGCAAATGGCTCAACTCTGAGCTTGTATTTCTTATGTTGGAAACTAACTTGGTATTTGAAGACCATCCTGGCACTACAAAAAAAACACATTAATAGGAAGATTTTCTACACCTCAGATTACCAAAATACTATGAGCTATTTTAAGCAAAATCAGTCTTTATAATAGAATCTTCCCACACATGCTACCTTCAGCTAAGCTATAATCTTCGGGGTGAGGGGGGACAGAGTAGAGTTTGTTTTGGTTTTTTTTTTTTTTTTTTTGAGGTAGGCTCTTACTATACTTCAGGCTAGCTTTAAACTCAATATGCAGCCCTAGCTATTTTTGGACTTGCAATTCTCCTGCATCAGCTTCCCATGTGCTAAGATCACAAGCATGTGCCATCACGAACTGCAAAACTACACATCTTATAACTATACCTCAATCCCATTACACAATATCCATTTCCAAACTCTCATTATAATCTACATTTCCAGGTTCAACTGCTACATTCCAAGATGAAAGTGCTAATTTGAAATTTTTCACATATTATCAGGTCTGTATAATCTCAACAAACACCTGGTATTTTAAAAGGTTTTCCCTATGGTACTCTTTCACTGTTTTGTTGTTGTTTTCTTTGGCAGTGGTGGGAATAAAACTCAAAGACTTGCACAGCTAGGCTGTCTTTTACCCCTGAGCTATATCCACAGCTTGTTTATTCAAAAATCAAACAGGCACTGCACGCCAACCATCAAGTGTCCTTTTCCAGAGTAGTAAGTAGACTATAGCAAAAATAATTACAGCAAGAAGACCTGAAAAAAGTCAACAATTCTAATTTAGAATACCAAACAGTCCACTGGAAAAAAGAACGAGGATCTAGGCACAATTATACTTCATTCTGCCTGAAAAAGAACTAGAATCACTACAAGTAAACTACACGTAAACAAGCAGTCCAGAATAAGACCACTGAATGGATAATTTTTTTAAATTGCCTAGGCAAAATACGATTATAACTGAAAGCCAAATCAACATGTTAGAAGAATGTACCTTAAAAAGCCAAAATAATAATTCAGATTTCTAAGCCAGACCTGCTAGTGCAGGCCTGTAATCCCAGCACCATGCGAAGCTGAGTCAGGAGAATCACAATTCAAGCCCTGCCTGGGCAATTTCATGACTTGGTGAGACCCTGACCAAAAATCAAAAATAAAAAATGGGCTGGAGATATGATTAAGTACAAAGAGCTTTATCCATGGATAGATACATCAAATAAACCAAATCCAGCAAAATGTTAGTAATTACTGAAACATGCAAAAATAATTTATGAAAGTTAAAAATTTTTCTGAAGTAACTAAGTATGCCACTATATTTATTGCTTTATATGTAATGTACTTTTGTGATACAGACTTAAGTTCATTTAACGTAGCAATTCACTTATTCAAAGATGTAAATTTATCCTAAGAAAACAGATTGATGTAATGATAACATGAATGTCTTTTGAATGCATATTTACCATTCAGTACTCAGCTAAGGCATTTGAAATTTAACTTTTCTCTTTTTCTTTCTCATATTTTCTAGCATTACAAATTTCATTGTTAGAGTTCTTTTCTTATGTGGAAAATAGGTTATACAGAGCTTACCTCAAACTGATAAAGTCATTTATAACAAGCAAAGATCATGCAAAACGGAGAAAAAGTAAAAACATTTCTTCCAAATTCAGGAACAAAAAGGTGTCCATTCTAGTCAATCCTATCCAACACATTAGCAATCAGGCATGAAAGTAAAAGAGATCCTTACAGGAAAAGAAGTCAAATAATCTTTACTTTCTAATGACATGAACTTTTACATAGAACACTCCAAAAACCACCAGAAGGCTCCTAGGAGGAGGGAACAAATTCAGCAATGAGGCAGGATATAAAATCAATACACAAAAATTAATAGTATTCCTTCCTGTACATGTACAGAGAGCCACAATGAACTCACTGAGAAAGAAATAAGGTAAATACCATTCAAAGTAATGTCAAGGTGCTGGAGGAATGATACTGCAATTAAAGCATTTGCCTTCCAAGTGCAAAGCCCTGGGTTCGATTAACCAACATCACGTAAGTTGAGTGTGGCGATGCGCGCCTATAATGGAGGCTAAGACAGGAGGATTGCCACAGGTGCAAGGCTTTATAGTGAGTTCAGGATCAGATGGGGCTACAGGGCAAAACCCTGTCTCAAAAAAAAAAAAAAAAAAAAAAAGAAAGAAAGAAAAGAAAAAAAAATACACACAGTAGCTTCAAAAATTTTTAAGTATTTAGGAATTAATCTAATCATAAAAGTGAAAGATCCTGCAATGGTTATGTCAACCTGAGGCAGTCAGGAACCACACCTAGATTAGGCAGTTAGAAACCAGCCTGGATGAGAATCTGAGTGATTTGTGGACCATCAATTGAGAGAAGAATACACACCCAGATGTGGGAGGCCCAACTGGGAACTTGAACTGTATAAAAGGAATAAAAAAAAAAGAACTGTTACAGCTTCTTCCTCTGGGAAAGCTCTTGCCTTTGCAATTGTCTACAGACACTGACTCGTTACACATCGCAGATCTTCATCACAGACTCACTCCAGTCTCATGTAGACTCACGCCTGTCTGCCCATGGCTGATCTTCAGTTGCTGACATTCAGTCCCTGGTCTTCACCATTGCTGTAACAACCAAGATCCGCAGCAGACTCATGCAGTCCTGGACGGGTGTTCTACTTCATGAGTAAGCAGCCTCTGGACCCTTCAGATGCACATGCAGGCCACCATCTTGGACCGTCTCTGTCCTCAGACTTGTAAGCCTTCCAAATTGATCCTTTTTGTTATAATTTCTGTCAATTCTGCATTTTGTAAGAACCAAAACTAATACAGACCCTTTTAACAAAAACTAGAGTGCTCCAAAGGTAACCATACAAAGAAAAAAAATACTAACAATATAAAATACAAATGTTTGAATAACTGTTGAAATTGCCATAGTACTTAAAACCTGATTAAACTATCATATTATTTAAGTGAAAATAAGGCTTTGAGAAAAATTATGCAAGCATTAAATTCAATGTATAGTGTGTCTCTCCTTAAATTGCAATGATTGGAAAAATTAACATTAGCCACTTTATACAGTGCTCAAAAAAAAAGAGAGCGAGAGGAAAAAAGAACTTAAAGAGGACATTAGAAAATGGACAATATCACCCAGGTTCCTGGGAAGGTAAAAAACAATATTGTCAAAATGGCCATAGTAGCAAAATGACATACAGATTTCATACAATTCCAATCCTAATACCAAAAGCAGTCTTCACAGTACTAGGAAAAACAATACTAAAATATATAGGGAACCAGAAGAGACCACAATAGCCAAAACAATCCTGAGAAACAAGAGCAAAGCATTATAAACCTAGATTTCAAGTGACATTACAAAACAGCAGTGATTAAAAAAACAATTACATGGTGCTAGCATAAAAACAGAGAGACAGATCAATGTAACAGAACTGAGGATGTAAAAATAATTCCAAGCACCTCAGCCATCTGATCTTTGATCAATGAACCAAGAACATACACTGGAGAAAAGAAATCTCTAACAAATGGTGCTAAAAAAGCTGGCTATCTACAATGCAGAAGAACAAATCTACACCCATATATTTCACTCTGTACTAGAAGCAAACTGAAATGTATCATAGACCTAGATAATAAAACAGAAATCCTGACTCTACTAGAAAATAAGATAGGCAAAACCTCTAAATACATAGACATAAGCAAGAACTTTCTGAACACTACTGAACAGGAAATAACATCAAGTATCAACAAACGGAATTATATCAAATGAAAAGCTCTGCATAGCAAAGGAAACAACCAAGATAGTAAAGATAATACAAAATGGGAAATGATTTCTGCCATTGGGATGGTATTATTTTCCTGATTTCTTTCTCAATGAATTCACTGTTGCTGTACAAAAATATTATTTTTTGTGTTATGATTTTGTGTCCCGTCACATTACTGACTTTGTTCACTACATCTACGATTTTTATGGGAATTTTTGGGGACATCTACGTAAAGGATCATGTCATCTGAAAGTAAGAACAGTTTGACTTCCTTTATTTCATTTTCTTGCCTAACTGCTGACTGCTAATGTGGTGAGTATATATTTATATACAGTACTATACTGAAAGAGAGGGGACTAGAGGAATGGCTCAGTGGTTAAATAAGTGCTAAGTACCTAAGTTGATTACCCAGCACTACATAAAGCTGGGCATAGTGGCACACACCTGTCATCTCAGCACTTGGGAGGCTCAGGTAGGTGGACTGTCCTGCGTCCAAGGGCAGGCTGAGCTACACCAGTGAGTTCCCGACCAGCCTGGGCTACTGAGCAAGACCGTGTGTCAAGAAGAAGAAAGAAGAAGAAAGAAGAAAGAAGAAGAAGACAACGACAATGATAACGATGACAACGAAATAATAGAGGACTAATATCCAAATATTATAAAGATCTTCTTTTAAAAAATCAGACCACCTAAAATAAAGAGATCCAATCAAAAAAAAAAAAGGAGGGCAACTGAAGTGAACACACACTTCTCAAAAGAAGTACAAAAAGACTCATAGGTTTATGAAAAAAATTTTCACCTTCTTTTGATCTGCAGATAAATGCAGATCAAAACGAGATGGCATCTACTACAGTAAGGCTATCACCAAAAGCTCAAAAAACAAGCACTGGCAAGGTTGTGGTGAAAAATGAAACCCTCTACATTGCTAAGAAAACATAAACTAGTACAACCACTCTAGAAACCAGTATGGAGATTCCCCCCAAAAAACTAAAAATAAACTCTATTTGACCTATCTCTTCTGAGCATCTTATTCCAAAAACTCAAAACCAGTATACAACAGTAATATATGCATAACCATGTCCACAGTGGCACAACTCATAATGGCTAAATCCTAGAAGTAGCCAATATGTCCATCAATAAACGAATGGATAAAGAAAACATGTTATACATGTATGCCTTAAGGTTGTTTAAAGCTGTTACAAGGGGATTATGGCACTAGTTAAGCAGCAAGTGGCAATACATTCCACCACAGATGTACTCTTATCTTATAGGTTTTAAACCATAAGAAAAAAACTGGGTGCTTCAAAGCAAAGGATAAGAGAAGGGAACATGACATATGTGTCACAGATCAATCAAAGACTTTGCCTACTCATTTTTAAAATACTATTTTCAGGTCCTCTGCTTACCAAATGAGGCCCAATTTTACTCAAATGTTTTGAGAACTGTGTTAAATTAAAAAAATGAAAGCAAAAAAGAAAATGTCAGAAGATAAATTAAGTCATTTATAGAAAGATGAATATACTACCAGAGCATAATCCTTTGTGAAATAAAAAAGCACACAACTAGTGTACCTCTGCTTTTACATAGTGTTGTGGTTAGGATCTGGAGTGTCCCCCAAAAGTCTCATGTATTTTAACGGAACTATGTGATGTTGATGGATTGGGGTCTGGTCTGGAGGGGTGGACTGCAGTTAAGTTAGGATTAAGGGTGTGTAGTGGCCACACCTGGATGCAGGAAGGACTGGTTACTGGGCGGAGACCTGAAAGGATACATAAGCTGCACCTGCCTTCCTGGAGGACTGGGACCAGTCTCAACTAGCCTCAGCTTGTCTTCCTGTTTGTCCGGGGAAGCTGCCTCCATGTCTCTCTCTGCCATGTACTTCGATTGTTGCCGGCTACGCCTGAATGGACAGTGACCTTCGAGACTGTGAGCTAAAATAAACCTTTCCTTTCCTGAGTTTGTGGGTGTTGGGTATTGAGTCACAGCAACGAAAAAGTAACTAAGACACACAGAAACCCAAAATATAAATAATTTACAGAGCAAAATAAAAGACAATAATAGGAAGCCGGGAGGTAGACTTTGTGGAGACAGGAAAGGGATATGAGAATTGGGGGTGGCAGGAAGGCAGAGAGAGGAATAAAAAATACAGTTAAGATGAGATGTATATATACAGCAAGTTCCTAAGATGAATGTACTTATTTAATATATAAAGCAAACATACACCAATAAATACAATAACTATGGGGAAAAAAGGAATGAATATGAATAATATGTATGGAAAAAATAAGACTATTCACTGCACTTCCCCTCTTTCCTTCCTTACGCTGAGGCATTGCTTTGTGCACCCAAGACGAAACACAGTACTCTCAAAGACAACCAGTGGGCCAGCTACTCGTGGAAGAACAAAGGAACTATTAAAAGAACAAAACTAGGACAAGTTACAACCTCTTGATATCTCTTCTCCTAGAAATCTCGCTTCACTGGGCTTCCTCTATTAGATTGCTTCTATTGTAAGTGCAGCATCCCCCTCACTAACTCCTTTACACAAAGTCCGGTGAGGTAGAAACTAAAGTTGGATTCAGAAGAAAGAAGACTGAGACATGCTGCTTAAAACTACATGCAAATGGAAACTTAGATGATCCAAGGAAAAGCCTGTTCCCTGAAAAAAAACGTGTAGAGGAAAAATAAAGAAGGAATGGAAGTTAGAAGAGTAGAGGGGAAGAAGAGAGGAGAGAAGGAGAAGGAAGAAGAGAAATGGGAGGAAAGAAGACAGAAACACTCTATACAACACAGTTATTCTAGCTTTTCTGGAGAGTATTTATAACTGAGAACAGAGCTGAAATAGTTTTTTGGGCCTTATCAAGTGACAAAATAAGATTGCAAAATATATACCTTTAATTTCTCCACAATTACCAAAGGTAAGCAAAAGTATTATAACCTTAACCCACTAGCATTAAATGATACTGCCCGAAGTATCAGAACAATTAATACGAAAGTCAGTATTATGAATGATTAAAAATAGACAAGCGGACATAGCTTAATAGCAGAGTGCTCATCTACCATACAAGACATCTTGGGTTTCAGCATCAGCACGGGAAGAAAAGCAAAGGTCAAATAAAAAAGCACCACAGCAAATAAAGGAAAAAAGCCAATCTTTCCAACAAATAGTATTATACCTGGAATAGGGCCACCACCCCACAGTCATACATATGTCCTATATGCATCAATTTACCCAAATATGTCATGTCATTCTTATTTTCCAGGTTTCAACTGTATGCCCATCTAATTCTTCCCTTTAACATTGCTTCATACAGGAAGAAGATTTAGTACCTTACCTGAACTACTTCAAGTCTGAAACCAATCTCTTTGCTTTGAAAATGGTGCCTAACAACCAATCCCCTCACTGGCAACTAAATAATGTTTCTATTCATACCACTGAGCAGTTTAAAATTAGAACAGATAAGCTATCTTCCAACACTTTTTTTTCTTTTTCTGTGATACTGAAGCCACATCTCTAACCCACTTTTTAATCTTGACTTTGAGACAAGGTCTTGCTAAGCAGCCCAAACTGGGATCAACCTTGCAATTATCTTGCCTCTACCTCCCAGAGATGAAAAGACTGCATTGTTGGGCTTGGTCTTCCACTAATATATTAACAGAGAAGTAAAACATTCATTTGTATACAAGTAGCAAAATTTTCACAATCAAACTTTACTATGTCAAATAACTTACATCAAAAAACAGTTTCCTATCAGCAGCCAGACGTTTAGATGCCAGTGTCTTAGTAACGTGATAGAAGGTAAGTAAAGCTCTGTGCTGTCGAAGATCATCTTGGACTTTCACTGACTCAATAAGAGTGGGAATGAGTTCAGGCCATTGCCTGGGACAATCCAGTCTAGCAACTTTTGCAATCAGCACTGCAATCTGAGTTGCAATCTAGAAGAAAAAAATTAAACAAAGTCACTCTTCTCACTATATTTTTGTTTAAGGAAATAGCTACTACTGCTCATTTCAAAGAATGGCTTTTTATTAACAAGCAGTTTTATTTTTTAAGTAATTAAATACTTTAAATTTCTCAATTTTAATTACACACAGTAAATATTTAGACATAATCTTTCAAAGTCCTCAATTTTAGTATTAATACAAGATGATCTACAGCCACAAAACTTAAGAACCACTGACCAAAGAGCACAAATATATATTAAACATTGAAGACTTAAATAATGGTATCTCCACAGTATTTTCCAAATATTTGTTAACAAAGCACATATGCAGTGGTTGCTTTATCTTCAATCACCCAAATCCTAACTATCTTCTGCAGCAGTGAGAAGAATTCCATTCTCTATTATTCTTCGTCTTCTTTGTCAAGGAATTGCAAAATGGAGAACTGAGACCATGAAAAGATTAAGACAAACTATACCAAAAATATTGCCGAATAACGTGACTTGCAATTCATATTAAAAGAACTAAGTACAATAAGTATTACCACCTGGAAATTTTTAAAGAATTTTTATACATATGAAAATTGACTTTATTTTATTCTTGTAGAAAACTTCAATATCAAGATAAAAACAGGGCTGCAGGAATGACTCAAGCATTAAGTCAAGTCTTAAGTACTGGAGTTCGATTCCCCAGCACCATATATGCACATGCCTGGAATCCCAGCACTCCAGAGGCTGAGGCAGGAAGAATCCTGGGAGCCCAAAGCCAGCCTGGGCTCCACAGGAAGTTCAGGACCAGCCTGGGCTGCAGAGCGAGACCCTGTCTCAAAAAAGAAAGAAAGAAAGAAAGAAAGAAAGAAAGAAAGAAAGAAAGAAAGAAAGAACATAAAAAAAGAAAAAAAGAAAAAAAACAAGGTAAAAAAAACAATTCTCTATATGACACAAAGTGGGAATTGAAAATATGGTGAGAGTATAAAGAGATAAAAACACAAAGCTGTTCTACAGTTTTAAAAAAAGAAAAAAGTAGAAAGGACGTAGATAACTTTAAAAATTATAAAAATTAAATTTCTAGAGTCTTATATCATGTCTTAGGCATGTAATATATTTTGTTTGTTCTTTTATCCTGTCTTGCACACATTAAGACAACAATTATTTTAAAAATCTCTTTTAAATACTGACTCAAAACTAAGTAAGTTAAAAAGCATTCAAGTATACTTACAAGTTATTAACAGACACAGCCAGCCACAATTGGATCTCAATCTTTTAAAAGACCAGGACAAAATGTGCATAATCAACACAAATAAAAACAAGAGTTTCTGATGCCAAGAAACAAATTATCTTTGAAAAGAAGCACAAATAAAGAGAAAAGAATAATTTTTTCACTGACCTGGTTTATTGGTTCATTGAAGTTGGTGATAAGCCCTGCACGCAATGTAGATTTTTCCTCTTCAGAGAGAGCACTACAAAAAGATAAATTTATTATAAACAATAGGGGCTGGGGAACAGCCAAGTGGTTAAAGCTATTGTCTAGCATCTGCAAGGCTCTGGGTTCGATATCCCAGCACCATGTAAAAATTAACTGAGCATGGTGGCCTATGCCTGATCCCAGCACTCAGAAGGCTGAGGCGGGAGGATTGCAACGAGTTTGAGACCAGACTGGGCTATGCAGCTCAAGAGCAGCCCAGACTACAGATTGAGACCCTGTCTCAAAAAATTAAATTAAAAATTAAAATTATTATAAGCAATAATGTTACCTAAGAAATGGTAATGAACACAACTATGAATCTTAACAGTAAAAAGCCTCTTATACATGTGAACCTTGGTTTTCATAAACAGAATTATTTCCATACTCAAATACTGGCACTTAGAGTAAGAGAAGTCTAAAACTCCCTCATAAATGAATAAACAAGAGGCACAACACAATAAACAATAAAAAAGATAAACCCAGGGCAATTAACATTTTGATGTCCATTTTCACTGATGTAGAAACAGTTGCTCAGTGGCACAGGCCTATAATCCCAGCACTCTGAGAGGCTAAGACATGAGGATCACGAGTTTGAACGTACACTGGTCAACTTGGTGACTTCAGTGACTTAGGGAAACCCTTTCTTAAAATCCAAAATAAAAATAAGCTGGAGACATAGTTCAGTGTAAAGGCCCTGGATGCAATCCCTAATACCTCAGGGCAGGAGGGCAGGTAAGGGAGGAAGGAAGGAGGGAAGGAAAGAAAGAAGGAAGGAGAGAAATAAGGAGAAAAAGGAGATGCCTACAAAAATTAAGTTGGCTGAAGAAAAGAAAAAGACTGTACTATTGGCCTCTCTTGTGAAATCCGAATTTTTTTTTTTTTTTTTTTTTTTTGGAGAAAGAGTTTTAAAATCAGAGTACACGAGATAAAAAGAGACTCACTACAAGTCAATCTATTTAACCAGGTGAAGTGGCGCACGCCTGAAATCCCAACACTCTATGAAGCTCAGGCAGAGAGGATCACAACTTCGAGCATCCCTGGGCAGCTAAGCAAGACCCTGACCCCATCTTCAAAAAAAAAAAAAAAAAAAAATCATGTAACTCTGCATCAAGAGTTCAACTCTCCATATTGGGAAAAAAAGCAATCATAGTTTTAAGAAAGACATTTTAAATGTAACAAAGAAAAAAATGAAAGGCAAAGGCAGAAAAAGATATACAAATACTAACTATAAGATGATAGGAATGGATCAAATAACAGCAGAGAAGCTAGACTTTAAGACAGAACTCATTACTACTGAGAAAATTTCTGTAAGTTTTTCAAAAGGTCAAATCAACAGCATTATGATTTGGATCTGGAATGTCTCCCCTAAAAGTCATACCTATTTCTATGTTATGGATTATCTATGGTACTATGTGCTATTAGGACATGGGGGCCAGGTGTAGAAGGGTGGATTATGGGCAGGTAGATTGAATTAGAGACACATATTTGAGGTTTAAACCTGGAAGGTGCAGAACACTAAGGCTGAACACAAAGGGCAGATCACTGGAACAGGACCTGGAAGGATAAATGCAACTTTGACCCTTCCTCTCAGACTTGACTTGACATGGCTTCCTGTTTGCAATGCTGTGAGGAGCTGCCCCCACCTCTGCTTCCACCTTGTCTTTCCACTGTTGAGGGCCACACACAAAGAGACTGTGACTTTCTGAAACTGTGAAGTAGAATAAACGTTTCCACCCCTAATCTGTGCATATCAGGTAGTCAGGGACAAAAAAATTAACTAAGACTAACACAAATATAAAAATCTTGAATGTAAATATGATAGATATTAAGGCAATCTCAAATACACAGAAAGCAAAAATCACAAGGGAAAGATATAGACTGAGACTTACCCTATTTGGATTAACATTCTTTTTTGTTTACTGATGAAAACACAAAGGCACAGGAAACCTGAATATCACAATTAAAAACCTGAGCTAACTAACACACACAAAACACTACAAACTATAACAAAACCACATTTTCAAGGTCATATAAAACTTCTACCAAAATACGTTATGTTGGATCACAAAAAAGACAGCACATTTTAAAGAATAAAATTAGTACTAAAAAAAAAAAACCTAAAAATCCTCACATGTTTAGAAATCAGGTAGTAAGCTCCTAACTGTGTGTATAAAAAAAAATCTACAGAAGAAATTTTTAAATATTTTTAACCAAGGACCATGGATATAGCTCAATGGTTAGGTTCATGCTCAGAAGGCACAGAACCCTGGGTTTGATCACCAGCACCAAAACAACAAATAAAATTGTAAAATTTAGCCAACAGAGATTAAATGAATAGCGCTGAAAAATGCAATACAATAAATCATGGCTTGTTAAACTGAGCTAAAGTGATAGGTGACTCTGCAATTAAATCTAAGTCTTGTATACAATACAGTAGCTTAAAATAAAGGCAGACAAAGAAAGAAAAATGGGACAAAAGAGAAACTAAACCAGATCCACATGTATAAAGCACCTGATGTATAATGGTGGTACTACTGGAAAATAATGGGGAAAGAATACATGAAGCTGCCCCTGTTTCACATATAAACCTTGCACAAAAATCAATTCCGGTAAATCACAGAGCCAAATCAGAAATGTAAAACAAAACTTCTAACCAGAAAACAAACATAGAGGAACAATTTTATACCATTTGGTTGATCACAATATAAAAAAAAAACTAATTATAAAAGTAGTTAAATTAACTCAGATTCAAAATTAAGAACAAGTGTCATGAAAAGACACCATTATCCTTGGTACCACAAAGAGATGAAGGATAGAAGGAAAGGGAGAGGCCATTAAGAAAGTAACAAGGCAAGTGACAAAGTGGGAGAAGATATTTCTGTATGTATGTCAATAAAAATGGTCATATCTAAATGTACATTAGGTATTAGAAATCCATAAAGGAACTCACCTTTTTTAGTCTGCAAAAACAGGCTTTTACAATAGACATCCAAAGGACCAATAAGTATTTTTAAAAAGATACTTACTATTCATCAAGAAAATGCAAACTAAAATTCTTAAGACCACCAGAATGACAATGAAAGATCAAATCAAGTGTCAAGAATGTGGAGCAAATGTCAACACTCATATGCTGTCACTGGAGTGCAAATTGGTGCAGCCAGTTTGTAAAATTAATATCAACAATATCTACTAACGCTGTACCTACATCTGACTGCGCACGGCAATGAAATACATACATAAGCAACACTAACTGGAGTGCTGGACTGATCTACTTCCAAGTGGCAATTACATGAGTCTGTTCACATTATAAATATTCAGACTACATCCATCATTTATCTGGACTTTATGTTATATGTTACACTTCAACTAATGATTGTTTAAAACATTAACAGTGACGGACTCAGGGTAAGTAAGGCAGCAACATTAAGACAAATCTTTAGGAGATAAGTCCAACACAGACCTATATATTCCCTTTCAAAATTATGTTTCTAGCTGACCCCATGGCAAAGGCACCTGTAATCCTAGGATGCTATGGGAGACTGAGGCAGAAGGGTGACATGTTCAAGCCCTCAGAGTGAAGGACCTAGGTATTGTTCTAATCCTTTTACAACCATGCAGTACTTTCCAACTGTATTAAGTCTATCCTATCATTAATCCTCTGAAACAATGTTTTCATCTGTTTCACCTCAAGATGAAATCAAAGTTTCTTCTATACCAAGAAGCCAGATTTACCAGTTTTCTTAATTCTAATTAAGATAAAAAATATAATAGCTACTATAATCAGCTAACTAGAGATGATACAAAATTATATAAATATTAAAGCAATGAGCTCATTAACAAGGAAGAAATTTGTTACTTTAGCAACATGTCAACAATAGTCAACATACCATTTTTAATTTTATGGCACATGTTATCATTAGATGAATTCAGACTATTATCTGAAGCAAAATAGCATACAGCTAGAGGAATGGCTCAGCAGTTAAAGCCTAAATACCCAGAGTTTGGTTCCCTAGCACCACATAAGCTGGGCATGGTGGCGCGTGCCTGTAATCCCAGCATTAGGGAGGCTAAGACAGGAACCTTGAGTCCAAGGCTAGCCTGGGCTCCACAGTGAGTTCAAAGGACCAGCCTGGACCACAGAGCGAGACCCTGTTCAATTTGACTACTGCGAAACCATTAGAGTAATAGGAAGCTGGGGTAGAGTGGTGACTTGAGTGAAATGACTTAGGCGCGGTAAATTAATGTTAAACACCGTATGGTTTCTCGGACTTGGAAAACCCAGAACACAGACATTCTTTGGAGCCATATGAAGTGACAGCTGGAGCCAGGGGAAGGAACAGAGAGGGGGTGGGAGGGTAGAAGATGGGAAGGGATTGTAAAGTAGATGTGATACATAGATGTACGAAACACCCAAATTCATTGTAAATACTATGTATTACATTTGTGTATTAATAAAGATAGTGGGGAAAAAAACATATAGTATATCCTAGATGGCATATAAATAATTAGGATCCCCTTAAGCTTTGCTATGTAAACAGTAATAATATACAAGCATAAATTACTTAAATTCTCATTCTGTGAAAATAATGTAATAGTAGAACTACTGGGCTGTTAGAAAAGTCATTATGCATTTTTTGCACCAGATGGTGCTACTTCTTCTTTAGAATAACCAGAGTCAGTCCCATCCACGTTACTGCTATGTTATTTGACAGCTGACAGTTCTGGTTTCATTCTAAAAAACTGCTCGATTTGGTCGAGTTTTGAGATTTTGTAAGTTGAAGACGGAAGACCAAACTGTTCATTTTCACCACATTTTACTGTTTTACTGCCTAAAGGGAAGAACACACACCCAATTTGTGAAGAGTTGCATATAGTTTATGGAGGCAGTGCTCTACAAGAACTTCAGTAACAATAATGGCTCCTGAAATTCCATGCTGGTCATTTTGATCTCAGTGACACTCCTTGATCAGCTCCCTGGCCCACTGAGGTTGCTGACGGCAAAATAAAGGCATTAATCAAGTCTTATCTATCGTTCACTCATTCATAACTACCTGAAGAAGCTGAAATATGTAAGCAAGCTCAATATTTTGAGTTCCTCACAAAGTCAAAGGAGTTCATTCCTGTACAAACATCTGTGATATGCTCATTAAATGTAAGAAAAATGATTTTATTTTGAAGGGACTGGTAAGTGGTGACTAGAAGTGACTGTTTACAAAAATGTGGGGCACAAATGATGTTGGTCCTAATGTGATGATTCACTTCAAACATCAATGAAAGCAGATAATCCCCACAGGAAAGTTATGCTCTCAATGTGGTAGGAGTTTAAAGGTGCCGTGTTTTTGGAGCTCCTACCAAGGAACCAAACAATCAATTCAAATGTTTATTGTCAGCAATGGACAGTTTCAACAAATCTAGAAATATCCAGAGCTCATTAACCATCAATGATGTGTGTTCCACCATGACAATGTATACACAAGTTTGATCACCCACCAAAAATTATTGGAACTTGGATGAGCTCTGTAGTGAGTAGCACCCAGATACACACCTATCTGTGGGTAGTATCAGACTTCTGCTTGTTTTGCTCTCTTCAAAAAATCCTTCTACAATGTAAATCAGCACCTTGTTCAGTTTTCTCCTGATAAAGACAGATCCTTTTGCCATCTTTCAGTGAGCTTCATAATTCCTTGTTCATATAAGGATCTGTCTTTATCACTGGAAAATTGAGCAAGACAGTATATTATTGATTGATCTTTGTTCTTTAATCAAGTGATCTTTGAAAAACAGAAAAAAAATCATGACTTTTCTAGCAGCCCAATATGTATATGAAATCAGACAAGAATATAAATGAAAAAAATTTAATTACCTTAAGCCTATGTGTAAGTCCAACTACTAACCTGCTGGCCTTGCTCTCTTTCTAAATACATTTATCTCCTTTTCAGTTTTTTATCTCAATATCTTAAGAGCTTGAAACTCAGCTACCTATTTATGGCTCCTCCCTATATTTTTAAGTTTAAGGTAGATTAAAGAACCACAGAGCTAAAGCATAGATTTAGCATGTGCAAGACCCTGAGCTTGATCTATCCCCAGCTTTACAAAAAAATAAAAGTTAACAAGACAATCTCAGCTAGTCTTAGCACGTCTGAGGCCCCAGATTCAATCCCCAGCAGCAAAAAAACAACAAAATAACAAAAATCTAAATTAAAAATCGGATTTGGTTGTTAATTATTTATGTGAAAGAATAATTTGAAGCAGTTATTCTTCCTTCAAAAAAGCTATTTGTAACTATATTCTTCATATAACCAGTAAAACAAAATTAATTTCAAGAGACATACACTTTTTTTTGGAGACAGGGTCTCACTCTTTAGTCTAGACTGGTCCTGAATTCACTATAAAGCCCCAGCTGGCCTCAAAGTCATAGCAAATCTTTCTGCCTCAGCCTTAAGAGTGCCGAGATTGTGGGTACGTGTCAACATGCCCAGCTTATGTGGTGCTGGGGAATCAAACCAGAGTCTTACACTTCCTAGGCAAGTGCTCTCACTGCTGTACTAGCCCTCTACCCAAGACGTGAAAAGTTTAAATGGGCAGAGCAGCAGAAATGTATCTGCTGCTAGACCACTTTCTATAACCCAACAATGCATGATTTCTCGTCACCACCTCTCCATTTACCTCAAAATTATGAACTAATCCTAAAATGAGAAGCAACTGCTTTCTATTACAGGAGTCTATATAAGAATAACTGAACAGTATTCTAGTATTATTCTGATATTCTTCAAGGACATATTTTGTAGGCACTTGCTTAAAAATTTTTTTCAAAAGCAAAGCTCTTTACTCTAAGAATTTACAGAGCTGTGGTGCCATCTACTGGAAAGTAAAGATTATGGTATTTCTTCAGTAACTAATTGTTTATTACTATCAAATTCCAAGGTCATGTCTACATTCCCTTTATATCAATTATGTAACATCTAATTTAATATGAGAAATCTCTTTACTTAGCCATCCACAGTAGTTACAATTGAATCTAACAAGATTACAAATGTATGGCACCGTACTGGCAAAAATCCAAGACTGAGGAATTAACTTCAACTGGTCCAGAAATGAGCTGCTGGAAAGGCCGAATGTTCGGAGAGTACAGGGTACAGTGGAGGACAGAGGATGCCTTCACTTCCCAAGTCTTTCAATGCTCCAGGAGAGGAAAAGAAAGCAAAACAAACACAGGGCTCACAGTGAGCCTGGAAAACTGTCCATCTATGGCAAGGGAGGGAAAAGAACTTTTAAACAAAAAAGGAAGGTTGGCATGATGGTGTAGGCCTGTCATTCTACACTCTAGGAGGCTGAAACCAGAAGATCGCAAGTGTAAGTCCAGCAAGGGCAATTTAGTGAGATCCTAGCTCAAAATCAAAACCAAAAATAGACTGGGGCTGTGTCTCGGTATGAGAGCCATCTGTTCCATCCACACTACCAAAAAGCAAAACAAAACAATAAAACCAAGCAAAATGCCAAAACAAAACCATAAAAGAAGAAATGAGTTGGGATTTCCTTCTCAATACCACCTTTCAAAATTAGCTGTTAAAAAAGATCCTACTTTTAAGGGAAAAACGTCTTCTATTTAATACAATATATTCATTCACCATGAGCTTCACAGCAGAAAGACAAATACATACACACACACACATATAAAATCCAGGTAGAAAAACAGCAGGTCCGCTGATCTATAAGAAACTAAGTACGACACTTCTGTATTTAACACACTTCAGGGGAATCTTCCTTTTAAATATCAAATGCTTTTCAAGTATTTATGTCATTCTTGTGTAGAGACCACGCTCATCTCTACACTGCTCCCAAGTACAGTATGTACGTCCAGACAAAATAAGCACTTCTATGTTCTTGTACATGAACAAGCACATTCTATACCAGGGAACTGATGGAACTTACTGAGGTGCTACACGTCTCCAGTAGCGGTCAATCCCATGTTTAAAGTACAGCACAGCAAGCCATCTTACATTTATATCCAGACTGTGGTTGGTAAAAATATTCTGCAAATAAAAACCACTTTTAGAATGATTATAATAAAGCATGGATAGATTTTTTAAGAAAATGTTCAGTTTCTCACTCTACCATACTGGTATTTCGTAAACACACACTTTTACAACAAATATAAGCAAGCATATCTCCTAAGAAGCATACTAGTTGTTTAGGCTGAGTAACAAATATGCAGAGATTAATTGTATTATTCCACTTTTAAGTTTTTTTGGAAATTTCCCTAATAAAAATTTAACTTAAAAATAAGCAGATTCAAATTCTATTTCAAATGACTATCATTACTATGTATACACCTGCACATGCACACACACCCCCTAAACTTTTTCTAAATTCAAGAAGAAAAAATGGATCTACTACAGTATAGATTCAAAAATCCTAAGGACCGCTGGAGAAATGGCAGAGCAGTTAGTGCTTGCCTTGCAAGCGCAATGCCAAGTTGATTCCCCAGCACCACATACACTGGGCATGGTGGTGCAGGCCTGGAATCCCTGTACTTAGAAGGCTGAGACAGGATTACTGTGAGTCCTAAGTCCAAGGCCAGCCTAGGCTACATACTGAGTTCAGGACCCAGCCTGGGCTACAGAGGGTGACCCTGTCTCAAAAAGAAAAAGAAAACAGAAAAAGGGCTGGAGGAAAGGCACAGTGGTTAAGGGCTTGTAATCCCAGCACTTGGGAGGCTGAGGCAGGCAGACTGTCCTGAGTCCAAGGGCAGCCTGGGCTACACCACTGAGCTCAGGACCAGCCTGAGCTACAGAGCAAGACTCTGTCTCAAAAAACAAAAGACAAAGAAAGAGAACAGAACTTAGCAAAAGCAAATGACTTCCTTTGCTAAATATTATTAAGTTACCATGAAAGAAGATCAGAAATGTTAATTCAACAATCATCTCTTAAATACCTTCTTTAAGCTATGCCCTAAATTAATAAGATAATGGTAGTGAAAATGGCAACCAAACATGTGGTTCGATTTCAATAAACCACCAGTAAACACAGGTTTCAGTTTTTTGTTTTTGTAGGATGCTGTGGGTCAAACGCAGAATCACATATATTCTAGTCAAAACTGTACCACTGAGCTCTAAACCTAGATTTTTATAACAATCAAAATTACAGTGTCTCATTTCATCAAATACAAAAGTAAACTAGAAAAGACTTTAGAAAGACTTACCAGCAACACTGAATAGAAACCTGGCTGTGTTTCCCACTGTTTCAACTGCTCCTCAGCTGGTTTCAAAACAGCGGTATCCTGGCTGGTGGCCTGTGTTAAGACCTGAAGAACTACAGTGCTGGCACTATTGAGATCCATGGAAAACTGGCAATGACAAGGTAACACATGCAACTGTCAATATACACAATAAAAAATTATCAGTAACAAGAGTGAAGAACAAAAGCTTTCATGTTCTTAAACACTTCATTTAAAGCATTCACTTCGTATTTCTGACTGATTTCTACTTTTTCTAAGTATCGCTCATACTCTTACTTAAAACTCCCACAATTCAAATCACTTTTACTTAGATTCTACTTCTAAAAGAAACTTTCACTGTTCCATTAACAAAAGATACAAAGTCATTTCATAGAACTAAATGGGAGGATAGCAGGAGTTAGGAGGGAAGGGAAAGGTGTGGGGGGGGGGGTCAAAAAGGGAGAGAAGGGTTTGTAAATCTGATACAATATATATGTGCACAAAATACTCAAGTTCAATGTAAACATTATACATGGCATATATACATATTAATAAAATGGGGGGAAAGATACTAGTAAATTGGTTGGAGATGGGAGGCATTCTGAAGGAGACACGAAAAAATTAGTGTTCCTAAATTTTACTTAGACACCAGTTAATTCAAGAGTCTGAGCACAGTACTAACTTTACCTTAAAATGAGATTAGTATTATAAAAGTATTAAACATACTAGTATCTTATCCTTGACTAGATCAAAAGGAAGAGAGAAGAACCCACAAAGGAATGCTTTTATTATTCATTGGCAAGCGCCTCTTAAAATCATTTTATGTGCAATTTTATGTACATGAAAACAAATATAAAAGATAAATGTATATAATAATGTTTTAAAAATGAATCATTAAAATTATGAAGCTGAAATTTGAATCTTAAGTTGGATCATCTAATCCTATAGCAAATATCTGAAACCATTCTAGAAATGTGTGAATAGTTTATTGAATTATCTAAGATTCTCTTCCCTAATCATCTCAAAACTATATAATATTAAGTACTTAGCAAATATGTATTTACAACATGTATACACAAAATACGTAAAGTTAAAAATGAAAGCTAAAAATGTGTAGAAAACAAACCTAAGTTCTCAGTACAGGTGACTGGGAATTCACTTACTGACAGCTGCTGCTATATAAAACTAACAAACATTGCCAAAAAAGTCTGAAAATCATTAGCCATAAAGAATGTGCCAAAACAAATCCAATAGCTCAAAGTTATAGTTAAACTTAAGTGAAAGATCTCACTAAAGAAATTTGACCCAAAATATTAAAACTTTAAAGAAAAGTTAACAATTTTAAAAATTGTGAGTAAAATAAGGCTAATTCATAAAAATTTCTTTTTACCAGGGCTGGAGGAATGGCTCAAAAGTTAAAACGCTTGCCTAGCAAATGCTAAGTCAAGCATTAAGTATCCAAGTTCAATTTCCCAGCACCACATAACTGGGCATGAGGCTGTACACCTGTAATCCCAGCACTCTAGAGGCTGAGACAGAAGGATTTTGCTAAGTCCATGGCCAGCCTGATCTCCACAGTGAGTACAGGACCAGCCTGGATTACAGAGCCAGACCCTGTCCCAAACCAAAATAAATAAATAAATAAAGTACTTAAAAATTTCTCCTTACCATCTCAAGAAAACCATTCTGGAATCCAAAAACTACTACACTTAACAAAAGAACTATACTAAGATTTTTAATTACTGTTCTAGTCTGGTCTAAATTTTAGAACTTCCTAAATTGATTTATATATTACTTCCCTTACTAATTTGAGATCCTTCATAAATATGAAATTTGTGTTCATTATTACTGGAGAACAAGTAAATAGATTTTCATTGAAGTTAGAGGGTTTATTGGTAATTAGAACTTCAAAAGCAAGCTATGTGTCTTGGCTACTTTCTCATCACTGTAACTCAAGACTAGACATCTACAACTTAGGAAGGAAAGATTTATTTTAGCTTATAGTTTCAGAAGGTCACAGCCCATTCACAGATGGACGGCTGGAAAATGATGGAAGCAACGGGGCAGAACTGGAGTGGGGGCAGGGCCAGGGTCAGAGTCCTGTGGCAGAGACCCTCACAACATGGTGGTAGAGAGAGAGAGATTGGGAGGAAGGGCAGAACCAGCACACACCCCAGGTCAAGCCTCAAGCACTCATCCTTCCAGTCAGGCCCCACCTCCCAACCCTACACAGTATCCATAGGAACCTGAGGCTTTCTGGGGGACACTCCAGATTCAAACCACCACATTCTGGCCCCAGCCCTCAAAAAGCTCATGGCCACCCCTTTTTGTAAAATATAATTCGTCCCTTTTCAAAATTTGCTGAAGTCCCAACAGGTATAGCACTGCCCAAAACTCCAAAATCCAAAGTCTCCTCTAAGACACAGGGCAAAATCAGCTGTAAGCCCTGTTAAAACCAAGGAGTTAAACACTTCCAACATAAAGTAGTACAGGGTAAACATTTCCATTCTAAACGGGAGAAATAGGAGGATAAAAGGTAATAGGACCAAAACAATTCCTAAACCCGGCAAGGCAAAAATTAATCCCCGTAGCCCCATGTCCAGCGCCTGGAGTAAATGTGGCAAGATATGAACTCCAAAGGTCTTGGGTGGCCCCACACCTACAGCACAGCATCAGGCTGCAACTTCCATCTTCTCTGTCAGCTCACCCAGGGCAAATTTCCTTTGTGAATGATCCATGTGCCTGCCCCCCCCCTAATTTCTGGGTTCTTCACTGCACCTTTGGCTTCTCCTTTACAACTTCACACATTGCCCTCCCAGAGGCACACTGCCTGGCCTCCAAGGCCTTCCTCTGAAATCTGAAGGGAAGCCTCCATGAGCACCCAACTCCAGCACTCTGCAATCCTCTTAAGCCAGGACCACATCACTAAGATCTGCCACTGGCTTGGGCAGTAGCCTGGGCCACTTGGACAAATGCTGTAGAAGTTTCCAAGTTCTTACATGGTTGAACTCTAAAAGACATTTTTTCTTTTGGCTCTGTGGCACACTTTTCAGAGCAAAGTCTTTTTCCTCTTGACACTTGAGCTGGTGAAGGGGAGGGGTCTTGACTTTGGAAATGCCCTCCAGGCATCTTTCCTATAACCCTGATGGTACTTCTTTTTAACACTAATTTCTTTAACTTCCCTGTGCTCTTTGACTTGACCACTGCAGGCCATTCTGGCCTGGCACTGCAAACTTTCTCTGATTTCTCTGTCATTTTACCTTGTCTTTCACCATAGCTCTGGCCACAAGCCACAAACAGCAGTCATGTAATAGTTTGAACATCACTCTGCCTTGAGATTTCCTCCACCAGAGTAAGCAGTCCAAGGCCCTTCATCTCAGTTTTAGGCAAAGTCTCTGGATAAGGACAAAATGCCAACAAACTTTTTGCCAGAGCATAGCACATGTGGTTTATAGGCCACTTGCTGATACAGTCCTCCTTCCCATCTGAAACTCCTTGACCCTGGTCTTTCCAATCCACACTTTTATCAGCACTATGATATTCTGAGCTCTAACCAGAATCCCTCTTTAAGCTCAGCTCAGAGCACTCGAAGACTTCTCCATTCGGCATCCTCAAACCTTTTCAAATTCTTCCCGCAACCCAGTTCAAAAGGCTTCCAATCCACATGGTCAGGTCAAGTCACAGCAATGACCCCAGTCCTGGTACAAATTTCTGTCTTAGTTACTTTCTCATCGCTGTGACTCAATACTGACTCAATACTGGACATCCACAACTTAGGGAGAAAAGATTTATTTTAGCTTACAAGTTTCAGAAGGTCACAGTCCATTCGCAAGTGGACAGCTAGAACATGGCAAGGCTGGAGCAGGGACAGGGCCAGAGCTCCTGTGGCACAGATCCTCACAACATGGTGGTACAGAGAGAAAGACTGGGAAGAAGGGTGGAACCAGGCCACAGGCCTCCAGGAACCTACCCTTGCAGCCAGGCCCCACCTCCCAACCCATACAGTATCCATAGGAACATGAGGCTTTGACAGGATACTCCAGATCCCAACCACCACAGTATGTAAGAGAAAATCATCTTATGGTGGCACTAAAAGAGACAGGCAGTATATTAAATTCAATGTATCCAAAATGTTCATTTCAGCAAGTAATCAATACTTTTAAAACAATGAGATTTTTATATTTTTTATACCAAGTGATCAAAATCCTATATATATATTTAACATTTAAACCACATCTCATTTTAAACTAACACACATCAAGTCCTCAACTGCCACAGGCGGCTAGCACCGACCACATTAGCTCAACTCTACGAAAACTCCAGGATGTGGTCCAAGGCCTGGCAGCAACACCACAACTCAGGATCCTTATAAAAACATCAAACCTCAATTGGGGACAGTGGTACATGCCTATGATCCTAGCACTGTGGAAGGCTGAGGCAGGAGGACTGCAAGTTGAAGCCCAATCTGGGCACTTTAATGACTTAGTAAGACCCTACCTTAAAAATTAAAACGAAAAGGGGGAGTAGTAGAAGGGGAAATGACTCTGTATGCTGTGTGAAGCCTCTTGGTTCAACCCACAGTAGGGAGGAAAAAAAAAATAAGACCATAAAACCTTAATCTGCACTTCAAACCCACCAAATAAGAACAGAAGCAGTGGACATGACAGTGGGGCAAAACCTGGGCTTTAATAAATTCTCTAGGTAAATCTTTTAAGTGAAAAAGTTTAAGAAGCACAATTTTAGGTTGGTTCGAGAACAGTGGTGTTGACAACTAATTGACAACAACCAGTTACAGATTTATTTTTTCCTCCTCTCCAACTGCTTTACCTAAAAGACTAGCCACCACCTACACACACAAAGAAAAGAAACACAACTTTAAAAAATCTAAGACTAAGGTACACTTGAAAGTTCAGCTTAATTGCTAATGCAGTGGTAAAAATATATAGATGCAGTAGTATCAACTATATGTTCATATGAAAAGAGGGTGAACCATCAATTTCCAAGTGAACTGTTTTCAAAAGGAAACCATACAGCGCATGAAGGGCCAAGAATTTACTGACTCTGAGGCAGACGCAGTGGCACAAACCTATAATCTCAGCATTCTGGAGGCTGAGGCAGGAAGATCACAAATTTGAGTACAGCCTAGGCAATTTAGTTTAGCAAGACCACACCTCAACATAAAAAAAAATAAAAATAAAAAATAAAAATGGCTGGGGATGTAGTTCATTCTCACAACTCTGGGGTCAATTCCTAGAAAGAAAAACCAACCTACTATCTGAATATATGTTATATGCCAGCAGAGTGCTAAAATGTTTCATTCATTTACTCCTGACAAGAACCCTAAGTAGTGTGCACACTTATTCTCAGCTTTCAGATAGAAAATTAAAGGACTAGAGACCTTAATGTAATTCTAATAAATGAAAGTACTTGGTCTTGAACACTAAACGCCTTAACCTTATCAGCAAGTCATACTGACTTTCTGGAGTGGTAAAACCAACACCTAAAGCATCTCTTTGGTACCAGAAGGCTAACAAAATACATGTTCTATAAATACTTGCTGAATAAAAGAAGGCAGTCAGTTCTGAACAGTAAAGTACTTCACAATAAACCACACAGTAGCTAAGCACTAATAAATGACTTTCTCAGTAAAAATGATGAAAGGCTGGTGTGTGCCAGGCATCATTCTTGACACAGAGAAGCTGGCCCTGAACAAAATTTTGCCCCTACTTCATGCAGTTTACATTGCAGAGGAAGATGGCAGGCAAAAAGAAAGAGAAGCATGCAGTGACACAATGAAAATAAAATGTTAAAAAAAAATGACGATGAATATGCTACTGAACATGAATATGCTGCTTGGGTGTTCAAAGAAGAAATCTCTGAAGTGACTTTTGATCACTATGAGTGACAAGAAAGATACAGATACAGCCACGCAAAGATCTGATGGCATCTCTAGGAAATGGAAAACATGGGTGGGGGGAGGGGGTTAAGATTCAGAAACAACCTTAAAGAGAATAATATCACTGAGACTAGTAAGAAGTGTGGGAAGTGGTACAAGATAATAAAAGACAAGTGATTATCACTTTACAAAACAAAATAAGACAGTCTAGGAGCTTTACGTAAGAGCAAATTACAAGCTGCATGATAGAAAGCAGACATGACAATACTAATGTGAACAAATATGGCAGAGTTGTTATTTCAGTACTCTAGGAGGCAGAGGCAGGAAGATTACAAGTTCAAATCAGCCTGAACAACTTGGTGACTTCACAAGATCCTTTCTCTAAAATAAAGATTAAAAAAAAAAAATGGGCTAAAGATGTAGCCCTGGGTGAAGGCCCTAGATTCAATCCCCAGTACCACCTACATACATTTGTGTATGCACCCACACACATTCTACCAGAACAGATTCCCATTTTATCCAGCCCTCCACCCACCACCACAAAGAAGTAGACAGACAGACAGATCAACAGATATGGTCATATCTTGGGATGCTTCTTATAAAATCACAGACTGGGTTAGGGGGACGAGGGGAGAGTATAAACTGGACGTGGTGGTACGGGCCTATAAAAAAACAAAACAAAACAAAACAAACAACAAAAAAAAACATGGACTAATGCCAACCCCAAAGCAATGTTTCCAAAGCACAAAAACTGGGCTAAGAACTCATATAAACATGCACTTAATCCTTAGCCTTTATAGTAAAGCAACCCTTAAGTACTTTTTTCTTTTTTTTTTTTTTTAACTAGGGACTGAACACAAGGTCTTTGCTCTGCATTACACCTGCAGCCCCTTTTTATTGTTTGAGACAATTTCTCACTAAATTGTTAAGCTGCTCAGGCAAGCCTCAAACTTGTGATTCTCCTGTCTCAACTTTCCAAAGTTCTGGGTTTACAGGCCTGCACCACAGGGCTGGCTAAATATTCTTGTCTTTATGCCCCACTTACACCCTCACCGTTTACCTGAGGTAGTGGAAGCTGCTATACTTTCTCATACATATCTCATCCAGCTATCCTGGCCTGCTCAGGTTCCACATGGAAACACAGTCTATGTCCCCTCTTTCCCTTGCTTTGGTCCTCGCTGCCAAGACACTCATCTAGTGTGGAAGGAATAGGTCGGTTGTCTATCTAACTTCTACAAGACAGTGAGACAGAAGGCACAGGGAACCACTCTTAATATGAAAACAAAGTGTGAAAGAGTAATTTCTAGCATATCAGTGGGACCCCATAGTATATTTCACTTACCAAAAAATAAGAGAGGCTGGAGGAATGGTTCAGCGGTTAAAGCACTTGCCTAGCAGGTGCTAAGTAAGTGTTAAGTACCCGAGTTCGATTCCCCAGCACTACATAAACTGGGCATGATGTAATCCCAGCACTCAGGTGACTGAGACAGGAGGACTGCCGTGAGTACAAGGCCGGCCTGTGTTCCCTAGTGGGTTTAGGACCAGACTGGGCCACAGGGCAAGACGCTATCTCAGGAAAAAAAAAAAAAAAAAAAAAAAAACAGAAGTGGCTTTTGAATTTTGGTAGAAGTCCAAAGCCCAAATGTATACTGATGTGCCTGTAGTTGGAAATATGAAATATTCATTAAAAGAAACAAGTGAGACAGGCCTGCAATCCTAGCACTCTAGGAGGCTGAGTGTGGAGGACCACAAGTTAAAACACAGCCTACACAACTTAGCAACTTAAGAGACTTTTGTCTCAAAAACAAAACAATGGCTGAGGATATTCAATGGGAATGCCCTGGGCTTGATGCTCAGAAAAGAGACAAAAGAAAAGAAAAGAAAAGAAAAGAAAAGAAAAGAAAAGAAAAGAAAAGAAAAGAAGAGAAGAGCAAGCTCAGCATCTCTGTCTGTCCCCAACACAGGGCTCTCACCCCAGCTCCCAGCCTAGTGGTACAGTTTCTCCCCAGACATGGCAGTCAGGCATCATTTCTCATTCACTCCACCTCTGTTGCAGCAGCCCTATTTGAGGCAAGTACAGCTATAGGGCTGGGACTCTTTACTCAGGTACCACACCCAAGGCTGAAGCTCTACCAAAAGGAAGGCAAGCCAAGAATAATGGGCTCAATTGTGCCTACAGCATCATGCTCAAAGGGCAGAGGTACCAGATCAGGAATAATAAATGCCAATGACTTTAATATTCCACTTCTAATAATGGGCAGAACTGAAAATAGATCAGGAAAATAATTTTAAATGCAACATTATTTTATTTATTTAACATTCAGAAAACATGAGCATTCTGAACACAAAGAAAAATAGCAGAAAATCGCAAATCGTGTTCTTTTATTACAGATAGTTCTTAAACTTTGCTTTTCTGACAATCAAGAGTGCTATAGTTTGATTTTTAAAAAATTGTTTAAACCTATCAAACCTTTTTGGAGACAGGGTCTTGCTCTGTAAGCCAGGCTGATCCTGAACTCACTATGTACCCCAGGCTAGCCTTGGACTCACAGCAGTCCTCTTGCCTCAGCCTCCTGAGTACTAGATTATAGGCATGTGGCACAGGGGAACTGAACTCAGAGCCTTGCGTTTGCGAGGCAAGCAATTTAACCACTACGCCATTCTTCACCTTTTTTCCCCCACTTACTATTGAAATGCTTTAATAGTGGTGCCTGTAGGGCACGTGCTGTCAGGACAGAAAGACAGCAAGTATACTCAGTGAGACAAGGTTATCAGCAGAGGCTGTGAGTAAAGAGGTCCGGCTGTTTTTGTGCTTTACCAGCCACTGGAGAGCTTTAGGCCACCTCATCCTCAGCCTCCTCCTGCAACTCAACAGTCCTCAGCCGTGGCATCTTGGTACTGCTTGTACTCAAGACACCAGGTCATTTCTGTTGCTCATGGCCAACGTGAACTTAACAAAAACACTTTAAAAAGCAAATCCAAGCACTTCTCCACAGCTAAGAATGGTAGCAGGATGCTATGTCACTATATACAAAAACAAGCCACCCTAGAAACAAATGGTTGCCAATGGCAATATCAGCAGGTCCAGCCTCTCAGTACACACCCTGAGTTAGGTCCCTAAAAAGGCATCTCCCCTACAGTCTCAAAAATAACCTTTGAGTTAACACCGGCTGACCAGAAAAAAAAACACACACCCACACACATTCAAATTCTTGTCACACCAAGACAAAGTGCAGAGTGAGGAGAACACAAAAGTTCTCTATTTTTTTTTTTTTTTTTTGAGAGACAAAGTCTCGCTCATAGAACCCTGGCTGGTCCTTAACTCACAATAGAGCCCAGGCTGGACACACAGCAATCCTCCTGTCTCTGCCTCTCCACTGCTGGGATTATAGGCGTGAGCCACCACGCCAGCTTAAGTGGTGCTGGGGAATCAAACTCAGGCACTTAGAGCTTACCTAAGGGCACTTTAACTGCTGAGCCATGCCTGCAACCCCTGAACTTTCATTTTTAAAAGGTTTGGAAATATATACAACTGAGATACAGTATCTGGGTGCTTCTTACACCCAAGGTCACTTCGGTAAACCACTGACAATTCCTAGAGCACTTTAAGAGACTACAATATGGTTGTGATCAGATTTCACGATTAAACCTAATAAGGGTGACAACGACACTGGAAGAAAGAGATGACTCCACCAAGAAGCTCCCCTATGCTAATGTATTCACAAGGAGACAGGGCATGAGTTTGTTTTTAATTTATCTTCTTCCTTTTTCTACTCCTCTTTTTCCTCATCAGCTTCATCTTCCTCTTCCACCTTTTTCAAGGTACCCTTGCATGATCTAACTTTCCTTTAGACTTAGCAGTCAACAACATCCTTCTGAAACTTTAACTTTGCTGCCTTACTGGCATATGACCATTTCACTGTTGCTTAAGTTATTCCACATCTCAAGCAGCATTTTTTTTTTTTTGCCACACCTCCAATACAGAGCTGGGGTTTGTGGATTTGATGTTGGGGGAGAATTCTGAACAGGAGGAATCCAGAGGGTGGTCTTCCTGGGGGCACCATGGTCCTTTTCTTCTAAGCTCCCTTAGCTGGTCCATAATCCTTCATTTCTTGATTACAGTGTACTTTATACAGCAACCATCTCTGCCATTTCATTAAGTTTAGACTTTTCTTTCCCAGACATCGCTGTCCACCTCTTGGAGGACTACCTTGAAAATGTGCAAACTTGACAGGGGTCTCTGGATTTTTCTTATGTTCTTCTCTGTACATCTTCACAAAAGAAGCATAAGCAGACATCTTGACCTTTGGTTTCTCGGAATCACCTTTAGCCATCTTGACTGTACTGTTTGCTAGTCTCGAGAAAATAAATCTTGAACATGTGAGCGTCACCTAGTGGTAGCTGTGGCACACTGTTCAAGATGGCGGATCTTTACATTTTCACGCCTGATCAGGTGACCAAACAAGGACAGAAAGGGAAAGGAGGGATAAAGGTAATGACATTGTGATGAACTTGGTCCTGGGCCAATGCCTGAGATCTTCTCGGGAAGACTGTGAATCCTGCCAAAAGAAAGAGGCAGGGGGAGGGACCTGCGACCTAGGGATTTAAGTTGGTAACGACCACATTTTCGGTGTGCCTCTCTCCACTTGCATGTGGGAAGGTCACCCTTTTTGCAAAAAGAAAATTAAAGCCTCATACCCCATCATCCATGCCTCCCATGCCCACCCTTTGTTTGGACATGAAGATTTCTACGAGCCGTTTCTAACAAACAACATTATGTTCAAACTGGATATAACATATTTATAGAATACGCTATCCAACAGCAGCAGAAAGCATACAAACAATTCTTTTCAAATATCCCAAGAGAGACCAAATGCTAAGCCACAAAACAAGACTCAATAAATTCAAAAGGAATGAAATCATAAAAACATGTTCTTGAATCACAATACAAAAAAGATACATAAGGAATTCACAAATGCGTAGAAATAAAAATAAATGCAGCCCATATAACCAACAGGTTAAAAAAATCGCCAAGAAACGAAAAAAAAAAAACTTTAAAAACAATAAAAAGGAAGTCAATATACAAAACTTAAGAGAGTTAGCTATAGTAATGGTTGGAGGGAAATTTATACCTATCAGTGTATATGTTTACAAAAAGAAGACAGAACCTATAAACCCAGCACTCAGAAGGCTAAGTCAGGAAAATTGTAAGTTCAAAGCCATACTAAATAAACTAGGAATAAACAGGGGTTTCATCAATTAGATACAGAATATTTATGAAAAACTCATAATTAGGATCATAATTTAATAATTAAATACTATGCGCCTTTTTCTCAAGATTAGGGACAAGACAAACTCTACTCTCACTACATATTTAACACTGTACTGGAAGTTCTATCCAAGGGAGCTAAAAAAGACATCCAAATTAGAAAGGAAAAAATAAAGTATTTGTATGATATAATCTTATATGCAGAGAATCCTAAGGAATTCATCAAAAAACTATTAGAACTAATAAATTCAGGAACATTGTAGAATATAAGAATACCATAAAAATATCAGCTGGGTTTCCATATACCAATAATAATCTAAAAATTAAATCAGGAAAACAATCCCAGCCAGGCCTGGGGTACAGGCCTATAATCCCAGCACTGTGAAGAATGAGAAAGTAGAATCACAAGTTTTAACCCTGCCTGGGCAAATTCAGAGTGATTGCATACAAAGTTAACAATGGGCTGCACATATAGCTCAGTGTGAAGAGCCTGGATTCATCAATCCTCAGGAGGCAGTGAGGGAGGCAAGTAGGTATGTGTATGTGCAGAAGGAAAGGAAAAGGGAAGGAGGAAAGAGAGAGAGGAATTTACAAATACCAGAAACAAAATATTTGTTTAAAGTCTTAACAAAATATGCAATGTTGTGCTCTGAAAACATTGTTGAAGGAAACTAAAGACCTAAATAAAATGACATCCCAAGTTCATAACTGGAAGACTTAATATTATTTTGGTTTTTTGGGGGGTTGGAGGGATTTTTTTGTTTTGTTTTGTTTTGTTTTTGAGACAGGGTCTTGCTTTGTAGCCCAAGCTGGCCTTGAACTCACAGCAATCCTCCTCTGCCTCAACCTCCAGAATGCCGGGATTACAGGTATGCATCACTGAAGGGAACCAAGAATTAAAGACACAGACCACCAAAGCTTAAATAATTAAACTAGTCTGGAGTTTGACTCTGTTCTCACAAAGGAGACAGATATCTTTGTCTGGCCCCCTGGGATGAAGAGACCTTGCCTGCAAACAGGAAGGGCTTGGAATCTCAGGTAGTATTTTGTTTTACAGTCTGAGATGATGGGCTCTTGCCTGCAAACAGGAAGGGCTTGGGTTCTCAGACAATCCTTGTTTTGCCACCCAAGGTGAGCCACTGCCTGCTGCAAATGAGAACCTCTCTGGGCTTGTGGCAAACAAATGCAACCAGACTATGGCAGACTTTGAGACTCCTTGACTAGATAACAAAGCTAGGTGGTCTAATATGAGATGCAGGACAGGATTAGGGTAAAGGTCAGCTAATAAGAGAGGGGGTTGGATTAGGGACCTATAAAAATAAAGGGTGCAGTCTCTTGTTGCTGCAGTCTTCCCGTGTGTGTGTGTGTGTGTGTGTGTGTGTGTGTGTGTGTGTGTGTGTGTGTGTCTTCTGTCTGCATCTTTTTATTCATTCCTCCCTTCCAGGAAAAGTGGACCGCAACACATCACCTCAACCAGCTAATTTTTATGTGGTGCTGGGGAATCGAACCTAGGGTC
This sequence comes from Ctenodactylus gundi, assembly GCA_004027205.1. Classification (NCBI taxonomy): domain Eukaryota; kingdom Metazoa; phylum Chordata; class Mammalia; order Rodentia; family Ctenodactylidae; genus Ctenodactylus; species Ctenodactylus gundi. Next base: position 81,583 of record PVKB01001276.1, on the reverse strand, counting down.
TGGCACTGTGCTATTCCTCCTGCCCAGGACTGAACACTGTTTAAAAAACAAACTGACCTATACAGTCAATTAAATCCCTATTAAAATTCATTCCAGCTTTTTTTTTCTGGCAGAAAATGAAAAATTGATACTAAAATTCATGTGGAAATGTAAGGGTCCTGTACATCCAGAAGAATCTTGAAAAAGCCATATAAAGTTGGGAGAGTCACACTTTCCAATTTCAAGACTTACTACAAAGCTACCATAATCATGTCAGTGGTAGCATGGGCATAAGGACAAGCATGTGTCAATGAAAAGCAGATATAAACCTTTACACTTAAAGTATACTTAATTTCAGCCAGAGTGCCAAGACAAAGAAAGTGTCTTCAACAAATGATGCTGGAGCAACTATGTACATATCCACATGCAAAACAATGTAAGGACCTTATACACTACAAAAAAAATTAACACCAAGTGGACTATAAAACTAAGTGTAAAAGTTAACCCTATAAAACTCTCAAAACAAAATCAAAATCTAGGTGTAAGCCAGGCCCTATGGCACAGGCCTACAATGCCAGTACTCCAAGTAGCTTAGGCAGGAGGATCACAAGTTTAAACCCAACCTGGACAACTTAGTGACATAGTGAGATCCTGTCTCAAAAAAAAAAAAAAAAAAAAAAGTGCTTAGGATGTAGCTTAGTGCAAAGGCAATGGATTCAATCCCCGGTACTACAAAATAAAATAAAATAACTAAATAGGAGTATATCTTCATAATAGCATTAATTTGTTCTTTATGGCTATAAGAAAATACCTGAGGCCAACTTACTTTATTAAGAAAAGAGACTTATCAGCAAGAATCAAGAAAAACTGACAGAATGTTAAAGGAATTATGTCAACTTGAAGGAATCAGGAAAACACCAGGGTTGAGCTTACAGACAGGTGTGTGTGTGTGAGTGGCCTGTGGGCCATGGAATGAGGGAAGAACACTGACCCAGGTTGTGGGCAGCCCAACAGGCAGCCCGAACTAAATGAAAGGAAGATCACAGATTGTTACACCTTTTCCTAGGAAAGCTCTTGCTTTCAAGATTGTCTGGAGTTAAAGAGCAATCTACTAAAAAGACAGATTAGGGAGTCAGAGTCATCACAGATGAAATCATTCAAACAGCCCAGGTGAGAGGAAGCAAGCAAAGTTACTGTAGTATTCCAAAGTAACTGAAATGGTCAAAGAAAAGATAAAGATAAACCATGGAAAGTCTGGCTAAAAGAAAGGAGAGTAACAGTAAGAATACACTGTCCTAGAAGCACAAAATCATGAGATCCACCCCATCAAAACAACTTACTACCAAAAGTGCCAGACCTCAAAATACTGTAGTAGTAAGAAAATGTAAAAACTGCACACAACTTTTTAAAGAAACTTAAAAGAAGTAACTACAGGCAAAGGTTAAGGGGTATCTCAGACGAGAAGAGTAAATTTAAGATGAAGAGACTTGAGTATGCTTACAGTCTACTAAGTTAGTGATGGTTAGGAGTAAAACAAAGGAGGTGCCTGCTCAGGGGTCTCTTAGCTTCTTGTCTAGGCACTTTCCTTTTTCTCTTATCTCTCTCAGATGGTGACCCACTTAGGTCCACTCTGGGCTTTTTGAGCAAAAGCCTTTTTCTCTTTTGTTTTATTCAATAAACTGTTGTTTCCCTTTTAAAAAAAGTGAAAGATAATTGTTACAGACTGAACTGTGTTCCTCCCAAATACTTTAGGCTAAAGTCCTAAACCCAGTACCCTCAGTAATTGAAGGGAGGCTTATAAAGAGCTAACTAAAATGAAGAAGCTTTATTCTAATACAACTGGTTATCTGCGTGCACAAAGGGATACCCACAGGAAGAGACAGCTAAAGGGTAACCTTCTGCAAGTCAAGGATAGAGCCTTCACAGGAAAATCAACCCTATCTGCACTTTGACCTTGGACTTCCTGATTTCAAAACTGTGAGAAAATAATTTCTGTTGTTTAAGCCACCCAATCTGCAGTATTTTGTTAGGGATGCCTTAGAAATGGACAGAGGTGACAAATTTCCAAGAGGAGAAAGCAAAGAAGTCCCTGCCTGCTATATATTTCCTCTGTGAAATAGAAAGGGAACTCTGAATACTAAAAAGTAAGAAGGAAGGTCATGGGTTAATAGCCAGCACAGAAAACAGGAGCAGTTAGTAGGGATTCTTGGGTTGCCTGTCCTGCAGTTCATAAATGTAGAACTGGGCAAAGGTGGTGCAGGCTGCAATCCCAGCACTCTGTTTTGTTTTGATGGTAAACTCAACATGGAACCCATGGCCTTCACACTGAGCTACCTCCCAATTCCTGTTCCCAAGTTTGGGTTCAATTTAAATATAATGAATGCAGGCAAGGATCAGCAAAAGAAAAGCACTGGAATGAGTCTGAAACAAGGATATGAATCCCGAAGAGTGATCCTTTGAAAGTCATTTACCATTTCTGGGTTTGAGTTTTTTAACCTGATGAATCAGACTTCATAATCAGCACACAATCACTTCAGATTAAAATAAATGATGCTGTAATTTTCATGCAGGGTTGTACATGACCAGGTTCTTTAATTTTTACCAAACTAGGCAGTGTATATCAAACCCTAAGAAATATTCTATCATCTGGTTATATTGTAAAAACAGATTCTGAATTAGTTAGCTCTCAGATTTAATCTGAGAGTGCACAGTTCTAAAAAGTTCCCAGATGATACCATATCACATGTGAGCACTACAGTAGGGGGATTTGGCTTAAACTCTAAAAAGGTTAGAATTGCAAGATAATCTGTAATCAGCTTGATATTCAGAAAACTAAACAAATGAAGTCCAGACTCCCAACAGAATATGTCTAGCCACTGAGAAAAACACTCCAAAAGTAACTGACAATATCAGTAAATTCTGAGAATAAAAACAAAGACATACATCTGTACACACACACACACACACACACACACACACACACACACATATAACATAATGACCAAACTCCAATTAATCAAACATATCTCCTTTCTTAAAATGCTTAATTTTAATTTTTAGAAAAATGGGGAGGGGGATGGAGGAATGGCAAACTGGTTAAAGTGCTTGCCTTGCAAGGTCAAGGCCCAGTTGGATTCCCTAGCACCATATAAAGCTGAGCCTGGTGCAGCACACCTGTAATCCCAGGACTCAGGAAGCTGAGGCAGGGGGATTGTCCTGAGTCTAAGGCCTGGCTGGACTACAGAGCAAGACCCTGTCTCCTAAAAAAAAAAAAGGAAAATGGATCAGGAGACTGAGGCAGAACTGCCATGAGTTCAAGGCCAGTCAGGGCTCCAGAACCACCCTGGACTACACAGCGAGACCCTGTCTTTAAAAAATATTTTTTTCTGGAAAAATTCTTCTGTGCATCTTTCTTTTTTTTTCTCCTAAAATCACCATGAGGCACAGACTGGTCTTGAACTCACAGCAATCATCCTGCCTCAGCCTTCTGAATACTGGGATTATAGGCATGTGCCAATATGCCCAGCTTATGTAGTGCTGGGGAATGGAACCCAGAGTCTCATGCATGCTAGGAAAGTACTCTAACCACTGAGCTATACCCTCCCCAGTCCCTTTCCATGACATCTTAAATGCAATGTGCAATAAGGATTAGTATGCACTGTGATGTGACTCTGAATGTAACTAACTCCAGAAAATCTGAAGACTTTACTATGAGTCATCAAATCTTTGCACACTTGCTGGGAACTCCCAATAGTATTGTTAAAACAAAATTCATTTGTGCTAAGAATTTTCTTTAGCTTTAGAGAGAGTAATGAGAGCAGAGACCACTCTCCTGCCCTGGGACTATAATATATAGCCAAAACACAATGCCATAATTTTACTGGGTTTTTTTCCGTGGGGAGGATGTTTTGTTTGGTTTTATGATACCAGGGAGTTGAACTCTAGGCATTCACACTGAGCCCGGTTTTGGTTTGTTTTGAGCCAGGGTCTCACTCCACAGTCCACACTTGTCATGAACTATGTAGCCCAGGCTGGCTTCAAACTCATAGCAATCTTCCTGCCTCAACCTCCCAAATGCTGGGATTACAGGCATGTGCCACCACACAGGCTTTTATGGTGCTGGGAAACCAAACTCAGGGCCTTGTAAAGTGCTCTAACCTCTGAGATAGTCCTCCAGCCCAGTTTGTTGTTGTTGTTGTTTATTTGTTTGTTTTGAGACAGGGTTTTGCTCTGCAGCCCAGGCTGGTCCTGAACTCAGGATGGAGCCCAAGCTGTCCCTGGACTCACAGCAACCCTCCTGTCTCAGCCTCCCAGTGCTAGGATTACAGGCGTGCGCCATCTTGCCCACGTTATGTAGTGCTGGGGAATCAAACATAGGTACTTAGCGCTAGACTTAGCGACCACTGAGCAATTCCTCCAGCCCCGAGCCCTAACTTTTATCTTTATTTTGAGAGAGTTTTAATTGCTATTCTCCTGCTTCAGTCTCCCAAAGTACTGAGATTTCAGGGCTGTGCCACCAGGCCTGGCTACTGTTTCTATTATTCCCCACGACAGGTTCCATCCACAACCCTATCACAGCCCATACACAGAAATTTTATAATTTCACTGAAATCTTCCTCACTAAAGGAAGATGTAAGATGTCATATGATGGATGTATCATGTAGTGTGGTTGCTCTGCCTTTATCCCGCAGCCTTTGTACTGAGCAGATAAGTTCGAAATAATGTGAAAAATGAAAGAAAGAAATCCCTATCCACGGGCGCAAGCAAGAGCGCACACACCCACGACAGTATAGGTGCAACTCCAAACTGCTCTTTCTTACTCCTTTCTGGAAAATAAGCAAATCTCAAGGGTGCTAGTGCACTGTAACTGATCTCCGAGAAGTTGTAAAGGGGTGGGGCTATGCCAACTGAAACGTCGGCATCAGCAGGGAATTTACCAATCCTTACACTTTTAAGTCCAATCACATTGACACAAAATTACTTCTCTCTTTCACCACTATGTCATAAAAGAAAGAAGGAATGACAAATGCAATAGGCTTCAAAATACTTTTGCTGAATCACAAGTATCTCCAAACATAAAGCTGTAATTACGAGTAACTCAGCTTGACCGGGCACCAGCGGCCATACCTCAACATGAAGCTCCCCTCTAAAAACGTACAAGTCCCTTCCCTTCAGGGTGTGCCCTGACCATATACAATGGTTTATACTGAACACAATCAAGTTTTCTCGAAATTTGCACCCGCTATAGCCCAAGGCCTAATACAGCACCCTGGTCCGCAGCCGCAGCCACAATGGGTACCGGCGGCTCTGCCCAACCAGTCACATTCCCACACACCCCGCGCCCGGAATCCTCCACAGCAGGCTGCGTGCGGCGGGCTGACTCGGCGAGGCCCCAGCAAACACGGGCCTATCCACGCAGCCAAGCCCGAGGCCGCCCTCCGCTCGCACCGCCACAGAGCCCCGCTTTCCTCCCACCCGGCCCATCCCTCCTTGCAATCCCTCGAGCTCCGAGGCCGTCGGGCCGGAGCCTCACCGTTTGGTTCGGTCCGGAGTGACCTGGTCCTCCCGCTCCCACTTCTCAATACGAAGTAGCGCCGGTTGCTCCCGCGCCCCACGTTTCCAGTCTACACGCTGCCGCCTACTGATGCCGAAAGCCGCTTCTAGGAACGCGCCATGTTCATCGTCGCACCTCAGACGACACAGGCGCGCTAATATTGCGTCACGGACTCTCCTCACGCACGCCAGGGATAGGCAGAGACCGCCGAACGGCCGGAACTGAAAGGCGGGGCTTCCGCTTCGAACAGAAAGGCGCCGGCGCCCGAATCAGCTCCGCGCGCGCGCCTGCGCAGTATATGGAGCCACGAGTTGAGTGAGCGGGATCTGTAACCATGGAAACCATGGGACCCTCTAGGCCTTCTACTGAGAGACGTCCAACTGCCGAGACAGTCTGTTGGCTGCTGCGCTGATCAGAGCTTAAGTCAGAACTATATTACTCTGTTTTTTTCCGGTACTGAGGCTTGAACTCAGGGCCTTCGCTCGGAGCTACATCCTCAGCGCCCGCCCCCGCGCCTTTTTTTGAGGCTGGTTCTGTGCTCACGGCGTATCCCAGACTGGCTGGGCGATCCTCCGTGTCACGTGCGCCGCCAGGGGGAGCTGTGGTTTGGCGCTGGGGATCCAACCCGGGCGCTCGTGCTTCTTGGGCGAGCGCTCGACTCCCTGAGCTGCGCCCCCAGCTCCGTTTTCATTATTTGAAACAGTCCGTGTCCTTAAATGCTAAATTGCCCAGGCCGGGCTCCAAACTTGTGATTCTCTGCCTCAATCTTCCAAAGTGCTCTCATCAGGGTGTAGCTTAGCGCCTCCTGGGTGCAGCCCCAGTACCTCAAAAAACAACCCAAAGCAAAGCAGTAGCTGACACAAGAAATTTAGTAAAAGTTTGGTGTCATAATATATTGAATCAAAATGCATTGCATCGTTACTGAGCTGATTCGTTTTCTTAGAACTTAGTTGAGAATAACAGGCAAAGGAAGTCAACCTTTCTTTAATTCTGCATTTGCTTCATCAACTCCCTGCTTTCCCTTTACAGTCTGAAGTATATGTGGGAGAAAGTCTTGGCTTTGTATTGGGATTTCAGACGAATCCTAAACAGAAAATGGTTTGATTTAGATTATATCCTATTTCTGCGAAAAGCCTAGTAACAAAGCACAGAAGTTGATTGTTCGGTGGTAAATACTTGCTTTATGCATAATATATGACTAGATTTTACATTCATACTAGCTAAAGCAAAGTCCTCCAGATACATCCTAATTTGGGAGCCTAGGAATATTTTGCATATATGATTTTATTTTATTATTTTTTTTGCGATAGTAGAGATCCTGCACCACCACGCCTGGCATCAGCTACTATTCTAAAAGTTCTTCAAGTACTACACATTGAACGAGACATTTTATGCAATTTGTTTTATAAGTCTGCTATGTGGAAAGTACTCTTTTCCTCTTTTACAGATTATAATATGATGCTTATACAAATTAAATCATTTTCCAAAGTCTAATTCTTCAGTTGAAGAATGCATACTCAAATTTAGATACAGTGTATATTGTGTGATGGAATAAAATATGTCCATCCATCACTTCATTCCCAAAACCTGCAGATTTGCCCATGTGATCAAGGATCCTGAAATGAGAAGATTATCCTGTAGGTCTAATGTAATCACGAGAGTTTTTACAAAGAAGTTTAAATTAGAAATATCAAAGAGAAAAAAATACAGCCATATGTGAGCAGTGTAATTTCTCATGTGTTGTACAAATAATTGAAGGTTAATTATCAAAATAACTATAAACAGTAATGCTGCCAGGCTCTTTCAAACAAAAAAAAAAAAAAAAAGAAGATACGACCATGAAAGTGAAGGTTAGAGCAATGGGGGAGCCATGGAAGCTCTAGAAACTGAAAAATGCAAAGACAAACATTCTCTCCTAGATCCTCAGGAAGAAACTTAGCCCTGCAGACAATTGAGACACCATTTTCACAACACTAAGACAATGTGTTTGTGTATCTGAATTACTAGATTTGTTCAAAGAGGAAGATAAAATAAGTTTCAGAGTTTGTAGGCTTTTTATTTTGCTACACTTCATTTATTAGTGCAAGTGTGTAAAACTAGGTCTTGGGTGACTCTATGTTAAAATATAGCTCATTAGGTGTTTTAAATGAGCTCACTAGATGATTATAATGTGCCAACTAGTAAATAAGGTCTTTGAGAAATGATTTAATCTGTCCTTAAAATTTAATTCATAGAGGCTGGAGAAAGACCTTAGGAGTTAAAGCACTTGCCTAGCAAGTTCAAGGCCCTGAGTTCAATTCCCCATGCACCACATAACCTGGGCATGGTGGCACAGGACTGTAACCCCAGCACATAAAAGACTGAGGCAGGAAGTTTGCCCTGAGTTCCAAGTCAGTCTCTCTCTCTCTCTCTCTCTCCCTCTCTCTCTCTCTCTCTCTCTCTTTCCCTGTATCCATATATATATATATATATATATATATATATATATATCTCCATATATATATAGATATATATCCATATATATATACATACATATATATTTATAGCAGAATCATTTTAATTCAAAGCAAAAGTTACAACAATAAGGATTAATTATAAAAATTATATTCATACAATGGAACACTATCTACCTGTCGAAATCTGATGATGTCTTTTATTTTGTTTCGTTGCGAGGGCTTTGCTCTGTAATTCAGTCTGGTCCTGAACTTCCTGTGTAGTCCAGGCTGGCCTTACTTTACAGCAATCCTCTCACCTCAGCTTCTCTAGCACTAAGATTACAAGTGTGAGTCACTGCACTCAGCAAGGACATGGCACTGGAGATGGAACCTAGAGCTCCCACTTGTTAGGCAAGTGCTCTCACCTCTGAGCTACATGCTCAGAACCACTTTTTTTTTTTTTTTTAATACAGGGTCTCAGCTAAATCACTAAGCTGCCCAGGCTGGGCTCACACTTGCAGTCTTCCTGCCTCTGCTCTCTAGAATACTAGGATTACATGTTTCTGCCAGCATACTTCCTCAGCTCAGATTTTATTCCTTTTTCTGTGCAGTACTGAGGATCAAGCACAGGTTTTTCTCACTGAGCTACATCCCCAGTGCATCTTTATTGTTGATTTGAGACAGGATCTCACTAGGTCACTGCACTGTCCAGACTGAGCTCAAATTTACCTCAAACTGCCTCAGCCTTCCAGAGTGCTGGGATCACAGGCCTGAACTGCTAGGCCTGGTTTCAATTCTGTTCTTAATATTAAAAATGTTGGGTTGGACGAATAGCACAGTGGTTAAAGTGCTTGCTCGCCAGCACAAGGCTCTGAGTTCAATTCCCCATCACCACATAAAGTCAGACATGGTGGTGCATGCCTGTAATCCCAGCACATGGGATACTTAGTCAAGAGGATTGCCGAGAGCTCAAGGCTAGCCTGGGCTACATATTGAATTCAGGACGAGCCTGGGTGACAGAGCAAGACACTGTCTCAAAAAATAGTTTGATATTTAATTAAATATGAACAGGAAATTAGAAGAGTTTTATATATTCAAAAAGCACATTAATAGATGTGAATTCTGAGTGCTGATTTTTACTTTCTCAAGTCTTTTAGCATTATTTTTGCCATATTTAAGCATTATTTGAATAATTAGAATAATAGATATAATTATGAGTTTGGAAAAAGAGAATAATAGCAAATATGAAACGAAACAGGTATTTTTTCTGTAACTTGCTGGTGAGAATAAAAAGTGATTGTACTGTCTCAGAAAATGCTCTGTAAGGACTTGGGGGCACAACTTAGCAGTTAAAGTTCTAGGTCCTAAGTCTGATTCTCCAGCACCACATAAACCTGGTGTGGTAGTGCATACCTGTAATCCCTGCACTTGGGAGGCTGAATCAGGAGGATTGCCCAGAGTTCCAGGCTAGCCTGGGCTACATTGTGAGTTCAGGAGCAACATAGACTATAGAATAAGACCTTGTCTCAAAGAGGAGGAGGAGGAGAAGAAGAAAGACATCTCTCAATATATATACACATATTAAAATGTCCAAATAGGGGCTGGAGGAATAGCACAGTTAGTTCAAGACCCTGAATTCAATTCCACAACACCACATAAACTAGGTGTTTTGGCCCATGTCTTGGGAGGCTGAGGTAGGAGAATTACCTTTAGTTTAAGGCCAGCCTAGGCTACATAGGGAGCTCAGAACCAGCTTGGACAAACCTTGTCTGGGGGAAAAAATGTCCAAATAGTTTGAATAAAAAATCCCATTCTTGAGAATTCAAACTAGGGAGAAAGTTCAGAAAATCCAGAAATTACAGAAAATAAAATATTTTCTTTTTCTTTTTTTCCCAGTACTGCCAAATAAACCCAGAGCCTTTACATTGAGCTGCATCTCCGGTCCTTTCCTATTTTTTGTTTTATTTTGTTTTATTTATTTTTGAGACAGAGTCTCACTCCATAGTCCAAACTGGTCCTGAATTCACTGTGGAGCCCAGGCCAGCTTTAAAGTCAGGGCAGTCCTCTTGCCTTAGTCTCCGAAGTGCTGAGATTACAGTCATGCACTACTACATCCAGCTTATACAGTACTGTGGAATTGAACTCAGGGCCTTGTACTAGGTAGGTAAGTGACCTAATCTTTGTGCTATTCCTCCAATCCCTCCTTTTCTATTTTAACCTCTTCTTTCTTTTTCTCTTTTTGAGACAGGGTCTTCCTCTGTAGCCCAGGCTGGTCCTGAACTCGCTACGGAGCCCAGACTAGCAATGGAGTTGGCAATCTTTTTGCCTCAGCCTCCCAGTGCTAGGATTACAGTTGTGTATGCCACTGCCCAGCTTTATGTGGTGCAGGGACATCGAACTCAGGGTCTTGAGGCAAGTGCTTTAACCTCTGTGCCACTCCTTCAGTTCCTCTATTTTTTTTTTTTTTCATGTTAAGATAAGGTCTCACTAAATTGCTGAGTTGCCAAGGCTGATGTTGAATTTGCAATCCTCCTGCCTCAGCCTTCCAAAGTGCTTGGATTACAGGCCTGCCCCACCCCAGCACCCTGCCCCCTCAGTGGAACAACTGTGTGTGCTTGGAGGGATCAAACCCAGGCTCTTGACATGCTAGGCAGGTGCTCTGAACTACATCCCCAGCCCTAACAGCTAATTCTTGGACACATTATAATCAAATATTTAATACCTTAACTCTACATGTTGGATCCTCTGAACCTTAGTGTGTCATTAAAAAGTAAAACCGCGGCAACACACCTTTCCAGGTCTGCTGGGACTAGCAGGAGCCTTCTCTCTCTTCTATCTCCTTCCATCCCCTTTTATATTTTTCCTAATAAACTACCTCTCTACACCTCAAAAAAAAAATAAATAAACGTAAAACAGATCAGAACTGTAGTTAGAACAATTCAGGCCAGTATCTTCTCACTTCTCTTATCTCTTGCCAACACCCAGCTGAAAGTAGAACCAGGAGAGCCCACAGCAGGCCACGGCACCTTGCTATGACATGGGGACAGGCCTCCACCCAGCCTCTGACACCAGAAGAACCTCGAGCAAATGCATCTGCTGAGACTCAGTTTCCTCAGATGTAAACATGGTCCTCATACTTGTCCTAACAACCTCAGAGAGTCTCTCTGAAAGCAAAGTGACGCAGAGAGCACTTTGACATTAAATGTGCTAAGTTGTCTAGGCTGGTCTCAAACCCTTCAACCTCTTGTCTCAGCTTTCTGGCAGCTGAGATTAGAGGTGTATGCCATCATGTCCTACTAATTTGTTTTTGTTGTTGTTGCTATAGTATTTTCAATACTTCATTTTGCAATATGATATATATTACTTTATGAAGTTAAAAATAATTAATTGGGAGGCAGACTTGGGAGCCTGTGATCCGAGTCTGTGACTCAAGCATTCTGGGAGGTTGAAGTAGGCAGATCATAAATTTGAGCCCAGCTCAGGAAATTCAGTGATATAGCAAGGCCTTGTCTCAAAATCAAAAACAAAATCTGGCTAGGAATGTACGATCATGTGAAGAGCCTCTGTGTTAGGTCTGCCATCGGGGACCACACAAGAGAACTACATGCCTCGGGGGTTTCCCATTTTTGCTACATGACTCAGGCCCACGCATCACCCACAGCCCCGGAAGTAACCATCTCCATTGTCTCACAACGCAGAAACTCTTCAAGGCTGCACTCACACTGCAGCTCTTCAAGGCCACTGCCCTTAGACAGCAGAAAAGACTCCCTTGCCCCAGACACTGTGCTGTGCTCTCTAGCACAATCCAGCAGTGGTTGCTGTCCATTAATAAACTCGCTTGGACCAAGACTTAGTCTCCTGTGCATCACTTATGCTCCCACACTCAATATCTAACACTGCATCACCAAAAAAAAAAAAAAAAAAAAAATTTTTTTTTTTTTTTTTTAAATTGGGAGGCCATTTGACAAAGGCTGCTCCAAAACTCTGGGTTGCTACATAAGAAAACCAAATCCCACTTCAGTGTAAACAGTAAGAAGAAAATCAGAAATTTCCAACTTACCTCTAGCTGAAGATTTTCCACTGGAATAAGGCTTCACTTCAGCCCATCAAGTGTTTTCTCTGCCATGCCTCCACTATCACCATAACAAAAGCCTTTTCTGGGCCAGGCATAGTGGTGTGGACCAAAATCTCAGTACTTGGTGGCTGAGGCAGAGGGTCTCAAGTTTGAGGTCAGCCTTGGCTATATAGTGAGTTCAAGGACAGCTGGACTTACATAGTGAGACCTTCTCAAGAAAGGGGTGGGGGTGGGGTGCTGGAGAAATAGCACAGAGGTTAGAATCTTTGCCAAGCAAGTGAAAGGCCCTGAGTTCAATTCCTCAGCATCACATAAACTGGGTGTGGTGGTGTAAGTCCCAGTATTCGAGAGGCTGAAGCAGGGGGCTTGTTGTGAGTTCAAGGGCAGCCCTGAGCTATAGTGTGAGTTCAGGATCAGCTTGCACTACACAGTAAGACTCTAAACAAAGAATGAAAGGAAGAGAAGAGAAAACCAAGCTCCCCTGTTATCCACTTGGAGGAATCCAAAACGACCCACCTGCTCCTGCAATGTCTGTTCAAATAAACTCTTCAAATTTTAAAAATGTGCCATAGTTTTATTATTTTTTATTTTGACACAGCATTTTCAAAGTTGGCCAAGCTGAACTTGAACTTGTCATCCTTCTGCCTCAGCCTCCTGGAGTGCTGGGATTACAAGTCTACAGCACCACATCAGCTCTTAGTCTGTCTTTTACAGCAGAAATGATATGAAAACATTTACCTGACAAGTGCTTCTGAGGTGTATGCATTACCATTAAATCATTTCTGATGATGCATAGCCTCATTGATAGTGTTTGAGTGTGTCTAATTGTTCATATGTAAAAACTTAATCACCATTTTAGAATTAACTCATGTGTTTGGAGATCGGGCCTTTGGGAGGCGATGAGGATGAAAGTCATCAAAGTGGAACGTGACTGAATGGTATGCGAGGAGTGGAGGACACCCACATACCCACCCCACCCCACCCCACCCCCCACTCCTCCGCATACACTCTCCTGGTTCCGTGCCATCTGATACCTTGTGCTGCCTCAGGACTTTGCCAGCATGAGCCCAAAAGTGGATCCTTAAATCTCCAAAAGTTTTTCTTTATAAAGTTACCCATATTCAGGTAGTTTACCACAGTTAATGCCAAAGAGACTCACGTACTTATGTTGATATTAAACAGAGACCATATCCTCTTCCTTCACTGATTTTATTACTCTGAGGTAGTATCTGTAGCCTCTCTGGGAGGCTAAGGCAAGAGGATTGTGAGTTCAAGCCTAGCCTGGGTAACTTGCCAAATTTGTAAGACTCTATCTCAAAGTAAAAATAAAAAGTGGGCTGGGGATGTAGCTCAGTGTGAAGGCCCTGGGTTCAACCCTCAGCACTGCAAATGAATAAAATAAATATATACAATAGTATGTATGCTTCTCTGTAAAACTGGAACATGTTTACAGAAGAGTATAGATCACTGTATCAAAGTCACATTATTTCATTGAGTCAAATGTCACCATTTTCCTATTAACGGTTAGATAGCATCACACAAATGAAGTCTCTAGGTACTTTGAAATTCTCCTGCTTTAATTTGAAGGCAGTACTGTAATTTCACACTTACATTTGACTACTGTTATAAAAACAATGATTCACTGTTACATTGTAAATCCATAGCTTGATATTTTCAATTTGATTTTGCTTCATCTTGTCTAGCTGGGTTATATCCATATTTTTAGAAACACAATATTTCAGTGTTAATAAACCTGTATGAAAAGTGTGAAATTCCACGGGCCTCAAGGCTGAGACAGGAGGATTGCCTGGGCTCCATAGTGGGTTCAGGACCAGCCTGGACTACTGAGTAAGATCCTGTCTCAAAAAAAATTTTTTTTAAAAAGAATACTTTAACAAAGGATATGAATATTTCAGGGGAAGCACATATATAATTCCACATATAATTATGGCTGTATAGACAACCCCAATACATTCCCAATACATACAAGCTCAAAAGCTCATTTCTTTAATTCCACTCATATCTTAGTATCTAACAATTGCTAGGATTCATGGATCCATGTCACACATCAATGTTATTTTGCCTTGATAACATCAGGAAAGATGAAAATTAGCCAGAATATCTCAACTAAATGAACAGTTTTCCTGCTGAAAATAGTGGCCCTCTCCCTCCCCTCCATCCTCTTTCTATAGAGATTACTCAAGTAGCTTTTTTTTTGGGGGGGGGCGGGTGCTGCTAGCAGTGTTGAGGATAAAGATAACTTCTCTTTCACACTTTTGGAACCTTCAGTTTGGTTAAAGAGTTAAATTGGCCTAAAATAGGCTGACATGAGAAAAACACACAAGTTTTGTCAATTTCAAAACATACATGGGGACAGTAAAGAATAAATGGCTGAAGAAGCTCTCTATCTCATTCAGACACAGAAATGGTAAGTTTGTGCAGAAATGAATAGACAAAGAAGTTTGCGTTGGGAATAGTTACATTGTGGGGAAGTCACTAGTATCAGTAGATCTACATCTATCTACTCTCTGACTATACCAAGTTGCTTTTTCCTCCTCAAACTTTGTGTGGTTATGGTGCTCCAGCCATATCCCCATTCCTTCTATTTATTTATTCACATATTTATTGAGACAGAGTCCCACTGTGTACGCCAAAGTGCTTTGAATTCACTCACACACTTATAGCTTGAGTTGGCCTTGAACTCTCAGCAATACCCCTGCTTCAATCTCTCTTGTGCTGAGATTACAGGTGTGTGACACCACACCTGAATAATTTTTGTGTGGTGCTGGGAAATTGAATCCAGAGGCTTGCGCACACCAGAAAAACACTCCAATCTGAATTATGCCCTCAGTTTCTCCAGTTCATTTTTATTTTTGATTCTGAGACAGTGTCTCAACTAAGTATCTACACTGACCAGGCTAGGCTCCTACTTATGATCTTCCTGCCTCAGCCTCCCAGAGTGTTGTAATTACAGGCCTGAGCTACCAGGCCTGGCTCTCAAACATCTTCCTAACTTTCTTTGTAAATTTTTCTCCCTTGCATTCTCAACCTTCTCTTAGATAATTCTTGTCTGTGCTTTAAAGGCAGGACAAGTATATTTTAAAATCAAGGACCAGTCATAGTGCTATAAATCATTTTTAATGCACACAATCTTTCAAATACACTTAGTTTCAAGGTACAATTGTCATTAACTATGTAATCATAAGGTATTAATTATACATTTTGTCTTTCAGTTTTCTCATCTATAAAAAGGACATCCTGATAAGATCACCCTAAAAGAACTGTTTGGAAGGGTAAATGAAAAAATGTATCTATACCCTCTCTCCAATGGGTTTTATTTATTTTTCTAAGAAAGGGTCTCACTCTTAGTCTAGGCTGCTCCTAAATTATGTAGCCAGCAGGTTGATCTCAAACTCACAGCAGTCCTGCCTCAGCCCTCCAGTGTGCTGACTACATGCAGGTGTGTGCCCCCAGGCCCAACTGAACACCCTTGGACTTACTAGTTAAGTGTTCTACCATGCTCTTCATCCAGTCCTCTTTTTTTTTTTTTTTCCTTAAAAAAAAGATGTGCCGGGTGTGGTGGTCTCAAAAAAAAAATTAAAATCCTGATGATGTGACATTCATGCTATTATTGTTAACATTTGACACGGCGTCTAGAATATTGCAGATACTCCAGAACTCTGGAAGAAATGATTAATAGAATGAATTAGTTGAAGCCGCTAGTTGTATAATTTTTTTTCTCTTAAATTAAAATTATAGTAGAGACAGGCCAGGAGCGACTAAACCCAAGGTTTGTAAGTTCACCAATTAGCTAACTTCTCAGCCACGAATTAGCTGTAATGAATCTCTCTGCCTCACGCAAACACGAAGAAACTGACATCCATTACGCTAGCAGGCAAACCAGACGTGAATCATGCATGCATAAACTCACACGCGAGGTACGCGTCCCATCAAAACATTTAATACATCTATCAGCACCTGTAGCGTTTGACTTTTTTATTGATCTCTTTCAATAAAATAAACTTTGAGGCCACTGTCTAACTTAACTGTGAATGCCCTGCAGTGCCTCATACACAGCTGGAGCTCAGTAAACATTTAGGGAACGGATGACGAGGTACAAAAGCGAGTAAAGCGCCCAGCAGCCCTAGCGGAACGGAAGATTAACTCCACTCGAGTCCTTTTCACAACGCAAGCTTAGATGAAACAAATCCCCCACAGCAAGCATTTTATCCTCAAATCTTAGGTTTTCCATCCCATTATCTGCAGGTAAACGGAAGACAAACCTGAGAGAAATCTCTGGCGGGGGCACACACCTTCTTAGCCAGGCCCCGCCCATAGTTTACGCCAGCCAATTACAATGCTGAACGCACTGGCGCGGGGTCTTCTGGGGTGAGTGGTTCCTGAGCGGAGGTTTTCCTGCAGAAAGCGACTACAATTCCCGGCGGCCACTGAGCGCCACGCTCCGTCCACATCCTGGGGGAGGAGTCGGGGCGTGCCGGGCCGGGGAAGCTGGCCCGCGTCCCAGCTTTCTACACGTTGTGGAGAAGTGGTGGCCACTTCACGTGGGGCCGACTGGGGCCATCCGGCTTTGGTAGCGCCGGCGGAGTCTCGGGCCTCGGGGCCCGCTGACGGCGGAGATGCCGAAGGTCAAGTCGGGGGCGAGCGTTCGCCGCCGCTCGCGACAAGAACAGCGCCGGGAGCTAAAGAGCGTCGGAGGTGCGGACTGCCGGGCGGAAGCGGGGGTCCGGTCGCGTCTTGCGACGACGCCGGCCTGGCGGGGACCGAGACCTGAGCTGTGACGCGGGGCCGGAGCGATGGATTTAAAGCCGCGTGGCCGTCCGCGCCAGCGCCGCACTCTTGCCCCTTCGCCTCCTTCCTTTCGTGCAATGGCCCATGTCTCATCTTACCCTGAAAATTAAGGCTGCTTCGTGTTTTCTTCCAGGACTCATGTTCAACACGGGGATTGGGCAGCATATCTTGAAAAATCCTCTTATCGTGAACAGTATTATCGAGAAGGTGCGTGTGGGAGAGGAAAGGGAGGGACTTGTTGGTTAATTCATTTTGTTCTTAGAAATACTTAACGCGAGGACAGGTGCCCGGCGTAAAGCAGATGCGTAAATGTCTGTCGAATGAATTGAAGAGTAGCCTCGGGTTCACAGGCAACTTCTGCGTGTGCTTTACACCGTATGTCTTCGTGTCGCCTGATCCCCGAGTCTGTCTGTCGCTGGATTGCCTACTTCCTGTGTAGACTTTTGCTCCTTGTTCATATGCAGGTTATTTTATTGTTCCACACTTCCTAAGCACCATATCGGTATTAGTTTTTATTTGTTGTAGTATAAACCACATGAAGTTTCCCAGAACATAAATAGTGCTACATACGTTAATAATTTGGTGTATTTCAGTGTTGTAAATTATTCGTAGTATACTTTTTTTTCTTTTTTTTGAGACAGGGTCTCGCCCTGTGGTCCAGGCTGGTCCTGAATTCACTTCAGAGCCCAGGCTGGCCTTGGACTCACGGCAATCCTCCTGTCTCAGCGTCCTCAGTGCTGGGATTACAGGCGTGCGCCACCACACCCAGCTTATGTGGGGCTGGGGAATCGAACTCGGATGCTTAGCGCTTGCTCAAGCGCTTTAACCGCTGAGCCATTCCTCCAGCCCCTTGTAGTATACTTTCTGTTTGAGTTATTGCTATATATGATTGAGACCTAGGAAGTAAAATAAAGATACTGCAGGTTACTTTCGTGGTCACAATGGAAGCATCTTAGACCTATAGAGAACATAAAGGGTCTGCTAACATAGTTAACCTTAACGTTGCAGTTGTCTGCAGATACCCAGTTTTGTGTACAGTTTCTTAGGTTAAGAAGACACTGATCTGGGCTGGAGGAGTAGCACAACAGTTAGCGCTCTTGCCTAGTAACGTGCTTTAATTTTCTGATGTGATATCATGGAGTTCTTTTCTGTTTGAACTTGTGGATATGAACAGAATTGGTAATGAGACTGGGAAGCTCTTCCAAGGTACAAAGCAGAAAGAAAATTATACACAGACCTGCTACTTTTGGTTTTCTGACTGTGATATTTAAGTATTCTACATTAGGAGGGACTTAGACAAATGTTACTGAGGTAGTCGGTTGAGCGCCTGCCTAGCAAGTTCCAGGTGCTGAGTGCATTCCCTAGCACCACATAACACAGGCGTGGTGGTTCTCACCTGTAATCCCAGTACTGGAAGGCTGAGGTAGGAGGATTGCCTGAGTTCTGAGTCCAGCCTGGACTACAAAGCAAGATACTCTTACCCACCCCCCCACCCCTCCCCCCACCCCCCCAAAAAAGGAACAAACATGTTTAAACTCTAAGCTAAAGTAGTTGTGCTTACTTTTAGGCTGCCTTAAGACCAACAGATGTGGTGCTGGAAATTGGGCCTGGAACTGGCAATATGACTGTAAAGTTATTAGAAAAGGCAAAAAAGGTAAAAAATGAGGTTTAATGTTTTGTTATTGGAAATTACTGTGTGAACAAGCCCAGCTTGAATTTCAAATATAACTCTTGGGTTTTTGTTGTTGTTGTTTTGTTTTGTTTTGTTTTGTTTTGTTTTTGAGACAGAGTCCCATTCTGTAGTCTAGGCTGGTCCTGACCTCACTGTGTATCCCAGTCTGGCCTCAAATTCCTGGTCACTCCTCGTGCCCCAACCTCCCAAGTGCTGTGGTTTATGTAATGCTGGGGGGGGACCAGATTGGACCTTGAGCTTGCGAGGCAAGTGCTTTAACCGCTAAGCTATTCATCCAGGCCTATAAGTCTTGTTGAAATTTCTATTATTTTAATAGCGATTTTTGGTTCCTTCCTAGAAATTTTATCATAGAAAATATGAGATATATTAATTAGGCAAACAGAAACCACATTTGGCATATCAATAGGAGATTCAATATAGGGAATTAATTTTTTGTTTTTCCCCCCACTATTCACTAGTATATATGATATAGTGTTTACTTTGAGCTTGAGGATTTTGTGCACATATGTGTCACCACAACATTACTATTTCCCCATTCCCATTGGCATTCCTGCTGTCTCACTCATTCCCCTGACTCCCACTGTCAACACCCATTTGGTACTATAAAATGCCTGTATTCTGGGTTTCTTATGTTAGAGAAACCATGTGATATTTTACCTTCTGAGTTTGACTCACTTGGCTAAGCATGATGGGCTCAAGTTGTGTCCGTTTATCTACAAAAGCCTCAAATTTATCTGTGTTTACAGAAGAATGGAATATAGAACAGTGGTGTACATATGCTGCAGTTTTTGTATCCATTGGTCTGTTGATGATTATTTCGATGTCTTTCCACAGTGCAGGTCTTGTTAGTTGTGCTGCTGTAAGCATGGGCATATGTGTACTTCTATTACACATTGCTTTTAACTCTTTGGAAAGATACCCAGAAGAGGTATCACTGAATCAAATGGAATACTTATTTTCAGCCTTTTGAGGAATCTCCATATCGTTTGCCATAGTGTCTGTATCCATTTACAGTCCCACCAGCAATGTAAAAGTGTTCCTTTTACCACAATCTCGCCAGCAATACATTACTATTCAACTTCTTGATGTGTGCCATTCTTAGTGGGGTGAATGATAGCTATGTGTTTGTTAGAGGACTAAAAGAAAAAAATCGGAAAAAGAGTAACTCAAACATACTTGCAGAAAGCAGTTAACCATCTCATGTCCTGAAGGAGCAAAGCAAAGAAGTTGTAGTTACTAGAACTCAGAACTTAACAGAGAGTTAGAGCGCAGACCTCAGACCTCTGAGATCAGAGAACCACCTGGCCACTGTCAGTACTTTTTGTCTTGACTGATTAGCTTCCAGTGAAATGGAATCGTTGTATCTGACAGAAGCAGGCAACATATTTTAATGGACTTCTCTTCAGAGAGTTTAATGAGAAGACTGTTTCCAGGATATATGGGAACTTGGCTCAAAGCAGTCAGTGAGGTTTAGTGAAATGGTAGGGCTTAGACAAAGCCGGCAGGGGCAAAGAGGAAACTGTTAATAGAGCCCAGGAGGAGTGGCAGTGGCTATAGCACAGTCAGCTACGGCCCAAAGTCCTGGAGGTATGGGGCAAGCCTTGGGAAATAAAACACCTAGTCTTTTCATTGTAGCCCTTTCTATTGTGCTGGGGTTAAACCCAGTGTGTGTCTCTTGTGTGCTAGGAGTCGACCCTAGGGCCTTGTACCACAGAGCCACACCCCAGCCGTTTGCTGCTGCCTTTCACTGACCAGTCCCAACTGGAGGGCCTTGGGGAGCGGGACTGCTGGGCGGAGAACACAAGAGGTAGAGGATAGATTTGGGAACCAAAGAGCAGCAGCATTTTTCTATATCATAGACATAGTTTTTATGAAAGTTGTTGAAACCTCAGCTATAAAGTTAAAATTCCAGCCTTCTCCAAGAGCCATTTTCATTTACTTGAGAAGTTACTTGCATTGGGCCGAGGGGTGCAAGCCTGTAATCCCAACAATTTGGGAGGCTAAGGCAGAGGGAGCTCAGTTTGGGCAATTTAGCAACTTAGTAAAACCCTGTCTTAAAAGTAAAATGGGGTTATGTAGCTCAGTGCAAAGGCCCTGGACTCAATCCCCAGTACCACAAAAAAGTTTTTATGTCCCATTTTATAAATATCAGTTGATGAGGGATGAGTGACACACTTACGCCAGCAGTCACTGCCTTATATGCTGTCTCCCAAAAATGACCACATAGACGGTGATGTTGTACATTCTTCTGCATTCAGTTGGAATGCAGAAGAGTGTTAGTTATTGATTTTTTGAACTATTAGATAATCTTGTCTACTGAGTTTTCTGGGTGGTGGTTTTTGTTTGTTGCTTGAAGTGGTAGAATACTGTTAAGGAGTACTTATGGTATAATTGTAAAAAGGCTCAAGTCAAATTAAGAGTACTATTTGGGTAGTAAAACAAATTTATATAACATAATTAACCAAAAAAATCCTTTTTTGGTCACTAATTTAGGTAGTTGCCTGTGAACTTGACCCCAGACTAGTAGCTGAACTTCACAAAAG
This sequence comes from Ctenodactylus gundi, assembly GCA_004027205.1. Lineage (NCBI taxonomy): Eukaryota > Metazoa > Chordata > Mammalia > Rodentia > Ctenodactylidae > Ctenodactylus > Ctenodactylus gundi. The sequence continues at coordinate 60,495 of PVKB01001276.1, read as the reverse complement.
AGTCCAGGGCACGTGAGTATATGTGATAGAATTAAACTGCATTTCAAGCTTATGAAACAGTATTATTTTAAAGGCAAGCACAGTTTATTGAACAAAATAAAAGAGATGAGAAAGGCTATTGGCCAAGAAGCCAAGAGGAGACTCAAGCGGGTCACCATGTGGAGACAGAAAAGATTAGAAAAAAGTAAAGCTCCTGGGTGAGAAGCCAAGAAAGGGCCTGAGTGGGTACTCTGAAACAATATTCTTCTGAAATTTCTTTTCTTATCATCAGGCCCCTGGCCAGCAAACTTCAAGTCATGGTGGGTGATGTGCTGAAAGCAGATCTGCCGTTCTTTGATGCTTGTGTGGCAAATTTGCCTTATCAGGTATATCGGCAAGTGGTCGGAAATAACTAAGTGCTTGTCTTGTATGTCTTTACTTTGTGTGTGTGTGTGTGTGTCTTTACTGAAAGTAGTAATTATTTTACAGATATCATCACCTTTCGTCTTCAAGCTCTTGCTTCACCGACCTTTCTTCAGGTTTGTGACAGAAGACCAGAATTACTGCTGAATTGTAGAAGTATGGACATTTTAGGACAGGAACATACAGCTGAAAATCAAAACTTAAGTTATGCCAGGCATGGTGGTACATGTCTGTACCTCTGGGAGGCTGAGGCTGAGGCTGGAGCCTCACAAGTTTTGAGTCCCGCCTGGGCAACTTAGTGATTTGGCAAAATGCTGTCTCAAAATCAAAAAGGGAGGGAATCAGTTGGGTGTGGTGGTATGCACTTGTAATCCCAGGACTTGGAAGGCTGAGGCAGGAGGAGTGCCTGGAATTTGAGGCCAGCCTAGGCTACATAGTGAGTTGAGGACTAGCTTGGATTACACAGTGAGACCTTGACTCAACAAATAAATAAATAAAAATGAAAGAGAAGGGGATCTATCAGTATGAAGATCCTGGGTTCAATCTCCAGTACTGCCAAAAAAAGAAAAAAAATACTGATTTGAATGGAGATCCCTTTCAGTTGACACAGTTTAAGGGTCAGTGGGTGGGCATAGGAGGGCGTCATGCTCCTCTCATTTTCCAATGCTATGCGTTAACCTAGATCAGACTTTTTATTACCACATGTCTAGGTAACTGAAGTGGCTTTCAAGGCGGTCTCCAGTAGTCTATACCAGTAGCTTCCAAACTGTAACTCAGATATCACTTCATGGATATAAAGTGAATATAATGGGTCAGCACCATCTTTTTATTTTTTTTTTAAGGATATGTAGTACATTATACCAGAAAACATTGCATGTGGTCTAGGTGATTATAACTTGCTGGAGGTTGTATAACCACAAACACACATAGACACATTTGCGATGGCTTTTTACTTTGGGGGTGGGGTACTAGGGATTGAACCTAGGACCTTATGCACTTCTGTTTTAAGATATGGTCTCTCTAAGATGCTAATAACAATAACCAGGCTGTGCTTGAACTTGTGATGGTCCTGCCTCAGCCTCTGCAGATGTATTTTAGTGTGACTTGTCAAGAAAGTCAAAGTGCAACTTTGAATATGCTCTTTTCCTATTTGGTATCCTCCATCCCTCCTCCCACCATGACTTGTTGAACACAAAGTTCGTGTTCTTTAAACTGCTAAACCAGACAGAACCTGACCACCACAACTTGCTCCTCCAGCTTCCCCTCCTCCCTTGCAGAGTTTGCTGCACTGCAGATGCAGCTATGCTGTACAGCTGATTTTCTACAAGTGATATAAACTAGTGTAGGTTAGAAATCCTGGCTTATCTGATCATCGAAAGCCAACTCTTCCTAGGGTTTAGGGTGCAGCCATTACAAACAAAGCAGGCTTGGGCTGGGGTCATAGCTCATGCACAAGGTACTGGGTTCAGTTTCTCAACACCACATAAAAATCAGCCAGGCCTAGTGCACTCCTGTAATCCCAGCCTGGGAGAGGCAGAAGTAGGAGGATTGCCTGAGTTTTGAGGTCAACCTAGGCTACTTTGTTCTTTCAGGACCAGCTTGTATTGCTCAGTGAAATCTTGGCCTCTCAATAAATAAATACAAAGCTAGCTCCTTTTTTTTTCTTTTTTTTTTCTTTTTCTTTTTCTTTTTTTTTTTTTTTTTTTTTTTTTTTTTTTGAGACAGTCTCACTCTGTAGTCCAGGCTGGCCTCAAACTCACAGTCCTCCTGAGTCAGCCTCCCCAGTGCTAGGACTTCAGGTATGTACTGGGAATTGAACTTAGGGCCTTATACTTGCCGAGCAAGCTCTTTTTAATGACTGAGTTACACCCGCAGCCTGTCTCATTCTTTGATAAGGCTAAAATTTCCTCTGTCAGCTGACCTTTTATTATGAGCCACAGAAGCTTTGCTGCTTGCTTTCCAAATTCATTATAACTAAAATATATTTTTAAGCCAGATGTTGTGGTGCATTCTTGTAATTCTAGCAGTGCAGAGGCCAAGGCAGGAGGACTGCAAGTTTGAATCCAGCCTCAGCAACTTAGCAGCTTATTTCAAAATAAAAAATAAAATGGGCAGCAAATGTAGCTCCATGCAAAGGCTCTGGGTTCAATTCCCAGTACCATTAAAAAAAGGTGATAATTTCCATACTCCTTCCTGGTTTCTTTTCAGATGTGCTATACTTATGTTTCAAAGAGAATTTGCTCTCAGACTGGTTGCGAAACCTGGAGATAAGTTATATTGCAGACTCTCAATTAATACACAGCTATTAGCTCGTGTGGACCATTTAATGAAAGTAAGTGATTTTTGAAATCTATCTTCTCTCATTTTTTAGCATCTAGCTGTGCCTTTCATGAGGAATCTTCAATTACTAACAGTTGCTTTTGAGAGGACTAAATATTGTCTGAATAACAGGTTGGAAAGAATAACTTCAGACCACCACCGAAGGTGGAATCCAGTGTAGTACGGATAGAACCCAAGAACCCACCTCCACCTATCAACTTTCAGGTAAGGTTTAAATAGTAGGCCATTTAAGAAAGAATATCCAGGCTGGGGGATGTTTGTTTGTAAGCTCCAGAAAAAGTCAACCTAATTGTTCATATTGTTCATACAATGGAGAATGTGAATTGTGATACGTCCTTTTTTTTTTTTTTTAATTTGGTACTAAGGATTGAGCCTAGGCCTTTCACACTGAGCTACATCCCTAGCCCATTTTTTGATTTTGATATAGGGGGTCACTAATTCAGTAAATTATCCAGGCTCAGCTTGAATTTGCAGACCTCTTACCTCACCTTCCAGAGTCCTGAAATTACATGCTGCACGAGTGTGCCTGACTTATGATAGATTCTTACGATGGAGTGAAGTAATTTGATGAAAGTATGTATATTTATTATATGTATTTTGAGACATGGTTTCACACTGTAGCCCCGGCTGGCCTTGAACTAACGACAGTCTTCCTGCCTCAGCTTCCCAAGTTCTGGAATTTCAGGCTTGTGCTACTATGGCTGGCTTATGTACTGCTGAGGAATCAAAGCTACGTTCTTGTGCTTGCTAGGTTGAGTGGTTTAACCTCTGTGTTATTCGAGCCCCATGCAGGACACTTTTAAGGACTATAAAAAACATGGAAAGGGTGTACACGGCGAAACAAAATGCAGCTGCATTTCAGTTAAGATTGTGGCTATGAAAATCTGCTTGAATAAAACCTGGAAAACAAGCTAAATAAGTTTTAATACTAATAATTTTAAATTTAAAAATTCTTGTTTTGTGATTTATTTATTTTAAAGAAATCTAGACTAGCTGTAAATCCTTAGTATATTCATGTTAAAGAAAAACATGGCTGTAGTAAGCTGGTAGTGGAGTGACTTGATAGAAACTCCTTCAACGCTCAAAGAGGTTTTGGTGTGTTCCATTGGTGATAGGACAGCCCCCTTTTTTGGTGATACTGGAGATCAGATCCACTGAAACTACATCCTCATACTTTTTTATTTTTCATTTTGAGCCAAAGTCATGCCAAGTTGCTCGGGCTGGCCTCAAAATTGTGATCCCTTGTTTTAGCCTTCAGAGTGGCTGAGATTATAGGCACGTGCCAGGTGTTTTGTCTTTCGAGGTGTGACTTCAGGCTGGTCTTGACCTTCCTGTGTAGCACAGGCTGACCACGATCCTGCCTAGGTCTCGCAAGTGCTGGGTTATAGGGTGTGCCATCACACTCAGCCTTCATGTGTTTTACATCTTATTTTTGAAAGTGATACTTAGATTTAATGTTCACACATGGGACAGTTTTACATTTTCTCCAATTGAGGATTAAAATATATTCAGTGAGGTACACAATCATTTTCACACGTGCCAGATGCAAACCATTTTGATCATTAAAAGTTTCTCATATTTTGATTATATATAACTTGATGTAAAAAATGTTTTATGGTAAAAGTGTCATATATGAAAAGACCTAGTAAATACACAGAAGTAGAACATAATCGGAAGAAAATATTCATTTTCTGTTTCAGGAATGGGATGGCCTAGTAAGGATTACTTTTGTTAGAAAAAACAAGACACTCTCTGCAGCATTTAAGTAAGTATTAATCTGTAGTTTATAAAGGACCAGTGGTCCAGATACTATCCTAAAATTTGGTCCTTTTCCTAAGTAGCCACCCTAAAGTGTAATTGTAAACTTGACCCTTATTTTTGAGACAAGGTCTTGCTCTGTAGTCCATACTGGTACTGAACTTACAATGTAGCCCACAATCCTCCTGCCTCTGCCCCCCTTTTTTTGGAGACAGAGTCTTACTGTATCCCAGGCTGGTCCTGAACTCACTGGTGTAGACCAGGCTAACCTTGGACTCAGGACAATTGGCCTGCCTCAGCCTCTGAGTGCCGGGATTACAGACTTGTACCAGCACACCAAGCTTTATGTGGTGCTGGGGAATCAACTCAGGGCCTGTTCTTGTAAGGCAGTGCTTTAACCGCTGTGCCATTCCTCCAGCCCTGCCTCTGCCTTATGAGTTGCTGGGATTATGGGTGTGACACTATGCTCAGTTTATCTTGTGGTGCTGGAAATTGAACCCAGGGCTTTGCACTTGCTAGGCAAGCATATTAATTGCTGACTTATGTCCCTAACCCAGGACTTTATTTAAATACTGTTTGCTTCTTTCAGTTTAAATATTCAACATCTTTTACCAAATGGAACATGACTTTAATCCTGTCACAACTAAAAAGAAATGAATACTTTGATTTTGGAATAACAGTGATATCATTTCTTTGTGCTATAGGTCAAGTGCAGTACAACAACTGCTGGAAAAAAACTATAGAATTCACTGTTCTATCCATAATACTGTAAGTAAAAACTGTTTTAGTTGTGTTAGACTCTCCTTTTTTACGACCTATCATTGAGGTTATTGCATGCATTACATAGGAACCTTACTCCTAAGTACGTAATACACAACTAGCACAGTGAACTCTAATGGATACATACTGTGCCGTAGTCTGTGGAACAGATACTCCACATTGTGTTCTGTATTTAATGTGAAAATAATGAGATTTAACTGCTTTACAGTTTCTTCAAAGCTCTAGACGAGTAGCTTTCTCAAGCTGGGCCTGGTGGAGCAGGTTTGTGAGCCTGGCATGTTGGGGGTCTGAGGCAGCAGGATTGCAATTTTAAGCCCGGACTGGGCAGTTTTGTGACTTACTGAGACTGTCTCAAAATCAAAAATAAGAAAGGATGGGGCTGGGGGAATAGCACAGTGGTTAAAGCACCTACAGTTAAGTTCACGGCCCTGAGTTCGATTCCCTAGCACCACATAAAGCTGGGTGTGATGTCACACACCTGTGATCCTAGCACTTGGGAGGCTGAGCCAGGAGGATTGACTGAGTCTAAGGCCAGCCTGGGCTACAGAGTGAGACCCTGTCTCAAAAAGAAAAAAAAAAAAAAATGGGCTAGGTATGCAGCTTAGTACAAAGGCTGTGGGTTCTATCCTCACTACCCTACATGCATGCACACACACTGTATTGCTTTGCTTAAAAACACCTGTGTACAATTTGCTGTCCTCTGAATTTTGACTCCCTAATTTGTTGCTCACATAGCAGTGACAAATGTGAAGTTACTGTATTCTTTGTAACTTAGAAAAACCTCTGAAGTTAATTACAGTCTAGTAGGTTTCTGGTTGAGCCTCATGTCTTTGATGATCTTTGGATGAGAGGTCTGCTACATCTTTAGCTTTCACTGGCAAACCAATGAAGACTAATTTCCTTTGTGCTTTTTATGGCTCTGCTTCTTTGTATTTTGTATGTGCCTTGTGTATTTTCTGGGTACTAGTCATTAAATATTAAAGATTAGTTGAACTACCAAAATACTAAGCTGGATTAAGAAAAACCTTTGGGTAAAAGATGTGAATCAAGTTTAAAACAATACTCTGCACAGTCAGAGAGGTCAACTCAGAAAAATCTGATTCGGTGAAATTTGTGACAAGTAAATGTTAGAAAAGCTGAACAACTGCCTTAAAATTCAGTGTTAACTTTGTCAAGTCTGAACCTGAGAATGAAAAAATAAATTGGTGTAATAAGACAGTTGTAATCGCAGCACTGGAGCTGAGGCAGGAGGATCTTAGGAAGTTTGTGCTCAGCCTGGGCAACTGAATGAGATGTCTCAAAATGAAGATGTAGCTCAGTACAAAGGCCTTGGGTCAGTCCTCTGTACTGCCAAAACAAAAAACAAGAAAAAATACCCGAAGAGTGCTTCCCCAAACAGACAGACAGTATACACATTTTCTTTTTTTAAAGTGTTGAGTATTTGACGTATGCTTAATTCACTTGACTTCCAGGGTTTATCCACAGAGTCAGGCTTTCCAAAGCTTCTCATTAAAAAATGACTAGGGCTAGAGGAAGAGCTCAGTGATTTAAGTGCTTGAAGTAACTTCAGTTCAGTTCCCCAGCACCACATAAGCTGTGTGTGTGCTGGCGCATGCCTGTAACATAACACGAGCACTAAAGAGGCTGAGGCAGGAGGATTGCTCTGAGTTCAAGGACAGTCTGGACCACACAGTGAGTTCAAAACCAGATTGGAGTGAGACCTTGTCTCAAAAAAAAAAAAAAAAGACTTAATTTGACTTATCTAGAAAAAAGAGCCAAAGTAATTTCATTAAAGATAAGTTGTTCATTTATTCTGAATCTTGTATTGATAGGTAATACCAGAAGATTTCAGCATAGCAGATAAGATACAGCAAATCCTAACCAGCACAGGCTTTAGTGACAAGCGGGCCCGTTCCATGGACATAGATGACTTTATCAGGTAATTACATTTTTGCTTTTCTAAATGTTTACATTTTACTGTGACACCTTCAGAGTAGAGATTTAAAGGCCTGTACGCGGTGTCAGGTGCTACCTGGGAGAATTGCTGCATAGCACCTCCCTCAGCATGGAACAGCATTTGGTGTAGAAGGTGGATGCTAGTGAGCTACAGAAGAATGGACGTGTTACAAGGAGCGGTAAAGAACAGTCTGAGCCGTAAGACTGCCTCTGTGTCACTGTACGCTGTGGTGTACACGCTCCTGTGCTCCTACCCCCACTCACTCAGGGTCTGTCTTATACAGCTCATCTCTTCAGAGTAGCCCATAAGGTAGAAAAGTCATAATGTGTATCTGGATCTGATTCTTTACTGTCTTTTTTGGAAATAGCTGCTGTTAAATAGATCTTAAGCATGAAATATCAGTTATATCCTGCTCATTCATTTAATAATAGTTGTTGGTTAAGCTGAGGCAGATTGCACACATTTTAGTAAAAGGGTATCATAATTATCTGGGCAGTTTAGGCCAAAATTTTATTCCACTTGAACTAAGCAAGTGACCTATGAAAATAGTAAGGCTTCAATTAACTACATATGGAAATTAACCTGTACTCAGTATTTTTACTCATTAACTCCATAAGTTCTTAGCTGTTTATATATAGCCAGTTAACTTCAAGATCCAGGGTTCACAGAAGCTGAATAAAAATTGAGGGCAGGCTGATATAAAAGTCATTGGTTTGATTCTTGTCAAGCTGGAAACATTGGTAAGACCAAAGGAGTTTGTACTTCATGGCTAGGAGGACTGTGTGTTAGACACTGTCCCAGAAGCTGAACACTTAAGTATCTACAGATTTTATTTTTTGTCACTCTCACTAAATTCTTCAAAATGAAATCTGATAAGTATTTAACTTGAACCTCAGTAGCAACTTAAAGAATGGGCGTGTGAAGAGTGGTCACTCAGATGACTTTCGTAAAGCACAGCAGGTACAGTGAGCTCTGAGGCTAGGCACAGGAAGAGTCTGAAGACTTCATTCAGATTCAGTATTAAGACGTATAGGCTATTAACAAAAGGCACCGATATGACATGGTTTTGACAAAGGCATACCTTACAAATTTAGTTGGAAAATAAGGTTTCTTTAATGAATATTCTTAGGAATGGGTAGGTACAGTAATTCTGCATATGTGTTCACATGTAAAATTAATGGAACAAACCTATACACCATATATATCACTAACTTCTAAATACCATACCCCTTTTTTTCAGGTTGCTACATGGATTCAATGCAGAAGGCATCCATTTTTCATAGCTATTTGGAAACAAAATTTTCAAAGTTGAAAAAATGGATTATGTATTTCTAATAATTAAGATGAACTATGATTTTGCCCACTGAGATACTGTTTACTTGACTATTTCTGTGTGTTCTTAAGGTGGTCAGTTGTAAGTACCCATGTTGTTTTGGTTTGAATATGGCAGGATCTAGTCTTTACATAATAATCCTCAAGGTTAATGGCCGCAGATACGCACAACCTTACACTTAAACTTGTTTCTAACAGCTTATGGTATAAAGAAGTTATTCCTTCCTTTACTGTGTTACAGTACACTTTAAGGGCTGACTTGGGCCTTCTTCTGTCCCTTAAATAAGGTTCATAAATTATACTCAAATAGTCTCAGATTCCCCAAATCACTTTTCTTACTATTCATATGTACAGTAAAATAATTCTTAAAATGTTATTTGCGTCTTTCATTCTTCTTTTCTGTTTATCTTCTGGAATTTCTTCTATTACTATCTACCTCTTCAGCTCTCCTCCTGCAGAGTTCTGGGCAAGCCCAAGTCGGCTGCCACTACAAAGTGACAGACATGTTCTAGATTTGATTCCTTAGCTGTAAAACAAGCTCAACTAAAATGAAATTAGTGAGAAATTATCTGCTTTCTCTTGGGGGAGAGAATCATAGATTTAGGGAAATTTCAAAGGGCTTAGAAATCAAACAGATTTTAAAGTTAGAAAAATCTCTGTTATAGACTTCAGAGGAACCAAAAACAATAGATACTTCCCTCACAGCCTATGGATTTCCTGGTATTCATATAACTTCCAGATAACAGAAATTCCCAGTATTTTTTTTATATACCTGATGTATCTTTAAGCTATTTAGAAACGGTCATATGAAGAATTTTGGTAGGTGCCATAGCTAAATTTTTAGCTACTATATTAGCTACTATATTTAATAAGTCAGCATAACACTAAATCCTGTTATTATTTAATAAAGAATTATAGTAGCTATTTCATTTATATAAGAAAATTAATAAAAATATCTTCATTGATATTTGGCTTTCTTTACACCTAAACCTTAATAGGAGTGTTTCCAAAGAACTTAAGCAAAGGAAAGGTGCATGGAATAAACCAGAAAAAAGTTGCCTTCGTTTGAAATCTGGCTTCACAGTCGTATAGTAACTATTACCATATAATTAAAATAACATATATTCTCAATAGGGATACTAGCTTTTAAGTTTAAAAAAGTTAAGACTGGCCTGGTGGCACAAGTGTGTAATCCTAGTTATCTGAGAGGCAGAAGGAGAATCCCCAGCTTGAGTGCTGCCTGGGCAACTTAGCAAGACCCCATCTCAAAATAGAAATGAGCTGGAGATGTAGCTCAGTATAAAAGCAGTGACCCCCAGTACCATTAAAAAAAAAAAAAGTGAGTAAATACAAAAAAAGATGTTTAATCGAGATAAAAGATGTTGAGGTTACTAAATGGCATCAAACCTCTTTTGGTATCTCCATCTACTTCAGGGTAGGTTTAAGAAAAAATCCTACAAAGCCTCTTATTTTGCAGAATTCACTTGTACTGACTATTTCAGCTTGTTTTGTTGTTTCCTTCTACCTCAACAAACTGCTGAGATTTCGTCCCTTTTTTGACCTTCTTTTCCCTCTATAGTTCTGAAGCACTGCATTGAAGTACATCCCAGGATCTTTTCTGGTACTAACTTCAGAAAAAGCTCAATTATAAATACCTTGATGAGGATGAAGCCATCATAGTATAAGGCAGTGTGTGTGTGTGTGTATGTATGTATATATACACACACACACACACACTGCCTTATACTATACACACATAGAGACCTTCCAAAGGTACTACTCATGCATTGCAAATAAATCTAAGTTGTACTTAAAATAAGCAACTTCATGTTTCACTGCCCTTTGATTGGTAGTCTGAAAAACTATCCTTTTAAAAACAGCCACTGTAAGTCAACAGTAACAGTTCTCTATTCTTCCCCTTGGTCTTTGAAATGAACACAACAGAATGTATCTTAAAACTGTAAGAAAACCTGAGTCCCTTCCAAAACAAAGGCGATTGTACTAAAGGAAATTATCTCTAAATTCATTCCAGAGATTTCATTTATTAATAAGCATACTATGAAAAATCTACATTTATTTTAGATTTCATGTTTACAGAGTTTTCACCATGTTATTAAGATTTCTTACAGCTACCCTCTGAGTTCTATGAACAGTGATGTACAGAATCTGGCTCACATGATCTCCATTCATAGCTTCCCTTTGCCTCATGAATGACCTAGTAGTTCCCTATGATAAAGCAAGATATCCTTGAAAGATCTTTCGTTGCTAATCTACTCTTGGACTCTATCCTGGGAACTGAGGGAAAACTCCTAGAGACAGAAAAAATTTAAACAAATTATTTACAGGCAAAATGGCCAGTTTTCTTCCTTAAGAGTAGCAATCTGTAAAAGTAAGTGTTGCCATTTAAAGAGTAGCATACCTTACCACCAATTTATTGGTGCGAATTCCATGGTTCTCACTAAATCATGCTGGAACAATACATAGGAGGTTTTGGATGGAGTTTGGCCTTGATCTGCCTTTTATGGCAAGGTAACCTCTTTTCTCAGCTTAATTCTTCATGGATTACGTACTGTCTACACTTGGCTCAAACTAACTTCTATTATGGACTACTTTCAATGTACATGTAAATGTTCATGCATCAGACGCCAATTTCCTTTAACAGTACATCAAGAACATATTCTGGGGTGCTAATGCACACTTCAACTTAAGTAATGGTATTTGTAAGAATCAAATTGCACTATTAGTCTTGTTAATACCACACTGGCACACACACTGCATATATATGGATTATCCTAAGATAAAACTCTTCTCAGAATTTCATTACTTTTTATTATACATCAACTAGTTTATATTTTAGGTTTTTTTTTTTACAAAGAAAATGCTAAGAAAATTATAATCACGTTATATGGTTTTAAAATCATTAGTTCCAGATTTCTTTACACATAAGATGGAATGGTCCAGCAGCTATGTCCACTGTCACAGACTTTAGTTCCGTTCAATGATATGGCACATCCTGCAAAATTAACTAGTCACACACACAAAAAAGTCTCAAATACAGTAAAAATGTACACACAATAAAGTAATTTACAATGACAAATAAGGAATGTAATTTATCTTTGCTGTGCTTCAGAAATTTAGGATCAGTAGCCTTAGTGAAGGCACGGAGCAGGAGGTGAGCACAGCTGTCTAGGAGTAGGCAAGGTATGTACAGTCACTGATGAGGTATGCATGCACGCGAGGATTTAAAATTGCTCAGTCTTGCTACGAAAATTGAACTGAGTTAAAAGGAAATGCTGTGGCTTCCCCCTACTATCCAACTCTGGATCAAGTCCACAATCTTACTTCATACAGAAAAACTGGCCAGGATCTCCAACAGTAACCACTATTTGGAGCAGAGTGAAACAAATGCTTCACTAAACCCAATTCTTGGTAGTGCTTACTGGACTAGAAGCATTTTGTAGTCAAAGGAGTGTTTCACAAAACTGAAATGTCGTTCAGGTGAAGGACAAGACATTTTCCACAGACACTTAAAATTTCAAAATTTCAAACAGTCCTCACAGGTGAAACACTGTATGTTCCAGAAGTGAGGACTGTGGATCCGTTAGCAGCAAATACCAATTTAAAGGGCACGGGGTCTCTTCGGGTTAATTTGCTTGCTGGCTTGTTCTTCTTCTTGTAGAGCTGCACGAAAAGATTTCACTTTATCTTAGAAAAAGAAAAAAACACGTGTAAGTATTACATTATGTGCTATAATAGTATATACACAACTGTATGGGTGCTATGAAGCTCTCTTCTTAGTAGTTCAGTGTTTTCCCTGTCATTGAATGTTGTCTACAACCTCAAAAATAAACATGCTCATCTATAGCAATAGGTTCGTTACGT